>VZRN01006746.1:0-24614 GCA_013397935.1 Dasyornis broadbenti | reverse complement strand
TTTTTAATTTTCCTACTCCGTTCCCACAATCCAATCCTCCTCCAACTCCTCCTCCTCCATTCGCCCCCTTCTTTGGGAGCATCCATTGATATTTTTTGGGAATTCTGACAGCCTCCCACTGAGTTTTCCTTTCAATAATCCCCCAAGGCAGCGATCCAGAAAATCTTTTTTGGAATTCCATTTGGGCAGGGATGACCAGGTGAGGAACTGACGGATCCTGCAGACGGATCTCTGGGAAAATAAACTTCGCTGTCCCACAGATTTCCCACTGGGATGAGCTTTGGAGAAATAAATCCTCGGCTGGAGCCTTTTGTGGATTTGCGCCTTCCCAACTTCCCTGGAAGTTCTGGAGCTCCCGGGACACATCCAGGGAATTCGGGAATTGCCAAAGGAACTCGCTGAAGGAAAGGAATTTCTGATGGAATTAATTGCGTTAGGATTTTCGGCTGCTTTCTTCCATTCCGTTTTAATTTCGTTTTAATGATCGATTTATGCAATTAACCGGAATCACTTTGCTCCGTGCCAGCCCAATCCCAATATTCCCATTTTTCCGCTCCGGAGCCGCACTTCCAACCAGGCTTTATTCAGAGCCCAGGGATCCATTTGGACACAATTCCTGCGGGAATTCCCTCCGGAACAGGGCAGGAGAATGAAAATCCTGGTTTTTATTTACAGCCCCAGGGCTGGCTCCCAGCAGATTTTTTGTCTTGGATAATTATTCCACTTGTAAAATGTATTTTTGTTGGGATTTGCTGGTTTTTGGCTTAAGCATGGAATGGGATGATCATCCTTTGGAATGCTGGAGGACTCATGCCTGTGGGAAGAGGATGGGAGATTTTCCAGGTGGGAATGGGGTTTGGAGGTGGAGAGCTGCTCTTCATCCTGGTTTTAATCCTGGTTTTAATCTCCCGGTGCACTGGGAAATGCTCCTGATTGGATTCCCGCCATTTCCCGATCCCAAAGTTCCTGTTCCATTACGGAAGATGGGACTGGAGCTTCCCTCCCTGCGTACCCACCCTGCTTCAGACACGGCTGCTCCTCCAGGCAGAATCCGGGCAGTTTTTCTGGGAATATTCTGTTGATTCCTGGTTTTTCTGGAACCCCAGAATTCCAGACTGGTTTGGGACGGTAAGGACCTTAAATCCCATCCATGGGCAGGGATTCTCCCGCTATCCCAGGCTGCTCCAAGCCCTCTCCAACCTGGCCTTCCACTTCCAGTGGAATTGTTAAAACCTGGAATATTGACCGCATTTTTAATCCCGTTTCCGGAAAATGTGAGTTTCTTAGGAGAACCAGGAGCTGTCCAGCTCCATTCCTGGATTTTTTCCAGCTGCTTGCGGAAAACAACATCAAGGCTCTGCTTCAGAATGGAATTCGAAGGGCGAAGGAGCCTGGTGGTGGATTGGGGAAAAAATTCCAACCCCTGGTGGTGGATTGGGGAAAAAGTTCCACCCCCTGGTGATGGAATGGGGGCAAAATTCCATGCCCTAGTGATGGAACGGAGCAAAATTCCATGGCCCGGTGATGGCATGGGGCAGAGCGGGGACTTTCCCTGAGGCCAGATTGTTCTCCTTGGGGTTTTAGGTTATTCCAGGGAAACAGCAACAGGGAAGTCATTCTGTGGCTGGAATCAAGTGGGATTGCAGAGGTGGAAATGTCTGGGATCATCTTAGAGCTCTTCCCCCATCTTTATTCCACAGAATTCCAGAATCCCAGAGTATTTTGGGTTGGGAGGGGCCTTTAAGATCATCCAGTGCCACCTTCCAGGTGTCCCAGGCTGCTCCAAGCCCCATCCAACCTGGCCTTGGACACTGCCAGGGATCCAGGGGCAGCCACAGCTTCTCTGGGAATTCCATCCCAGCCCCTCCCCACCCTCCCATCCAAAAATTCCCTCCCGATATTCCATCTAAACCAGCCTGGATGAGTCACCAGCACGACGTGACACGTTCCTGTCACATCCATTGTCACCGGAATGAGGAGAAATGCCTGGCTCAGAGCAGGATTTAGCACTGGGAAAACCTCTGGCATTTGAAGCATTCCCAAACAAAAAAAAAACAAAAAAACCCATCACAGGTGATGTCATAAATATTATTGGATTAAAAAAACCTGGATCTTGGCTCAATGACAAATCAGGGAAGGTTCTGTCGGGTGAAGAGGAGTCCCAAAAGTTGGGAAGGGTCACTTTCCTGCCCGTGGAGTGAAAATGGGAAGATGGGAAAACGGGAGCTGAAGTCACCCCCTGAGAAATGGATTTGTTTTAGCACAGTGCAGACCCCACCCCGAGAATTCTGCGGGAATTCTGCAGATGTTCCTTCTCCCAGGATCGTGGGCTGTCGGCACATCTGCTCCAGAGGGGAAGATGCTTCCGAGCCGGGAGTTTCCACCGGATTTGCTCTGGGAAATGCGAAATCGTTTTGCATCAAAATGTACAGAAAATTGTATTCAGAACCAGCCCAAAAAAATCAGTAATTTATTCAGTGGAGGGGGAGAAAGAGTTGGAATTCCACATTTATATTGGAATATTCCTAACGCTGTTCCCATAAAGGATTTTAATCTTTCTCCTCTGAGGGAATATTTTCTATCCCGAAGATTTCCCTGCAGGCGCCGATTTTGGGAATCTCCAGAGGCGTCGTTTCTTCCTGTGTCTGTGAAACGAGACCGGCAGAGTTTTGCCGAGCCCAAACGGGATCGTGACGTGCAGGGACACGTTCCCGATTGCTGCTCCTGGCTTCGGGGGAAATGGAATTTGAGCAGGAATGGTGCTGCTTTGACAATTCCCGCTTTTTCTGGGCTGATCCCTCCCATGCCGCTGCCTCCCAGCTCCGAGGCTTCGTTTGCAAACAGCGAGGGGAGATTTGGACCAGGGCTGCTCCTGGCAGCTCCAAACTGCTCCCAACCTTTGGCTGGAGCAGGGAAATATTTATGGATCGTTCTGGAAAGAAAATTTCTGCTGGTCTTGTCTTAAGGAATTCAGAGCTGGGAGTTTTCACTCCTCTGGGGAAAGGGTGGGAATGCTGGGGGTGTTCATCTGGAGAAGGGAAGGATCCAGGGAGAGCTCAGAGCCCCTGGCAGGGCCTGAAAGGGCTCCAGGAGAGCTGGAGAGGAACTGGGGACAAGGGATGGAGGGACAGGACACAGGGAATGGCTTCCCACTGCCAGAGGGCAGGGATGGATGGGATCTTGGGAATTGGGAATTCCTGGCTGGGAGGGTGGGGAGGGGCTGGGATGGAATTCCCAGAGCAGCTGTGGCTGCCCCTGGATCCCTGGCAGTGTCCAAGGCCAGGCTGGACACTGAGGCAGTGGGAGGTGTCCCTGCCCATGGGATGGGATGGGATTTAAGGTCCCTTCCCACCCAAACCATTCCAGGATTCTCTGATCTTTTCCTGGGAGACTTTGGCAGCAAAGATGCTCCTGACTTTACCCTGCTCCCTGCTCCATGCCGGAGCTGCGCACATCCAGAGGAGCTCCTCTGGGAGGAGGAGCTGGAATTTCTGGAGACGTGATCAAAAATAATCCCAGGCTGAGCTCTGCCTGTTCCTCTTCCTGCAAAATGTGGACAGCAAATCCAAACCCCCTCTCTCTCCCCCAAAATTTGCAGGAAAAATCCGACATATCCAGTGGATCCTGCTGGGACTGCCTTGGGTTGATTTTTGTTCCGGAATTATCACCTCCTGCTATTTCATTCCCAGCTTTAATCTCTGAGGCATTTTCACTCCTCGGGCCGGTTTCTTAAGGAAAGAAAACACACAAGGATGTCCCAAAGTTACTTCCAGGGATTTCTAACCCGGCTCTTCATTTGGGTCAGATCCCATGGGGAAGAAGGGGACAGCAGGGAAGGAGAATCAGGATCGGGATGGTTGGGAATAGAAGGGATCTCGAAGCCCATCCATGTTCCCAAATCCACACTTCCAGGATGGCAATTCCAGAAAGAGAATCAGGATCGGGATGGTTGGGATTGGAAGGGATCTCGAAGCCCATCCATGTTCCCCAATCCACACTTCCAGGATGGCAATTCCAACACTTCCCTGGGCAGCTTGTTCCAATTTTACATTTTCCAAGCGGGGTTAAAATGGTCCCAAACTCCCCACCGAGGGTTTCCCTACTCCTGGAAGTTTTTCCACCCGGGAGAACTCCACTTTTGGACCTCCCCTTGCAGCTCCCGCCTCACTGAGCTCCGTTTGGAACTGAATATCCTTGGGCTTTTCCATAGCGGCTCCGATGCGGAGCAGGAGCTTCCCCTGGACATCCCAGAGCAGCTCCGCTCTCACAGCTGCTCCAAGCAGCTCTGGATCCCCGTGCTGTTTGGAAACACGTGGAGATGTTTCCTCCCCGCCCTTCGCCACCTTCCCATTTCTTCCCAATAAAAGTTTCGCGATTCCCAGCACCGAGCGGGCGCCTCCGGCTCCCCGCTGTTCCCTGTCAGCCGGATGAAGGCGGCTGGAACGAGGGAGACTTTTCCAGAGCAGCCAAGGGAGGGAGCGCAGCTCTGATCCCAGCAGGGGACAGCGGGCGACAGCCGCGATCCCGCGCCGCAGCCACGGTGACCTAGAAAAGGAACGGCTCCTCTGGGAAGGAGCCGTGAAAATGCGACTGGTCCCTGTAAATCAGAGAGCAGCTTCTTCTGGCTTGTTGGAGGAAAGATCCGAGCTCCCACCTTCCCTTTATTCCCAGCCCCAGGAGCCTGTGGAGCCCGTGGGTTGGGAATGGGGATCCGTTCACAGAGGCACGGCTCCGGCGCTTCCTCCCGGCCACCCTTTGGATTGATTGGATTTTGAAGTTCTGCCCTCACTCAGCGCCGAGCTGGGCTGGATGCGCTCAAAGTATCCACTGTGGGCCTGGGAAAGGCGTTCCTGGGAAAGCTGAGTGCTCAGTGGCTGGGAAACGGAGCGGGGAATTTTATTGGGTGCCGTGGCATGGATCCCATAGCCCTGGATAAAGGGCTGAGGAGAAAGGGAGTGGGGATACACTTGATTGCCTTTGTGATTAAAGAATCCCAGAATCCCAGAAAGGCTGGGGTTGGAAACCCAAATCCCATCCCATCCCACCCCTTTTCCATGGCAGGGACACCTTCCAAAATCCCAGGCTGCTCCAAGCCCCAGTGTCCAACCTGGCCTTGGACACTGCCAGGGATCCAGGGGCAGCCACAGCTGCTCTGGGAATTCCATCCCAGCCCCTCCCCACCCTCCCAGCCAGGAATTCCCAAATCCCAATATCTCATCCATCCCTCCTTTCTTCCTGTTTGAAGCCATTCCCTTGTCCTGCACTCCAGGCCCTTTTCCAAAGTCCCTCTCTTCATCCCTGTGCCTGAAGTTGTTCAAAGCAGGGAAACAACATCCCCCTTCCCACTCTGGAATCCCCAAATCACCGTTTATTCACCAAACAGACAGAGGTGCCCCAATCCAGAACTTCCAAGATGATTTATCCTCATCCCCTGCGATGGAGAACCAGAGGGCAGAGCGGTTTCTATCCCGATGATCCAGGTTTTCCCAGACATTGATTTGGCTCCCATCAAAAGGATCCCTCCCTCTCCCGGTGACCGTTTCCCGCCCGCCTTCACACCCGGAGCTGTTTTCCCATGGAAAGAGGATTTCACTGTTGGCTCCTTGGCTTCCTCAGCCCGGCTTTCCCTCAGGTGTTCCCATCTCTCTCCCCTTCGGATATCAGCCGAGAAATCTGCCTGGGGAGCAGCTGCTTGTGACACCTGAATTTCTCAGCTGTCAGCGTGCAGCCCCTGAAAGCTGCGTCTGCAACGTTCTGCATCCTTTCCCCCCAAATTCCTTATTCCTAAAAACTGGGGGATTTGAGTTCCTAAAAAAAAAAAAAAAGGGGGGCGGGGTGAAAAAGATAATTTTTTTGTGTCTGTTTATCACAGAAAGCCAATTACATGACGTGATAAACATCATAAAATAATAACAGAACAATAGAATTCAAAAATAAAATAATAAAATAAATAATTAAAGGAATGGTAGGAGCAAGTCCAGGAGGATTGCTGATATAATCCTGCAGGAAGAAAGTCGATTACATGCCCAGGATTGTTCCCCTGGATTAGGAATTGTTTCGCTGGGAAAGACTGTGCCCGCTGTTAAATGGGCTTTAGAGGCTCCGCTTTCCAGGCAGAAAAGAGGGAAAGAGATTGGTGTTGGAAATGCCAAATCAGAGAATCATGGAATATCCTGAGGGGGAAGGGATCCCAGGGATCATCCCAGCTCCTGGCCCTGCCAAGATCCCCCAACAATCCCAGCCTGGGCATCCCTGGCAGCGCTGTCCAAACGCTCCCGGAGCTTGGCAGCCTCGGGGCCGTGCCCATTCCCAGTTCAATCCGAGCCTCACCTGCCCAGGCTGCGCTGGTTTTGACCTCTTGGTCCCAGCTGGATCTGCTGGAGAGATCAGGGAGCCGGGATCAGCTCCACAGGGAAAGGCACGGGAGGGCCTGAGGGTTCTGCTGGTGGTGTGGGAAAATACGGATTGAGGAGAGGGAAGGGGGGAAGATGAGGGGGAATTATGTGAGGAGCAGCTGAGGGCACTGGGATTGTTCAGCTGGAGAGGAGGAGAGCGAGGGGAGGCCTCGCTGTGGTCATCGACCTCGTCCTGAGGGCAGCTCCACCCCTGCTCCCTGGGACTGGGACAGGGCCCAGGGAACGGCTGGAGCGGGGCCAGGAGAGGTTTGGGATGGAGATCAGGGAAAGGTTCTTGCCCCAGAGGCTGCTGGGCACTGCCCAGGCTCCCCAGGGAACAGGCATGGCCCCGAGGCTGCCAGAGCTCCAGGAGCGTTTGGGCAGCACTGCCAGGGATGCCCAGGCTGGGATTGTTGGAATGCCAGGAGTTGGATCCATGACCCCTGTGGGTCCTTCCCACTCAGGACATTCCATGATTTTCTGCCACCAGGAGCAGGACATCACCTGAGCTGACCTCGGTCACAATTTCAGATCCTTGGCACCGAGTCATTCCTGGGCCAAATCTCTCCTTGGAAATGAAGATGGCACAGGAGCCACCGCCCTGCTCAATTTGGTGCTCCCACCCGGATAACTCCTGGATAATTCCAGTCAGAATTATGAAAGGAGAGCAGGAATAAGGCAAACACATCCTGGGAGTTTTCTCTCCGTGATGTACAAAGGGAATATTTGTCCATGAGCTGAGCAGTCTGATTTTAGATATGAAATTTCCAAGGAAATCCCCTTTTTTTTTTTTTTTTTTTTTTTAAGGAAAATCAATCTGGATGGTTATAAATTGCAAAGAAATTACTTTAAACACCGCCACAGTTTTTTAAGGAGTATCCAGTGGATTAATTGACACCGCATTCCGTTGTCGTTAATTAAAGAGATTCTTGCCCAGCTCCTGGAATCGATGAGGGAATTTTGCTGGGAATCAATAGGCCAGGAACAATGGACTGAGGAGCTGTTTATTTTTTACGAACACATCTCCACATCCGAGGAATCAATCTTTAATCATCCCAGAGGATTGGCTCCTCAAGAAATCCATCATTCCGGGTCTTTAAGACAATATATTTTTCCAGCAGAAGGCATGGAATAAACTCCCTTCCATCGACATGACACGAGGATTCCGAACTGTTGCAATAAAAACCCGTCACATTTCCAGCCCCCGTTTGCTTTTCTGTCACCCTTGGGAATCCAAGATTTCTAAATATTCCGAGGTATCCATGGAAAAAGGAGTCCTGTCCCAAGGAGACTCCCTGGGCTCCAAGCTGGACATGCTCTGCTTCATTAATTGCAGGATAATGCAAAAAAAAATAATCCAGAAACTGCTCCCATTTTTCCTCAAAGCTCCCAATATTCCCAAACATTCCCAAACCATTGGAAAAATTGTTATTCCAGCCTGGACAAAGTCAATTCCCCTCCATGAGTCTCATCCTTATCTTTTTGAGGCAAAGGGCTTGGAATGTGAGACTTTTTCCCCTTCAAAAATTCCTTTCCCAGCAAATCTTGATTTTTATGGATATCCCAGCTCTAGAGACAGGAATTGAGGCGCAGGGAGATGCTTCATGGTTGTGTTTCTCGTGGGTTTTCCCTCGGAATCATCATTCCTGGCTTTTTCATGGACAGAAGCACAGGCTCAGCGTTAGGGGTGGGCTGGACAGGGAATTTTGGGAAGTGGGGATGTGGATTTGGCTCTTTCCCATCCACGGGCACCAAAGTGATTCCCAGATCTCCAAGGGTGCTTCCTGCTTGGAATCAGAGCATTTCCAGTTTGGTGCTGGGATTAAATCCCGTTTTAGGGTACCTCGGGCTCCATTTATTTTCAATTATTTTCCTGTTTTTCATCCCAGGCTCTTGGTGTTCCTCAGGTTTGGGAAGCAGCTCCCGGAGTGACGGCTCCGTTTCAAATCCCATTCGTTTTTCCAAGTGGGAAAACCCAAGCTGGATGCGGCCAAAGCCGGGCGGATCCTGAATTTATTTCTTTCCATATTTTTATATTTATTTGTCCAACAGCAGAGCTGGAAGATCAGGCGCGGCGTTGTTTTCTGCCCGACGCAGCGCCAATTTTCTGTTGTTTTGGGATTTTTTTTTTCCCCCCCATGGTTTCCATGGTGAAAACTAAGGATTAGAACAGAGCTGGTGTTGATTGCAAGGTGGGGAAAAAAAAAAAAAAAAACAAAAAAAAATTGTGTTGCTTCCTATGGAGAAATATCAATATCCAGCACTGGCTTAGGAGGGATAATCCTGCCACGAAAAATCAAATTGCTTTGCTTTCCAAAAGGAGAAAACCATGGAGATTTTTGTTGCTTCTATTCGGGGCGTGGGAAGAAGGGCGGTAATTGAAAGGAGAGGCTGAATTTGATAGAAGCTCGCGTCTGATTTGGGTAATCGCGAATTTTCCTCGTTAAGTAGTGAAATTCTGAAATTCCCCCTGAAATTCTTGGGGAAACCTCTGCTTCTGTGGTTCCCTCTCCAAAGAGGAGGCGGGGTAAGGAATATCTTTAATTTTTGTCCTACAGTGCTCACAAATGGGAATTTTAAATTTAAAAAAACGCCCCAGCACCTGCTGGGCGTTTCTGTGTCGCCACAAACCCAGTTTGTCCTTTGCTGTAATCCCTGCCTGGTGAGCATCCAAAGTCCTCAGGAACTGGGATAACTCCACCTTTTCCTGCCCCAAACCACATCCAAGGCCACTGGATCTCTGTGGGGAAGGGACGGGCAGCTGGCAGGGAGGAGCGGCCTCTGGAAGGAAAAGATTCCCAGTTTTTACCGTCATTTTTCACAGAGATTCTCCACGGTGGGATCATTCAGGAAGTTCATTCCTTGTTGCGTCTCTAATCCTTTCGGAATTCCGAGGGTTGCCCGTTGCCTCCTCCAGCTGCTTCCTACAGTGAGGACGAATCCATCCCAAAATCTCTGACATTTGAATCCCGTTGATCCCGAGGCGACGACAAACCCATCCCAAAAACCTCTGACCTTGGGATTCTGTCGATTCCAGGCCGGGCAGCAGCGCTGGTGGGAGCAGGAGATCTCCGTGAACGGGAACATCCAGAAGGGGGAACTGATCACCTACAACCTCACGGAGCTGATCAAGCCCGAGGCCTACGAGGTCCGCCTGACGCCCATCACCCGGTTCGGGGAGGGCGACTCCACCATCCGGGTCATCAAGTACAGCGGTAAGGGTTCCATATCCAGGGAAACGGGGCTTGGAATGTTCTGGAATGGCGTGGTCATTCCCAGTCCCGGAGTAACATACGGAGCGGGGTCATGCCAAAAGGAAGACCTGGGAGAGAGGAGAGTCTTCACCTCCTGGGTGATTCCTAACAGCAAAAGCGCCCAACTGAAAAAATATTCCGAGTGGCCAAAGCCCCAAAATCACATCCAAATTTTTGTGGGGAATGAGGAAAAATGGGAATAAATGAATGCCTGACACCCGTCACCCTGTTTGGGGAGGGCGACTCCACCATCCACGTCATCAAATACAGCAGTAAGGATTCCATACCCAGGGAAACGGGGCTTGGAATGTTCTGGGTTCTCCTGGGATGGCGTGGTCGTTCCCAGTCCTGGAGTAACACATGGGGTGTGGTCACCCCAAAAGGAAGATCTGGGAGAGAGGAGAGTCTTCTCCTCTAGGGTGATTCGTAAGAGCAAAAACGCCCAAGCAAAAATATTCCGAGTGGCCAAAGCCCCAAAATCACATCCAAATTTTTGTGGGGAATGAGGAAAAATCGGAATAAATCAATGCCGGCTTCATAAAGCAGCAGATTTCAAGTTGCTTCTTGTTTTGAAGGACGGGTTTTGACCAAAAACCTACAGACAAAGCGGGTGCTTTCCCTCAGGACGAGAAGCTTTTGTTTTAATGCGAATGGGTGAGAAGTTATAATTTTAATGTGGATTATTGAGGAGTTTTAATTTCAATGTGAATTATTGCCTTTTTTTTAAAAAAAAAAAAAAGTGACTGCTTGTAGCCCTGTGCGAGCTTACATAAAATATCAATTTATATCGTACACAACACAAAGGGCATTTCCAAATTCCCCTCCGAAAGGTCACCGTGACAAAGATTTATCCACTTCAGTCCAACAAGAAAAACTCAGGAGCCGTACATCCTTCCATGCGGTCTCCCGGGAATTCAATCCTGCGTTAAATCCCTCCAAATTCCTATTTTGGGGGTATTTATTTAGTGAATAACTCAAATTCGTTTGTTTGCCTTTGTTTTTCTGCTGCAAAAATTGCAAGGAAAGGACAAGAGGAGGCTGGAGGATCACGGAGCAGCTTGGGATGGGAATGGGATGTGTTTAGGGGAAGTTTTTACCGTTTTCGTGGGAATTGAGTGGCGAGGGAGATGTTTGGAAGCAAGGAATTATGGAATTGTGAGATTTCGGGACAGATTTTGGATTAGAAGCTGGAGCAACACGGCAAAGAGTGATGGTTTTAAACGAAACAAAATTCAGACTTGATCCAAGGAAGAAATATTTTAGGATAAGGGGAAAACACTGGCACAGGTTCGGAGCATTTGTGGCTGCCCTTGGATTCCCTGGAAGTGCCCAAGGCCAGGTTGGAAAGGCTTGGAGCATCCTGGGACAGTGGGAGGTGTCCAGGCAGGACATCCCAGCAGCAGAACACCCGAAAGCGTTCCACAGACCCAGAATTCCTTTCAAAAATCGTCCGCGAATAAAATCCAACGGACAATAGAAGATAGTGAACGAATCTGGGGGAAAATTCAATTCCTTGTACATCCTCTGCGTAGTTCTTCAGGATCAATCCTGAGCTCAGCCCTGCTCCATCTCGTCATCAATTATTTTTAATGTCAAGGGGAAAAAAATTCCATTAAAGCCACTTGGAATATCAATTCCAAAGGATGGAGTGGCCCTTTTCCCTGAATGCTGCCTCTGCTGGGGATGATGGATGGATTTGGGGTTTCACATTTTCCAGGAAGGTGTTTGCAAAGTCTGCGTTTCCCAAAGCTCAGGAGAGGAAAAAGTGGACTTGGAATCATGGAATGGGTTGGGATGGAAGGGACCTTAAATCCCATCCCATTCCAGCCTGGAATGGCAGGGACACCTCCCACTGTCCCAGGCTGCTCCAAGCCCCAATGTCCAACCTGGCCTTGGACACTACCAGGGATCCAGGGGCAGCCACAGCTGCTCTGGGAATTCCATCCCAGCCGCTCTCCACCCTCCCAGGGAAGAATAAAGAATTCCTTCTCCACATATTCTGTTATCCTTAGGGAGCAAAGCCCCGTATTTTTTAAGGGGAGAAGAGCCAGGATCTGTGGGAAGTGTCCCTGTCACCACATCTGTGCAGCTGCACCTAAGAGAAGGGAAAAAACATTCAATCCAAGATTTCTCACCCAAAGCAGATCACCCCAAAACCAAAATCCACCACCAAGCTGGAATTCCAGCAGGTTTTATTCCCCTTGATTAGAGAACAGCGGGAAAATGAAGGAATATCAGCCCCGGCTCCAACCAAGCCCAACCATTCCCGACACTCCGTGCTCCTCCCGAGATCCCCCAGCGGCAAAAAATTCCCTCCCTGCAGGGTCAGCCCAGCAGAGCAGCCCCACCCTGAGAGGGGCACGGATTTTCCAGGTGTTTCAGCCAGCTTTGGGAATTCAGGGCCTCAATTATCCATGAATTTCCCATTCTGCCTGATTTCTCCCGCTCCCTTTTCGTTGTGCGTGCAGCACCCTCCCCTCAGGCACCACCCATTGCCCTGCAGCTCTGTTGCTCCAAAAGAGGGGATTTTTTTTTTATTTTTTTTTCCTGGTTGTTTTGGGATTTTCTTCCCCCCAAACTGATGATGCTGGATAAATTCAAACCTTCGTTTTCCTGTCCCTCAGTGTGACACTGGAGGCTGGGCCGGCTCTGCTGGGAGCAATCCCAGTTTCGACTCAAGGTTCCACCCCGATGACATTTTTTCCGTCCAAACCCACGCGTTTCGTCGCGAATCGAGCCTCAGTCAGCGCAGCTCCCAGAAACCGCAGCCAATTCCGGGTTCAGTCGCTCAGGGAGCTCGGGAAATGAAGGTTTCTTTGGAGAATCAGGGGCAGTTTGCGGGTAACAGACGGAACGATTCAGTTTCTCGGGGAGATGAGGCTGGAGCAAATCCCTGCACCTGGTTCAGGAGAGGGGGGACGGGCTGGAGCTGATTCAGGGCTGCTCTGAGAACTCCACACTGGATTTTGAGATTTGCTGAATCCGTGGCTGGGATTCAACCGAGGAAAGGGCAGCAGGAAAAACTGGAACAATGCTCCGACACTGCCAGATGGGAAATAAAACCTGATTTTGGATTTTCTGTGAAAAACCTGCGATTCCAGCCCTGAGCTCAGTGTCCTTCTGCTTCCCACGTGTGATGGGGCTGTAGCAGAAGGGCCTTTTCCCAAATCATCCATCCTCCAGTTTATCCTTCCGCAAACAGAGGCACGGATGGATTCCTCCTTCCAACCCATTCCCAGCGTTTGGCCCTGCACAGATTGCTCTGGAATAAATCTGGGAAGCCATTCCCGGGGATGTTGTGGACACTTGGAGGGTTTGGCTTTCACTCGGGTGTGAAGCAGATGAATTTCAATATTCAACAACAGGAAACTGAGGATAAGCTGAATATTGATGAATTGGAATTTTTTTTTTTTTTTTCTGTGCATTAATTCAATTTTTCCTTTGTTTTCCAGCTCCGGTGAATCCACATCTACGTGAGTATCGATCTCTTTATCTTTTATGTGTGGAGATCTGTCCTTGCAGTTGGTCAATCCATTCCAGGGAAGGATTCCTTCCCAAAAATCCCATCTGAATCCACCCTCCTTCCCCTTAAAGCCATTCCCTGTGTCCTGTCCCTCCATGCCTTGTCCCCAGTCCCTCTCCAGCTCTCCTGGAGCCCCTTTAGACCCTGGAAGGTTCTCTGAGCTCTCCCAGAACCTTCTCTTGTGGATCTTTGATTATTTCCGCATTTCCCAGGGTAGTCAGGAGCTCCTCTGCAGTTTGAAAACAAAAAGCAGGAAGCTCTTCCCCACAGAGATCCAGGAATTACGGCTTCATGGTGGAGGGAAATGTAGAACTTGGTTCTCCACAAATTCTCGGGACAGAGCTCCTCAGGCACGGCTGGAAACGCAGACTCCGGCCGGAGCAGATGTGCTCAGGCACCGGGATGTCCCAGGCTGGAAACAGCTTCAGTTTCGCTCTTCCACCTTTCCATGGGCACCAAATCCCTACAAACTTCCCAGGCAGGAGACTGGGCTGGAGCTCTGGCACATCCCTGCAAAACCACCCCATTCCGGCCAGTCCGCATCTCCCTGCTTCGCCGTGTTCTCCCAAACCCCAACAAGTCCACGTTTTTCTGTCACACCGCATTCTTGCTTTTCATAACATCCCAAAAATATTCCCGCCGAAGGAATGAAGTCCAATCTCCCGTTTTTCCTGCTGGAGGGCAGGGCCAGGCTCTGCTCCATCCCTCAGGCTCAACTTGAAGCCTCTGTGTAAATTTTAACCTTATTTGCAGAAGATCTGGTCCAGGGCGTTAATAATTAAGCAGGGCTTCGCTCAAAGCTCCCAGGAGCCGCAGGAGCCTCTCCCGTGGAGCCTTAACGAGCAGGGAATGAGACTCTTGCTAATTAACACATTCCATCCGGGCTCTGAGGGGAAGGAAAGAGGCAATCCCAAGTGCGCCACGCTCCTCTAGGATCTTAAGGTCTCAGAGTAATTTCCCAGAGGTTTTGTGGGCTCGTGGTGGAATGCGGGTGGCATCCGAACGGGAATAGGGAATGCGTCGGGAAAGTTTGCCCACCAAAGCTGCAGGGTCCCCAGGGTCTCTCCTTCCCGGTGGCCAAAGCTGTGGTAGAATTCTGCTTTGCTTGTTTGCCCTGAAGATTTTTGGAGTGGAATTTGAAGAGATTCCGGTCTGCATCCCAGCGTCATTCCCCAGGGCCGCATCCACACGGCCTTAAATCCCCCAGGGATGGGGCTCCACCACTGCCCTGGGCACTTCCAAGGCCTGAGCACCCTTTCCATGAGGAAATTCCTGCTGGTGTCCAACCTGAGCCTCCCCTGGCCCAGCCTGAGGCCGTTCCCTCTCCTCCTGTCCCTGTTCCCTGGGAGCAGATCCCAAATCCCCCCCCCGGCTGCCCCCTCCTGTCAGGAGCTGTGCAGAGCCACAAGGTTCCCCCTGATCCCCTTTTGCTCCAGCCTGAGCCCTTTCCCAGCTCCCTCAGGAATTCTCCAGCCCCTTCCCAGCTCCCTTTTCCGTGCTTCCTACAAAATCCCTGTTGTTCCTAAACCTGCTGGGCTGATTTCTGGGTTTATTGACGCTGTGTGGATGAAGAGGAGGAGCTGTATCCAACCAGGACAAGATCCCTGCACCAGAAACTGAAGTCACGCTCTTCCTGCTTCAACCCTGGAATAATCCCATTCCCTAAATCCTTCCTTTTTCGTGCACTTCAGCTCTGAGGTGGAGCCTCAGACCTCCATTCCATTTTTCACCACCCAGCAGAAGCCATTTAACGTAAACCAGGAGGATTTTCGCTCAGTTTGCGCAACGAGATGTCACCCCGAATAACGGAAGAGATGGGACGTTCGGGACTCACACCCAACAGGAATTTTACGGGAAGAGATGGCACAAATCCGTGTTCCGACGAAGGGCTTCACCTCTGGAGCAGGTTCAGCAAGGAATTGGCAAGGAAATCAATGCTTGCCTATTAAATAAATGGCAAACTTTGACTTTTTTTTTCCATTTTTTTTTTCTCCCCATCTGGCCTGAACATTTTTTTTTTTTTTAAACCTGAGGAATAAAAATCTTTTGTTCTGCTGATGTGGAATTTCTTAATGAAGCTCTGAGGGCACAACACGTTGATGCAGCTTTGAAGGCACTGGAGGGGCACTGCAGAAAGTGCTGAGCGGCTGAAAATTCTTCCTCTTGGTTCACTTTGCTCCAGGACTGGATCTGGGAATCGAAACTTTTCTCTTCTATTTTGCAGCTTTTAATTTCACGCCTCTGTGGAGGAGCAGCAACTTCTGCGCTCCGGGAAGGGGTTGGGTAAACGGCAAAGCAAAATGCACAAAATCCGGGGAAAATCCGGAGCATTTGGGGCTCAAGTGGCGTAAAAGGAAATCTTGGAGATGAGAGGAGCAGCTGGCCCTTTGTTCAGAGAGCTTCACTTGAGTCCTGGAGTATTCCAAGAGCTTTGGCAGGGTCTTGGAATTCCCTCCCCAATCTTGGATCTCTCTGGAAGGATTTTGGCTGTAATCCCAGAACCATCACAGGATCAGGGAGTGCTTTGGGTTGGTGGGACCTTAAATCCCATCCCATTCCATCTCTCCCACTGTCCCAGGCTGCTCCAACCTGGCCTTGGACACTGCCAGGGATGCAGGGGCAGCCACAGCTTCTCTGGGAATTCCATCCCAGCCCCTCCCCACCCTCCCAGCCAGGAATTCTTTCTCTGGTCCTAAAACCAGCTCCCGCCATGCCGAGGTTATCAGGGATAACCAGAATCACAGACCCTGGTCATGCCTGCCAGTTCTGGAGCTGTGCTTTAGGAATTTCATCCTCCTGCAGGATCTGATGATGCTGATGGATTTCCCAGGAAACCAACTCAATCTGCGTGAGGTGCTGATAGCCAAGGAAGCTTCTTGGAACTGCATTTGAGTGAGAACTTGGTTTTATAGGATTGTGTTTTACAATGGCTGCTCTGGAGAGGCACAGAATCCCAGGATGGGTCAGGGAACACAGGAGGTCCTGCTCCAGCAGGGCCATCCCAGAGCTCAGGGCACGGGATTGTGTCCATGTGGCTCTGGAATACCCCTGGGAGGAGACTCCGGCCCCTCTCTGGGCCCTGCCCAGGGAAGAAGCTCTGCCTCCTGTGCAGGGGGAGCTCCCTGGGCTCAGTCCCTGCCCGTTCCTCTGGTGCCATTGCTGGGCCCCGCAGCAGAGCCTGGGCCGTGCTCGGAGCCTCCCTGCAGCCAGGGACAGCCAGGGCTGAGGGCCCCTCTCAGCTGGGGCTCCTCTGGAGCCTCTCCTGGGCACCCAGCTGCTCCAGGCCCTTCCTCATCCTCACCCCCCTCCTCTGGATCCACTCCAGGAGCTCCCTGTCCCTGCTGTCCTGGTGATCCCGGAGCTGGCCACAGCCCTCCAGATGTCCCCAGTGCTGAGCAGAGGGGCAGGATCCCTCCCTGACCTCCTGGGAATCCCTGGATCCCCCCACGACCCCTCTGGCCTCGTGTTTTTCTTCAGACAGGCAGGAGGAGAATGAGGAATATTTGGAAATCACTCCCAGCACATCCTGTGGTTTGAAGTGAATTTTCCGAGCTTATTCCTGAGCCTGCAGCATCACCTGAGTGCTGCAGCACCGAGCTCCGGGTCCCTCTCTCCTCACTGATTAACAGGGAAGCTCCAGTGGCTTAAGTGGATCTGGAGTCGCCCAAAATCCCAAACCTGCAAACATTTATCCCCCTCCTCGGTTTAGCAGGGACAAGCAATCCCCTGGCGCCGGGGGTTTGAGTTTCTCCTGCCGATGAACACGAATCGGCCCCCTCCAGCCCCAGCCCGAGCTGACACCGTGTGCAGGCAGCTGCCTTCTCCCCGGAGACGGGAGATTTCCCTCTCCTCTCGGATAAATCAATGGACTTTGCGGGAAGAGCAAGCTCAGCAGGAATTGTTCATGCAATGAAATTCGGCGTTCGCAGGTTTGACTCCCCAGGGCTCTGTTTTGCTCTGAGTGAGGACTGAAGCTCCGAGGCTTGGATTTGTTTTGGTTCTTAGATTACGGGAGGAATTTCTCATCCCGTCACGACCCCGCAGGGCAGATCATTGGACTCTCGCAATTCCACGCAGGAATGGATCCCAGGAATCCTCTCTGGGGGTCTTGGCAATTTTTATTCCTTGTTCTAACACTTTTACCACCTGACCTCAAGTGCATCACAGAAACCTCAGTGAAATCCAGGAGACGCGTTCAGGTGACAAAGCAGAGCCGGACAAATCCTTTCCATGTGGATTCAGCCATTCCTCCCAGGAATTTGCCTATTTTGTTGTTATCATCCAGTGATGGCAACTCAACGCTTTTCCTGACAATCCTGATTTTTAGGGATTTTGCTCTTCTCTTTTCCCTATTATTTTCCCTAATCCAAATTAACCCACTTCCCACTTCCCCCCCCCCACCCCAATTTCATGTTTTATGGACATGCAGCCCAGAAAAGACAACACCTCTAAAAGCAACTGCTTTAAATCCGAATATGAGGGGGAGCTCGACAAAAAGCTTTAAATATAATTTCGCGTACAGATTGATGACCCCGATTTATTTTTCCAGGCGAGGCTGCTGCACAAGAAAACTGTGTGGAATCGACAAGGAATTTGAAAAATAAGGATTGGGCGGCAAACTTTGGCCACTGAATCCCTGTTCTTGGTCTTGGCAGGAGAGTTCCACTGCGGCTTCGAGGATGGGAACATTTGCCTTTTCACTCAAGATGACACAGACAACTTTGACTGGACGAAACAAAGCACTGCCACGAGGGACACGAAATACACCCCAAACACGGGGCCCAACGCGGATCGCACGGGCTCCAAGGAGGGTAAGATCCAGCAGGGAGGAATTTGGGATAAGGGAAGTGGCCAGGACAGGCAGCTCAGCCATGTCCTGATCGTGGAATGGTTGGGGATGGAAAGGATTTAAATCCGTCTTGTCCCATCCCTGCCATGGCCAGGGACACCTCCCACTGCCCCAGGCTGCTCCAAGCCCCAGTGTCCAACCTGGCCTTGGACACTGCCAGGGATCCAGGGGCAGCCGCAGCTGCTCTGGGAATTCCATCCCAGCCCCTCCCCCCCCTCCCAGCCAGGAATTCCCAATTCCCAAGATCCCATCCATCCCTGCCCTCTGGCAGTGGGAAGCCATTCCCTGTGTCCTGTCCCTCCATCCCTTGTCCCCAGTCCCTCTCCAGCTCTCCTGGAGCCCCTTCAGGCCCTGCCAGGGCCTCTAAATTCACACCAAGATCCTTCAAGGACTCCTAGAAGCAATTCCCAGTGCTGAGGAGAGACTGGTCCCGAAGCACAACCCCTCTGGTGCCATTCCCCATTTTCCTCATTTTTACCGGGCCATTTTCCAAGTGATTCCTTTCCCATTAAAGTCTAGTGGGGAAATCTGGCTCGTCTTAAAATATCCTCCTTCTTTGTGTCAATTAAAGCTCTCACTTAGGCCTTCTCAGCTGTCACAACGAGGTGGTTTTCGTCCCATTTTCGCTCTGGGTATTGTTCAAATGTGCAATTTCCAATCTGCTGCCTCCCTGTTATCGTGTGCTCCCGACTGCAGCGTGGATTTGCATTTGAAAAGTCAGACACATTGAGCTGAATTGATCAAGACCTGCAGCAGCTCCTGCTATTTTATTGTGTGCGCTTCCAAAGGGGGAAATAAAAAAAATTTCATCCCGTGCCACTTTCACTTGGTTGGTTTAATTAAATAACGTCTCTGTGGCTGGCACGGTCCAGGAATGAAATAAATGGATGCTGTCTACTCCGGGATTGGCACAGCCAGTTGAAAATATTCCTTGAAAGGTTTCCATCATGATATTTTCCCTTTATTTTGCAAGTTGTGTTTCCAGGGACAGATTTCCCGCTCAAGATTGAAGCCTGAACCCCCTCAGATTTTTTTGAAGTTACATCACTTTGGAGGTGTTTCCCAGCGCTGTCCTGCTGCCTGGATTTTAATTTTCACGGAAAACACGGCTTTGGAGAAGCTTTTGGAAACACAGGGGCTGGAAATTTTGGAATTTTGGAAATGCAGGGCAAAATGAGTCTCAGAAATGACGTGGTGGGAGATGGAAGGGAAAAATGTATCGGGGTGTTTGATAATTCCAAGGTGTTCCTGCATTTATCTGTTTTGGGTGTTGAGGGCCTCATCCCAAGGATTTTTATCTGTATTGGGTGTTGAGGGCCTCATCCCAAGGATTCCCATCTCTGTTGGGTGTTGAGGGCCTCATCCCAAGGATTTTTATCTGTACTGGGTGTTGAGGGCCTTATCCCAAGGATTTCCATCTCTGTTGGGTGTTGAAGGCCTCATCCTAAGTATTTCCATCTGTGTTTGGTTTTGAAGGCCTCATCCTAAATACTTCCATCTGTGTTTGATTTTGAAGGCCTCATCCCAAGGATCCCCATCTCTGTTGGGTGTTGAGGGCCTTATCCCAAGTATTTCCATCTGTGTTTGATTTTGAAGGCCTCATCCCAAGGATCCCCATCTCTGTTGGGTGTTGAGGGCCTCATCCTAAGTATTTCCATCTGTGTTTGGTTTTGAAGGCCTCATCCTAAGTACTTCCATCTGTGTTTGATTTTGAAGGCCTCATCCCAAGGATCCCCATCTCTGTTGGGTGTTGAGGGCCTTATCCCAAGTATTTCCATCTGTGTTTGATTTTGAAGGCCTCATCCCAAGGATTCCCATCTCTGTTGGGTGTTGAGGGCCTCATCCTAAGTATTTCCATCTGTGTTTGGTTTTGAAGGCCTCATCCTGGGTGTTGAGGGCCTCATCCCAAGGATTCCATCCGTGTTGAGTTTTGAGGGCCTCATCCTCAGGTGTTTCCCTTTGGATTTTCCCAGGTTTTTACATGTACATCGAGACGTCCCGGCCCAGGCTGGAGGGGGAGAAGGCCAGACTCGTCAGTCCCGTGTTCAGCGTCGCTCCCAAGAATCCCTACGGAGCCACCAACACGGCCTATTGCTTCAGCTTCTACTATCACATGTATGGACAGCACATAGGTGAGAGAAAGCCAACGGCCTGCTCCTTTCCCTCGGGAAAAATCGCTGGAAAAATGCCCTCTGGTTTGAAGGAAAAACGTGGGAGGAGGGCCAGCACCTCCAAAGGGCTGTTGTAACCCAGGGAGGTGCTTGAGAGCACCCAAATTGTGGCAAAATCCCGTTTTCAGTTCGTCAGGAATTCACGGGAGCCCCTTCTTCACCTGGGGAGTGTTTCCTGCGTGAGTGAAATCCGAGCGGGGAATTGAATGGGAATCCCGTTGACGTGGGTGGGAATTTTAGAGCCTGGAAAGAGAAAAGTTGATGTTAACGAGGGCTATTATTGATTCTAATGGGATGTTTTAGGTGTTCCTGACTGGATTCGGGATCAGGCAGGGAGCAGCAGCATTCCTCATGTTTTTGCTGTGGAAAAAACATGGAGAATTTGCTCAGGCACTGCAGGAATCAGGATTTTCAAGGAGTATCTGTGAGTGTTTTAGGCATTCCTGGCTAGAGTCAGGATCAGGCAGGGAGCAGCAGCATTCCTCATGTGTTTCCTGTGGAAAAGTAATGGAGAATTTGCTCAAAAGCTTCTGGAATGTGGATTTTCAGAGGGTGCTTGTGAGTGTTTTAAATATTCCTGCCTGGATTCGGGATCAGGCAGGGAGCAGCAGCATTCCTCATGTTTTTCCCGTGGAAAAGTCATGGAGTATTTGCTCAGACACTGCAGGAATATGGGTTTTGAGAGGGTGTTTGTGAATGTTTTGGGCATTCCTGACTGGATTCGGGATCAGGCAGGGAGCAGCAGCATTCCTCATGTTTTCGCTGTGGAAAAGTCATGGAGAATCTGCTCAGACACCGCAGGAAAAAGGATTTTCAAGGAGTATCTGTGAGTGTTTTAGGCATTCCTGGCTAGAGTCAGGATCAGGCAGGGAGCAGCAGCATTCCTTATGTGTTTCCTGTGGAAAAGTCAGGAGAATTTGCTCCAAAGCTGCAGAAATAAGGATTTTCAGAGGGCATCTGTGAGTGTTTTCGGCATTCCTGCCTGGATTCAGGATCAGGCAGGGAGCAGCAGCATTCCTCATGTTTTTCCTGTGGAAAAGCCACAGAGAATCTGCTCCCGCACTGCAGGAATATGGATTTTCAAAGGGTACCTACCAGTCTATTTTTAGCCCTGGATCCTTCAACCCCCAGCTTTCATTTCCTTCTGCGTTACGAAAGAAAAAAGACGTGGGAAAACACCAAAGCCCAAACAACAGAAAGGCAGTTTTTGGAAGCCTTCCGTGGGGTTCTTGCTGCTCCCAGAGTGCCAGGAGGTTTTCCGGTGTCAAAGTGACCCGATTTGAGGTATTTTTATCCCCGCTCCAAGGGCAAAGCCATCCTCCCGGAGCATTCCGGTGGCTGCTCTGTCCAACCTCCCCCTGGCCGCAGGCAGAGCTGAGATTTTAAGCGGAGCAGACAAGCGCGCCCAGGTTTTCTTGTCCTCCCTGCGCTGCAGGAAGGTGGAAGCAGCCCCAGGTTGGAATTTTCCTGGCTCTGGGCTGCAGCAGGAGCCGGGTTTGGTTTTTTTTTTTTTTTTTTTTTTTTTTTTTTTTTTTTTTTTTTTTTATGGGAAGGGAGGGATTCAGCCCCTCCGTGCTGAGAGAAAATGGACAAATTGAAATATCCGGGCGTGTTCTGGTCATTTCTTTACGGTGTGTTACCGCAGAGAGCAAATTCCAAACATCGAGGGTCAAAGAGAGTTTCTGGAATTCCTGGTAAAATATTTGGGGTGTTAATTTTTTTGGGATAAAGTATAAGAAAAACCAGGCACTGAGGTCTGTCCACAAAACAGTGGGATTTGGGTTTTGCTTTTTTTTTTCCGATTTCCTCTTCAGCAAGGGTCTGTCCGTAGATTTTTGCTGGGATGCTCCTTTTCCTGTGGATGTGTAAATCCTTGGATTGCCACGTGTAAGGCAATGAAGGATCTGACCCAAGGTGCCAGGGGTGATCAGTGACCGCAATTCCGCTGGATTCGTTCCTGGCAATGTGGACAGGAGCTGTCAAAATCCCAAATTGCTTGATATCACTTTGGTTCCTTAAATTTTTTAAAAAAAACCAAGTCCTCATGGTTTCAACTAATGCTCAAAATTCCATTCTTTCATAGAATCCCAGAATCCCAGACTGATTAGGGCGGGAAGGGAATTTAAATCCCACCCCATCCCACCCCTGCCATGGGCAGGGACACCTCCCACTGTCCCAGGCTGCTCCAAGCCCCAGTGTCCAACCTGGCCTTGGGGAGGCTCAGCGGGGTCTTATCCGTCGGATAAATTCCTGAAGGAAGAGTGGAAGGAAGCTCAGGGATGCTCAGGGCCAAGCCAATGGACAACGGGAACGAATTGAAAGGGAGGCAATTCCATTTCAACATAAAAACACTTTTTTTTTTTTTTTTTTTTTTTTTTAACTGAAAAGAGTCAAGCAGCGGCACAGGTTGCTCAGGAAGGCTGGGAGATCCCTGTCCTTTGAGATTCCAAAATCCAGCTGTATCCAGGCCTAAGCACCTGCTTTAGTGAGCCAGGCTTCAGGTGGGATGAGCTCCAGAGGTGCCTCCAACCTCGGCGATTCCGTGGGAAATATTTAATTGGCCATAGATTTTTTTTTTTCAGAATTACATTTTATTAAGGCTTAATCCCCCATGGATAATTCCAAATCCCATTGCTGGGATGGATTAACTGCGTTATCACCAGCTGCCACCAGCCTTGACCCTTCACCGTGGCTTTGGAATTTGCTGCCGGCGCGGAGAGGGGCTTCTTATCCCCCTTTGGGAATGAATCCTGCAAACCAGGGCAGCTCCTGCCTTTGGAGGCATTCCCAGCTCGTGGATTTGTCCACCAGAGCAGGGTGGGAGCTGCTAACTGAGCTTCAAACACCACAGAATTCCAGGATGGTTTGGATCGGGAGGGACCTTAAATCCCATCCCATTCCAGCCCCGCTCCCACTGTCCCAGGCTGCTCCAAGCCCCAATGTCCAGCCTGGCCTTGGACACTGCCAGGGATCCAGGGGCAGCCACAGCTGCTCTGGGAATCCCATTCCAGCCCCTCCCCACCCTCCCAGCCAGGAATTCCCAATTCCCAAGGTCTAATTTCTGCTCTCTGTGCTGTGGGATCCAGAAGATTCCCAAGCAGTATCAGGGTTATTATTCCCAGGTTTCAGGGACAAAGGACTTTGTTTCCAAAATAATTTCAGTGCTCATTAAAATGTTTGTGCAATTCCCGGTAACGTTTGGAAAGATCCCTGAGAAAATGGGATATGATGCTGGAATCATGCTCTGCTATTGGTCCTGGGGCTTGAGGGAAATGATGCTTCATCCTCCATTCCTAAAAATGAGGGATGCCAGTGCCATCCATAGGACAATATTCCTGTTTTAAAAAAAAAACATTCCAACCCCTTCCCACTTTATCCAGCTCAGCTTCTGTGCCTGCTGTTCGGAATCCCACGGAGAAGAGGCTGAACATTTCCCTGGAGGTGTTCTGGGGAGGGAAGTCCTTGGGAATGTTTGCAGGGAGCAGAGTGGGATTTGCTGGGATCGTCACCGAGGTCATCCCTGGTGCTTGTCTGAGAGGGAAACTGGGATCTGCATCCCATCCCGTGGCACTGGGACTCGGGAAGAGAAAGGGATTCTCCACCTGAAACAGGCAGCTCCCAGGCGGGATTGTAACTCCTGACAGATCCCAGAGCTGCCTCTGGAGTGCTGTGCATCCAAAGGAGGAGCAGCTGATCCCTAAGGGATGAGAGAAACGGGAGTTCCCATTCCTTGATTTGCGGCAGGCGAGGAGCCATTGTTGGGAAGGGGAAAGATGGAAGAGTCTCCGTCCTTTCTTCGTCCCTGCGCTGAGCCAGAAGGAATTTGTACATCCATTAAAGCTGGCACCGGCTTCTCCAGCAATCCATACTTCCCGTTTTTCCACCCACACCCCGAAACGGGACAATTTTTCTAACAGTCATTTTTCTTGGGGCGTTGGAGAGCCATCCCAAACTAAAAAGCGGAA
The DNA here is from genome assembly GCA_013397935.1 of Dasyornis broadbenti. Classification (NCBI taxonomy): domain Eukaryota; kingdom Metazoa; phylum Chordata; class Aves; order Passeriformes; family Dasyornithidae; genus Dasyornis; species Dasyornis broadbenti. The sequence continues at coordinate 457 of VZRN01006746.1, read as the reverse complement.
GCGGAACCCACTGGGAGGGCAGAGGGTGAGAGCTGCAGGGCCAAAATCCCACCCAGGGCTGCAGCTGGCGCGGATTCCAGAGCACCCCGTGCTCTCCTGGCGGCACAAATGGAATTTCTTCCCTTCGTTCCCAGTTTTCACTCCTGCTTCACTGAGTCCCTTTGGACTGGGAGGCACCTTAAAGCCCATCCTGTTCCGCTCCCTGTGAGGCCAACCCCGAGCGTTTTTGGAGGATTCAGCCGGGGCTGCTTCCCTGGAAGTGTCCAAGGCCGGGTTGGATTGGGCTTGGAAAAACGTGGGATAGTGGGAGGCGGGACTGGGCGGGCTTTAACGTCCCTTCCAAGCCAAACCGCTCCATGGCTGTGTAATGATTGAATAAAACATCACAGTGCGATAGAACATCACCATAACAGAGGCGTGATGTAAAAACAGAAATACAAATATAAATATACATGTA
>VZRN01006745.1:254380-279961 GCA_013397935.1 Dasyornis broadbenti | reverse complement strand
AACACACCAAGTACCCCCAAAATCACCGAATACCCCCCAAAATGGGGCATCGATGATGGTTCCCCGCCCCCGATATGGTACCGCACCCCAAAAGAAGGGACTCACACTCTATCACCAACGCTCCCCCGGCTCAGACCCTCACTCCCCCCGGGAATGTCCCCATGAAGCCCCTGCCCCGCCAAGTCCCCTAGCTCACCCTCCAGCGAAACTGGGGCCACCCCAGAAGCAGAGCCCGGCTTGGGGATGCCGGGGGTGTCACCTTTGCCCTCACCCCTTTCTCCGTGTGTCCCTACCTGGGCCGGAGGTCCCGGTGCCGGGGTGGCTCTGGGTGGCTGTCGGGCTGTGTCCCCTCCGAGCGCCCCGGGTGTCCCCTAAGCTGCCACTAGCGCGGGGGGGGTATTTTTAGCCGCTGTCAGAGCGGAGGGAATGTCACCCACCCCCCTCTGTGCCCCCCACGCCTTGTCGAGGGGGTGAAGGGACAGCGAGGTGACACCACCCACCAGGGCCACCGCTGTGCCAGGCTAGGAGGGCACAACAGCCATGGGGGACACTAGGGACCCTCAGCCTGAGTCATGTCCACACACCGCGGGGAGGAGGGGTGGCGGCTGGTATTTTAATTGGACCCCCTTCATTAGCGCAGAGTTCATTAGAGGCTCAGAAGGGGCTTTGTGTCCGCGGGGACAGCGGGAACAGAGTGTCCCCAAGCCACGGCGCTGGCAGGGAATCGGCACCGGGTGGGACGTGGGGACACCGGTGCGGGACACGGAGCTCCCCATGGCCCTGGAAAGTGCAGGGATTTAGGGCACCTTAAACACAAACATCAGGGACTCGCAGGGCTTTTGGGGGTCCCAAACCCCGCCCCGGGGCGGGGGTCCCCCTGCAGTGCCCACCTGAAACCAGCCTGGTGGGAGAAAGTGGGGAGCACCCACCCGTCCCGGGGGCTTGGGGGGGGTCTGCTGGCCTGGGGGATGGGCTGGGAGGGGGGTGCTGAGCCCAGGAAGACGAGGAGGACGAGGAGGAGGAGGAGGAAGGCTGAGCCTCGATCCCATTAAAGAGCTTAGGCAGCAGGAGGGCGGCACCCAGTGGGGCAGGATTAGGGGGCCTCGTTACCCCTCGGGGGTAATTAGCTCCCTTTTCCCTGCAGGAGGAATCCCCCAGTGCCACCGCCCCCCTGCCACCACCCTCCTGCCACCACCGTGTCCCCCTGTCCCCACCCAGTCCCCTGCCACTGCTCCAGAGCACCCAGGGGCAGGGCACACACAACTACCAGGGGCTGATCCCATCCTCAATGCCCCCCAAATGTGGGATCACAGCCCACAGACATGAGAGAGCCCCAAAATGATTCCGACTTCCCAAGTCACCCCAGAGGACCCGTCCACACAGGTAGAGGTTGTCACACTTGTGCCCCCCCTTATATAAAGCCCCCTGCCCACCTCCCTGAGATGCTCTGTCTTTTTTTTCTCCCTGAGCCCTAATCTTTGCCATCTTGGGCTAATTGGATTTCCTGGGTCACATGGCAAGATAAAAAGTCCCCAAATCCCACGGTCAAAAAAATCAGGTTATCCATGGGGAATTAAGGGAGAGAGCGGGGGGCAGCCAGCAGCAAGGACCCACCGAGGAGCACTGCCGGCTTCGGGCACCCCAACCTCAGGGTGTGGGGTACCTGGCTTGGCTTTTGTGGAATTTCTGGTTCAACCCTAGTGCCCACCTCGTCCCGGGGTGTGCCTGTTATCTCCCTGAAGAGCTGGAAAAGCCTGGGGACCTAGAGGAGCTTGTGGCGTTATTGGAGGAGGAGGACGACGAAGCCATGGGGAGTGGGGCCAGTGCTGAGGACAAGGAGATGGCCAAGAGGTCCAAGGAGCTGGAGAAGAAGCTCCAGGAGGATGCGGATAAGGAGGCCAAGACAGTCAAGTTGCTGCTGCTTGGTAAGGCTGGAGAGGCTGTCCCCAGGAGATGTCCTGGGTTTCCACCCTGTTGAGGCTGAGGGGATGGAGATAGGGAAGGGGACAGGGAGCCCATGACCCCCTGAGCTCCTCCTGCCCTGTCCCCACCACCCCTCGGACAAGCTGCCATCAGCTTGGAGAGGTTGTCCTGCCGTCTGGACATCCCTGGTTACCCCCTGGGAAGGGCTAGAGGTGGCATTGACTCTTGGGGATGGCAGGCATGAAGGGGACAGTGGGTGGATGGGGGAAGGGACCAAGATAGTGGGTCCCACCAGGGATGTGCCACATCCCAGGGGAGTCACCGAGAGCCTGGGGAGCTCCTGCCACCAGCACCCTGAAATCTGCTGCTGGGTGCTAAGCAGGAGGGGACGGTCCCTTGGGGGTCCCTCTACACCCCACGGGGCAGGGGGGCGACTCTGGGGCAGGGGGGATGACTCCACGGGGCAGGGGCCAGCAGTGGGGCCTTATCCAGGTGGGGGGGCTGGGGTCAAGGCGATTAACACCCTAATTCTAAGCAGCTTCCTGTGCTGCCCTAAGCCGCTTACAGCCCCAAAGGCATCACCAGCGCTGTCCACAGTGGGCGGGAGGTGTGGGACCCTGGGGACCTGCACCCAGGAGGTCCCCACCACCATGGGGGTCCCCGAGCTGTGGTCTCACACAGGGTGCAAGGGGTGACAGGAGCACGGGGACGATGGCAGTGGTGGGACAAGGCCAGGGTGGGTGTCCAGGCAGGGGATGTGTGGGGAGCAGTGGCTTTGGTCCCCATGGGGTGCCCATCATCACTTTGGCATCAGGCCCTGATGGTGTCCCTCCCACCCTTTCCCAGGGGCTGGAGAGTCAGGGAAGAGCACCATCGTGAAGCAGATGAAGTGAGTACGGCCTGAGCCAGACTGGGAGGGGGGAGGCCACCAGGATGAGCCACCAGCTCCTGGGCACAGGGTGGCAATACCCAATGTCACCCTGCTGGTGGCACCTGTGACTCCCAGTGTGGGGTGGTGATTCCCACGCTGGAGGGGATGTCCTGGCTTGGGGCTGAGGCTACTGTGCCTGCCAGGATCATCCACCAGGATGGTTACACGGAGGAGGAGTGCATGGAGTTCAAGTCCATCATCTACGGGAACATCCTTCAGTCCATCCTGGCCATCATCCGCGCCATGTCTACACTGGGCATCGACTATGCCGAGAGCTCCTGTGCGGTCAGTCGGGGCGGTGTCCCCGTCCCCCAAACCCCACTGGGGCCAGGGCAGCCCCTGGAACCAGGGTCCCCAGGAGTCCCATGTTGTCCCCCCAGTCCTGAGGGCACTTTGGGGGGTTGTTGATGAAGGTCCCTCTCGCAGGATGAAGGCCGGCTGCTCTTCAACCTGGCTGACTCCATCGAGGAGGGCACGATGCCCCCCGAGCTGGTCAGCTGCATCAAGAAACTGTGGAAGGATGGGGGGGTTCAGGCGTGTTTCGACCGCGCTGCCGAGTATCAGCTCAACGACTCAGCTGCGTAGTGAGTGGGGACATGGCGGGGACAGCAGGGACACCAGGCTGGGGACCCTCTGGCAGCTCATGGCTGGTTCCAACCCAGCCTGGCAAAATCCATCTCCTCCTTGCTCCTGGGAATACCCCGAGCCTGCCATCACCCATCTCATCAGTGCCATCCCTCATCCCAAAAGTGCCTCTGGCCTGCAGTCCCACCACCCCTGGTGTCCCCAGCTCTCCCAGGGATGTCACTGCCTTGGAGTCCCAGTGTTTGGCAGACCATCCTCAAAAATCCGGGGGAAGACGGAGACATGGGCAGCCCCTTGGCAGCAGGTCACACCCCTTCCTGTCCCCCCAGTTACCTGAACCAACTGGACAGGATCACGGCCCCCAACTACCTCCCCAATGAGCAGGATGTGCTGCGATCCCGAGTGAAGACCACAGGCATCATCGAAACCAAGTTCTCTGTCAAAGACCTGAATTTCAGGTGGGTGGGAGCCTCCCCCACCTCCATGATTCCCCCCAGTCCTGATGGCAGGGAGGGATTTTGGGATGACCTTGATACTCAAGGGGCCACCAATGCCTTCCCACGGATGGTGATTCCTGCCCCCCCGAGGATGTGGCACTGGGACCATCACATGCGGGGTGTCAGGACCAGGTGAGTCTGTCCCGCTCATCCTTGTCCCCTCCCCAGGATGTTCGACGTGGGAGGGCAGCGCTCAGAGCGGAAGAAGTGGATCCACTGCTTTGAAGGGGTGACCTGCATCATCTTCTGCGGGGCTCTGAGCGCCTATGACATGGTGCTGGTGGAGGATGACGAAGTGGTGGGTCGGGGTCCTGGAGGTGCTGGGAGCCAGGGGGTAGAGGAACAGGGAGCGCTGAGGGGGCTCTGAAGAGGGAGGAGTAACACCCTGCACTATCAGGTGCTCTGGGTGATCCAGGGAAGGTGTGGGAGATGCGGGATGGAGCAGATTTGCACGCAGTTGCACCCAGTAAAGGCATTTGCACTTCCTCTGGGTCATGAATCCATGGCTCTGCCCACGAGGAAACCCCCAAGTGCTCCTGAGCAGATCCTGAGAGCCACCACCAGGAGAATGGCCACACAGCCAGACAGCTGAAGCAAAGCCAAAGGGAAGGGCAGGAAGAGCCAGGAACCTGTTGGGATGAAGGGAAACTTGGTCCTGAGGTACCTCGTGCCTCACAGTGCCCTCCAAGGGGAGCAGAGGAGGTAAGGAGGGGCAGCTCCCACCCTCCCAGTGTAGGCGCACAAGGACGTGATCCAGAGTGTGTCCAGTGAGAGACGTGCCAGCAGAGCCCTGGGAAAGCAGCTTGGAAGGCACAGATCTGGAAAGGAGGAACATGGAAGCCCCATAATGGGATTTTCTTGGAAGAAATAAGAGATAAGGGGTGAAGATGAGGAGAGCAGGAGCAGCTTCTTCGCTGGCATCTCCTCCAGGTTCCATGGATGCTCCTTGGGATCCAAATACCTTCTCCTGGAGCTGGGTCAGGGTCCGGATCTGCCATTCCTGGGCCCTGGCCAGGCAGGAGCTTGCAGCCCTTCCTCAGCCACATGTGGAAGCGCATCCTTCTCATGGAAGCCCTTGGGAGAGGCTGGAATGCTCCCCCAGCACAGGACAGGGCAGGATTTGGGCAGAGCTGGTGCCCTGCATACAGAAGAGCTGCTGTGATGGGAAGCTGGATGAGGGAAAACCATCCCTGGAGAACCCACAAAGACAGAGGGACCCCCCTTACATCAGGAAACAACCCAACTGGACTTGGCTCTGCCTAGATGGATCCTCATCCCCTCAGGATGACCCAGCAGCAAACTAAGAACTCAACATCTGGTCTAAAACTGGAGTTTTCCTTTTCCCAGCTCCTTTCCAAAGCTGTGGATAATGGCCAGAAGCCACAGTCCAACAAGAGCATCCTCCTGGTGACTGGAATGGTGCTCACTGAGCACCTTCCTTGCAGGCTGCAAGGTTTCCATGGATAATTTTCCCAGTGAAATCGCCCAGGAGGAGCTGGAACCACTCCCTACCCTGTGCATCACCTGGATTTATCTGTGGTTTTGGGTGGGCAGGAGGGACTGGGCAGGCAGCAGGAGCAGCTGCTGCTGCAGCAAACAGGGAGAAGCTCTTTTCTTGGTAATGGGGCCTTGTGGGGGGGCTGCAGTGGCCCAAAGTGGGGGGTCAATCCATGATGATCTGCTTCCCTGCAGAACCGGATGCATGAATCCCTGCACCTATTCAACAGTATATGCAACCACAAGTTCTTTGCAGCCACCTCCATCATCCTCTTCCTCAACAAGAAGGACCTTTTTGAGGAAAAGATCAAGAAAGTCCATCTCAGCATCTGCTTCCCGGAGTATGACGGTGAGTCCGGGCCTTTCCCGGCCTCATCCCTCCTCCTCAAGACCCCCCAGCCCAGGGGCTCTGGAGTTGTGTGGTCCCAGCATGGCCGTGCCAACCTGGTTTTGGGATACGTTGGGATAGGGCTGGGGAAGGGGATATGAGAACGAGAATTACCTCTATCCTAAAAAAAAGCTGTGGAAGGGGAGAGAGATGATGAGAATTGGCTCTATCCCAAAAAACCGCTGGGAAAGAGGATGAGAATGAGGAGGATCAGAGCTGGTCTTATCCCAAAAACAGGGAAGGGGATGACGACGAGGATGATCAGAGTCAGCTCCATCCCAAATAGGGCTGGGGAATGCAATGAAGGTGAGGAGGATCAGAGTTGGCTCCATCCCAAAAAAAAGGCTGGGGAAGGGAACAGGATGAGGATGACCAGAACCAGCACCATGCTGCTCTGTGGGGTCGTGAGGAGTCAAATCCTTGGAGGCTGGAGCTGAGGAGAGGACACGTGGCCTCGGGAAGGTGTTTGGAAGAAAGGAAATGGGGTGGAAAGGAGTTTTGTGCTATGTGTGGTTGGCTCTCAACCCTTCTCCTCCTCCTCCTCCGCTTACCCCCTGGGAGCGGCTTGGCAGCATTCCCTCCCTCCATAGGCCCCAACACATTCGAGGACGCAGGGAATTACATCAAGACCCAGTTCCTGGATCTCAACATGCGGAAGGACGTGAAGGAGATCTACAGCCACATGACCTGTGCCACAGACACGCAGAACGTCAAGTTCGTCTTTGATGCCGTCACAGACGTGATCATCAAAGAGAACCTCAAGGATTGCGGCCTCTTCTGAGCACCAGCAGGTACGGGAGAGGGGCTGGAGCCACAAAAAAGGGACAGGAGAGGGGAGGAGGGTGGTGAGAGCTGGCTCCATCCCAGAAGGGCTGGAGAAGGGGAGGGGGATGAAGAGGAGGGTGATCAGTATCAGCTCCATCACAAAAAGGGCTGGGAAAAGGGAGGAGGATAAAGATGACCAGAGCTGGATCCCTCCCATAAAGGGTTGGGGAAGGGGACTGGGATGAGAATGATCAGAGTTGGCTCCATCCCAGAAAGGACTGGGGAAGGCGAGGGAGATGAGGAAGAGCAGACTTGGCTCCATCCCATAAAGCGCTGGGGAGGGTGTGGGATGAGGATGAGCAGAGTCACATCCATCCCAAAATGGGCTGAGGAAGGGAAGGGGAATGAGAATAAGCAAAGTCAGCTCCATTCCAAAAAAAGGGCTGGAGAAGGGAAGGGATATGAAGATGATCAGAGCTGGATTCCTCCCCTAAAGGGCTGGGAAAGGGGAGCAGGTATGAGGAAGAGCAGAGTTGGCTCCACCCCCAAGAAAGGACTGGGGAAGAAGGAAGAGGAGGGGGATTATCGGAACCAGCTCCATCCCATAAAGGGCTGGGGTAGGGGATAAGGAGGATCAGAACCAGCTGATCAGGACTGGGGAAGGGAGAAGGGAATGAAGAACAGCAGAGCCAGCTCCATCCCCTCCCCCCCAAAAAAAGGCTGGGGAAGGCACTGGAGATAAGGATGAGCAGAGTCAGCTCCATCCCAAAAAGAAGAGCTGGGGATGAGGATGAACAGAGCAAGCTCCATCCCAAAAAAAGGGCTAGGGAAGGGGATGAGGATGATCAGAGCAGGCTCCATCCTGCTCTGCTGGGTGTTGGGATATAGGTCCCCCTGGTTTTGCCATCAAATCCTGGAAATCCTAGGAGGAGGGGAGGGGAGGATGGACTGGGAGCTGTGAGGAGGGAGAACCTGGGGTCCCATTAGCTCAGGGTCAGGGTCACATCCCTGTGCTGAGCTCCCATGGGATTCAGTCTCATCCCACAGTCGGGTGGGCTCAGCCAGACAATTCCCACCCTTGCACATGGAGTGATGAAACTCCAGCCCAAAGCCTCCACCTGAGCTAAAGGGAACCATTTGATTTCTCTCCTGTTGCAATTCCACCTGCCCAGCCCCAGCAGATGGGAATATCCTGAGGCACACTCTGCTGCTCCCAGCCTTTTAGTTCATCCTAAAACTTTAATTAGGGTTTATCATCCTAATTCTTGCACTAGTCTGAGCAGCAGCAGGAATTCCATCCCCTCTCCCCGCTTTCCAAGCACCTCCCAGCCACTGGCTCTGATGTTTTGCTTTTCAGGGGACCTCTGGTGCTTCCCTTATCATTGAATATTGACAGAAAAGATGGAAAAAGCTAAAAAACCAAACCAAACAAACAAAAAAAAACCCGAACAAACAAACAAACAAATCCTCAAGCAGGTTCCCTGCAGGCAGGAGGCACCAGGAGGTGACACCTGGAAAGGGGGGGGATGCTCCATCCTCATCACACCACAGGGATGAAGGCAAAAGGAAAGGGTGGGGGATGCTCCATCCTCATCTCCACGGAGGAAGGCAAAGGGATGAGGTGACACATGTCCCTGTACCCCCTGCTGAGTTTTTCCCTTATTTCCATGAAATCGCTCCTCTAAGCCCTTCCCTGTTCTCTCTCCCTCCCTCCCAGAAGAGGAAAACATTCCCGTCTCACCGTTCTGCTGAGCAGAGCCAAAGGAAGAATCAACCCCCACCACACATCACTCGCTCCCACTTTTTCTATGACCTGCCCAAATCCGTCTCCTTCCAAACCCAAACTAGGAAGGGGCTGAAGCTCAACTTCCTGCTCCCTTTCATGGCCATTTCCTCTTTTTTTTTCCACAGAAGAATCCCTGTTCTCAGCGTTTTTCAGAGGTTGGACACTAGAGAGCACAGCCAGGCATAGGAATATTGAGGGAAGTTGGGCAGTAGGATAGACATTGCCCCCTTGCCCATCCCCTCTGCAGCCCATTCCCGCCCTTGGATTGAAGCTGGATTAATCCAGGCTGGAATTTCTGGGGAAGGGGAGGCTGAGTTACCTCTGAGTCGCTCCTGGGAACCAACCTCAGCCCCTGGGCAGGAGAAATCAGGGGTTTGTGGGGTTGTTTTGGGCCCTAAATGCAGGGAATTTCTCAGTCAGGAGGGGCTGGGGGATGGAATCCCAACTCCAGCCCAGGAATGGGCTGGATAAAGAGGAAATGGTTACTTGAAAGATTTTCATTCTGCTACTTAGAGCTGCATTTGCTCTCTCTGTTTGTAAATAATCCATAGATGAGCCCTGTATCCATCCTCTCCCTGTTTCCTGCAGACAGCTCCCATCCAGCTTCATTTAACTGTAGGAAAACACAATAAAGGAATACGCATGATGTGGATGTTCTTCCTTTCTCCCACTTCCACTTTGCTCCATTCCTATGTCCCAGAGTTTGGATTATGAGATATTCCACATGCTTTGCATCCATTCCGGGGTGTATGGATCTCTGGATCCCACCTGGATCACCCCATGGCCACTGCTGGGCTCCTGGTGGGTGGGATGGGGGTCACCATCCCAAAAAACTTCCTGGCCGGAGCCCTGGATGAGACAAAGTTCCTGGATGAGTTTAAAGGATGAATTATCCCATGTATTCCCATGAGTGGCTGGAAGGGAATTGTCAGGCAGACATAGCTCCAGACAGCTTGGAAAAGATTCCAGAATAGGGAATCTCCATCAGGGCTCCCCCTGCCAGCACCCATGAGCCTCCCTGAGGAATTTATCCTGGATTTCCAAGCAAGTGTTCTCAGAACAGCCCCACCTCCATCCCACAGAAGCACCCAGAGCAGAATTCCCACCGGGTTCTCAGTATCCAGTGAGATTTGGGCTATAAATAAGCAGTAATTATCCATCTGCCAATAATCCCATGGGCAACAGGATTCCCGGCATGTTCCACTTGTGCCAGCACGACCCAAGTCTGGGAGCAGCACAACACCAGCACTGGTGGGTGATAAAGTACAAGGAACCTCCCTATTCAGGTAATTCCACCCTATTCCCATCAAAGCTCTTCCCTTCCTTCTCCAGCAAAGCACAAAAGCTGGGAACATTCCTGGAAAAAGGAAGAATAAAGTGGAGAAAAGGCTACAATCTTTACTCACCATTTTAATACTGCCAACAAGTCTAACAGATCCAACTGTACACATGACAAACTGGGGAGAGTCTGGATGCAATCATGGATCAGCAAAGGAATGTAGGACTGGTTAGGGGTGGCACTATAGTAAAACAGGGATTTGGCACCACACAGACAAAGTAAAGGCATGCTCAGGACAGGGCTGGGCAGGGAGGGCCACGGGAAAGGCAGCACAGAATAATCCACCATTTTCATCCCAAAAAATGCACAGGAATCAGTGGTTTGGGAGCTTGGAAGCAGCAGTTTCCCCCCCAGCGTGGGCTCAGCTCCTTTCCCCACCGAGCTGGGATTATGCTGAGCACAAATCCCTTCCAATGTTGGCATGAAACTGGGCTCAAAACCCCCAAACAGAACCCACACCCTCCATATGCTGCAGGAGGCTTTCCCAAAGCCTGGTGGGAGCAGGATGGTAACAAATCACGCATGGAAAAAAAGCCGAAGCTCTAAGGAATCCTTAGGAGCTGCAGAAATATTAAATCCTGACCATAGCAAGTGTTAAAAACAAGGAATTCCTGCTAAGAGGAACATTTTCTGCAGGATCTGCTCACATGTGCATAGTTAAGTGATTTTTTTTGTTGCTTTTTTAAAATTATTATTATTATTTTTAAAACAAGGTTTGCAAATAAAGAAATAAAGTTTAGTAAAGTTATAGTTTTCTCAATGGAAAAAAAAAATAACCTTAAAAACAGACTAGTGGTGGCTTGTTAACCAAAGGAAGAGAGAAAGCTACATATTCAAGGTCTGGAATCCAGCTGGAATCCACCGCACAGCCCGGAGATTGCGCCGTCCAACGATGCCAGGAGGATCTACTCCCACTACGTGGCTTCACTGTGCCCTAATTCCACATCCCACAGCAATAAAAGGTCCCTAAGACAGAAGATTGTGCTAAAGAATTCCAGGATTCCACGTGTTCCCTGCTCCTGGGTCATGCTCGTCGCTGTCGCCACGAGGCAGCAAGAGGCTGGGGCTCACCAGGCAGAAACACTGGGAAGGAAACCAGGAATGTAAAGGGGAACAGAGAGAGCTGTTCCCAGCAGGACACCCGGAGCTGGAATTACCTCTCAGTAGAGCCCACATTCCTTGAGGTTGTTTTTGATGATGACGTCGGTGACGGCATCGAAGACGAACTGCACGTTCTTGGTGTCAGTGGCGCAGGTGAAGTGGGTGTAGATTTCCTTGGTGTCCTTCCTCCGGTTCAGATCCTCGAACTGGCACTGGATGTAGGCGGCTGCCTCCTCGTACGTGTTGGAGCCTGCAGATGAGAAGATCCCTGGCTTTGCTCACGGGAGCTTTTAAGTGCATATTAAGCTGCTTGCAACCATCTGCCTTATCCAGCTACAAATCCAAATCCACCATTAACTCCTTCTGGGAGACCTGAAGTCTATTCCCAGCTCCTGGGCAGTGACCTTGGACATGGCACCCAGGGATTGCTGTGTGCTGGGACAGCCACGCTCCACAGAACAGTGACAAATCATGGGCTGCAGGGACCTTCAATCCCATCTCATTCCACCCCCTGTCATGAATAGGGGCGCACACCTTGCACTACACCAGGTTGCTCCAAGCCCTGTCCAGCCTGGGCTTGAGCACTTCCAGGGATGGGGAATGCATAGCTTCTCTGGGAATCACAGAGATCAACAGATTTGAAGACATCTGAAGGATTTTTAAACACGTAATTGCCTCGAGCAGTGCCCAGGTAAAGCCTTCCACCTGTGTGGGACTCCAGCAGGGATGGGCTCCGGAACAATCTGTGCCAAACACGGATGCTCTAGGGCAAACAGGAGCCAGAGCAGGACATGGTTAAGTTCCACAGCCTCTAAAATTGAATTTCAATGGTATTATTGTCCAGTAAGGTGTGGAAAAGGAGGAGTGACCTTAATTTGCTGGAGTGCAACACTTTGGGGCTCATATTCCAGGGAAGCACAAAGGTTGTTCCCAACCACAGCTCTTCCAAGAAAACGAGCTACCAGCCAACGGAACAGGCCAAAGGTGCTGTCCAGGAGACACAAGGAAGCAACTGGGGGAAAAGAGTTTTTAACTGATTCTGGGTTGTGTAAGGCTCTGATTCATTCATTCCTGGCCTGGGGACACAGATGCTCCCAGATGCCAATGATCCCAGCCTACCTGTGTACTCCGGGTAGCAGATCGTTAGTGGGCTCTTCTTAATCTTCTCCTCAAACAGGTCTTTCTTGTTCAGGAAGAGGATGATGGAGGTGTCTGTGAACCACTTGTTGTTACAGATACTGTCAAAGAGTTTCATACTCTCATGCATACGGTTCTGGAAAAGGAAATCCAATGGAAGAGACATTAGGGAAGGGTGGGATGGGGGACAGAGGCTCTGCTGCACAGGCCAGACTCAAAATTTGGGTGTCAATGCCACATCCTCACTGCCATTGCCCCAGGAGAAGCACAGGGGGGCACGTCACCTCCTCCTTTTCCTTCCTGGAGTGACTCACACGCAGGGAACAAGCCATGAGAACAACTCTAGGCACCTCCCAGCAACCAGGAAGGTGGAAAACCTCATTGATGGAACATATTTATCACTTTGTGGAGCAAGATTCCACTGGCTGATCCAAGGAGTGCTTGTCCTTGCAGCTCTCAGATAATGCACCAGGAGGAGTACGCCAGGAACATTCCAGCCTGGCGCAGGATGGAGCTGGGATGCTCCCAGCTGCCTTCCATGCAGCCATAAATCCCACATCACGCACCATCTCCTCGTCCTCAGCCAACACAAGGTCGTAGTCACTCAGGGCCACGCAGAAAATGATGGCTGTCACTCCCTCGAAGCAGTGGATCCACTTCTTCCGCTCTGAGCGCTGCCCTCCCACGTCGAACATCCTGGGAGAGGCGGGAGAAGTGGCTCAGGAGCTGTGCACAGCCCTCCTGCCTGGCCCCCGTGGTGTACCCAAGGATGGGGGAGGCCCAGCAGTGGGCTGGGAATACGCAGGGTTTTGGGAGCTTCCCTTGGGAGAGGGGGTTTTAAAATTCCCTTCTTGGGAGAGGGGATTTTAAACCAGAATTCTCTATTATCGTTCAAGCTAGGGTGAATAGAGCTTGCAGCAACCTGGACTAGTGGAAGGTGTCCCTGCCTGTCTGGTTGCAGGTGGCCCTGGATGAGCTTTCATGTCCCTTCCAAGTCAAACCATTCAATGATTCTGGTTTTCAGCAGGAAGAACTGGAAGTCACCATCCAGAGCTCTGCTGATTTTGTTCTCTCTGCTATTTCCTTAGCAACAGCCCATTTGCTTGACTGGACTCCAAACACCTCCTCACAGTGCTTCCAGGGAAATGGATTATCGGGAACACACTACCTGCAAGCTCCTGCTGGGACCAAGGAAGAAATTAATGGGGTTAAGAAATAATGTCATGTATTAAAAAATAATCTGAGGTACTGGAGGTTAAAGGCTGTGCAGTTGCTTATGGAATTTCTGTAGAAATTGGATTAATTTCTAATTAAATAGAAATTTGTGTCACAGGTACTTTCAGCCACCTGCTCATCCAAATATTTTGATGAGATTCCAGGACTGGGATTTAATTAAATCAAGTTAATATCTGAGTAATTAAGTCATAGATACTGATTTGTTCCCAGAGCAGACAAGGAGCTGTCCAGGGGGGATTTAATGATACCAAACTGACTCCCATCTTCTATTTAACCTTCTGGTGTAGAAGGAAAGATCGACATCTCTGTGAGGATCCAGGATATTTACATGGCTTGAATCCTTTGCCATTAGCACAGAGAGATCCATGAAGGAAGAGCATTCCTGACAACTCAGCTCATCCCAATTCCAGTCACTGTGGCTTCCCCGGCCCATTATTAATGTCTGAGATGGAATATGAAGGCAGAGCTGGCAGCACCAGGGCTCCCGAAGGATTAATGCTTCCCTTTGTGGAGCAAATCCCTCCAGGACAGCACCTCGTGTGTCTGGGGTCCTGCACATGATCAATGGCTCTGGGCAGGATTGGGAAGGAGGGTGGAGATGATTAAAGGAACACACTGGAGATGCTAACCCTGATCCATCACCATGGGAAGACAAGTTATTCCCTGGATGGACCAGAAGCTGCATAAATAACTCAGTGATACTGAGTGTTTTGGCATTTTTGTTAAAAATGTTCTTAAGTTGCACAGTTCAGAAGCCAAAATGCTGTTTTCCCAAAAACTGCAAAAGTTTCCTTCTCCAAAAGAGACCACAGAGATGCTCCAAGGGCTGGAGCCTCTCTGCTCTGGAGCCAGGCTGGGAGGGCTGGGAAAGAGAAGGCTCCAGGGAGACCTAAGAATCCTTTCCACTGCCTAAAGGGGCTCCAGGAGAGCTGGAGAGGGACTTGGGACAAGGGGTGGAGGGACAGGACACAGGGCATGGCTTCCCACTGCCAGAGGGCAGGGTTAGATGGGATATTGGGAAGGAATTGCTTCCTGTAAGGGTGGGGAGGCCCTGACACAGGGTGCCCAGAGCAGCTGTGGCTGCCCTGGATCCCTGGCAGTGTGGAGGCCACATTGGCCATGTTGGCCATCCAAGGCCACGTTGGACAGGGCTTGGAGCACCGTGGGATAGTGGAAGGTGTCCCTGCCCATGGCAGGGGCTGGGACTGAATGGGATTTAAGGTCCCTTCCAATCTAAACCAGTCTGGGATTCTGTTCAAACCCTGGGATTTCAGAAGCACCACTTGGATTTTGCTGCAACTCCATCGTGTTTCACACCCAATTTATAAATAAGCCAACAAATGCTTTTTAGGAATGTGAGCAGGAAAGGCTCCAAACCATTGGCACAGACAGCGGGAATGGGGCTGAGCCACAGCCACTGCACTGTCCTACACCCGCCCTGCGGCACCGCAATGCCACGGGGCTCCAGCTCTTTGTCAGGAGCACACGTGGGATCTGAAGCAAGGAATTCCTAAGCAGCAGGAAGAGGAGCTACAGGGATCCAAGGTGAGGAAGGAGGGATGCAGCCTCAGCGCATGGAGGTGGCGGGAGCTGCTCTGAGGTTAGAGGGAGCTCGTTAGTGACGTGTAAAGGGACACTGCCAGGAGCAGGCTGCATCCACAGCCTGGCAGGGCCTGGATCAGCAGAGGGGACAGGAAAGTCCCAGTCCCTGCAGTGCCAGGCACAGGCTGGCAATTCCCAGAGGAACACATGGAGCACACCATGCATCCTGGAACCACAGCCTGGCTGCGAACCTGGCTCGGTTCCTCTGCTCCGAGGAAAGGGTTAAACTCAAACTCAAACTCCAGTCAGTGTCCTTTTAGTATTATTTTTGGGATTGGATCCTGGAAACGAGCAGTCAGTACCTGTGTCTGCGATCCCAATATAAAAGCAGCTGAAAAGAACAGAAGGCAAATCAAAGTCAAACCAGTCTCTTCAGTGAGCGATGGCAGCAGAGAGGGATAACGGAGGGAAGGAGGAACGTTAAACCAGGAGCAAGTGTGGGATGTGCCCCCAGTGCTGGGCACAGGCAGAGCCCTTCACTCACTTGAAATACAGGTCCTTGAAGGTGAAGTGAGTCTCCACGATTCCTGTAGTTTTCACTCTGGTCCGCAGCACATCCTGCTGAGTCGGAATGTAGGTCGGCTGGGATATTCTATCCAAGTCATTTAGGTAACTAAACCAGAAGAGACAACACAAGAGGCTTTTTTTAGTCGGCTGCCTCACCATGAATCTTTTATAAACCGCAGAACAAAGCGCAGAATTTATTTATCTCCCTCACATAGCACAGCCCTTGAAGCAAACAACTCCCTGGGGCTGTCCTGAGAGATGTTTTGGGGGTTTGGGGATTTTAACCCCTCCCTAGATGACCTTGCAGGTGGTGCTGGTGGAGCTGAGCTGGCTGGGGAGGGCAGGGAGGGAATGCAGAGCCTTGCCAGGGCTGGATCTCCCAGGGCAATCCACAGTCAAGGTCTCTCGCTTCAAAGCACAAGGCAATAAATCCAAGGGTTTGCTGTTAAAGGGCAGGGATGCATCAAAGGAGCCAGGAGGAAGCGATGAAGCCTCAAAAACCATCCCAAACCAGGCAGATGCAGTCACCTCCTTCTCCAACAAACTGACACCACACTCTCTGAGGATACAGCCCTGGAGGAAGCCACATCCTTGCAGCAATTTTCCCATCAAGACCCCAACTCATTCCAGCCACAGCGCATTCCTTCTGGAATTCAGCACTCAGGCACTCCAGAACAAGGTATGGGTGATTCCCAGCAGGAATGAAATCTCTGAGCTCGTCCTCCCTCCAGGCCCAGCCTCCTGCTTTCACAAAGATGACACTGATCCGACAGCTCTGCTGGGATGGGACAGGCCTTACTCTCCATCAGGAGCAGGTTTTAACCACCACAGCCCTGTGTCATGGGGAGGATTCAGTGGCACGAGGGCTGTGATGGGTGCAATGAACCCTCCCAAATCACACATTATTATCACAGATTCATTGTCAGCCAGGAATCGCTTCTTCCTATATGCCTGGAAGCTGTGTCAGGAAGCCCAGCAACGTATCCCTCCTCCAACAACTCCAGCATACCCCTGGCCAGGACTGCCAGGGTTTGCAGAGCCCCGCCCTGTTTCCAAACCCCAGATCCCAATGATCTGCCAGGACCTGCCCAGTGCCACAGGGCTTTTCTCACAGAGCTGGGATCTGAGAGTAGACTGAGCCCGGGAAGAGCCAGTCCTCTCATCCCGCTCTCGACTCCAGAGGGATGGCAGGTCTGTGAGCTGCTCTGTGACCAGGATTGGGCCTGGCTTTAGTTTCAGTTTAGTAAAACATGATTTGGAAGGTATTTACCTTCCTCAGCTTCTACCAAGGAATATTGCTGCTGAGGAAGTACCATGCCCAGACATTCTCCCCCCCTCTCTCTCCTACCAGCATCAGCTTAGCTGAGGCACGATTACTACAAGGCCAATGGGAATGCTAAGGACTGACCCAGCAGCTCCTCAAAGCCTGGCTTTGATACAGCTCCCACCACTGATGTGATAAATCATGGAATGCTTTGGGTAGGAAAAGACCTTTAAGACAGAGTCCAGCTCTTACCCCAGCAGTGCCAAGCCCCAGCTGAAGCTACAAAGCACCTCGTCCCAACAGCCAGTTGGAAATTGGGCACTGAAAGGGGAATAATTCCTGATTAAGGCTTTTAGAGCAGCCAGGGAGGAGGGAATGGAGGCGGCAAACTCCCACCAAACCCAATCAGGGAATAAGGTGTATCAGATTCAGTGCTGCTGCCTGAAACAATAAACTTTGCCAGACTAATTCCAGGGAGACCTAAAGGGTAAATCCCATGCAAATACAAGCAGTTGGAAAATCCAGCAAAGGGGATTTCTGGGAAAACCTGGAAGCCCTGCCAAGTGTGGGCAGAGGAAGCAGCTGTGCCCTCCCAAAAATCCAGGCTGCAGAGCCCAGCTAGTGCCACTTTTGTTCCAGATTAAGCGGAACTTGAAAAAGACACCCCAAAAAGCTGCAAAAGCAGAGTCTGGATCTCCTGGTTCCCAGTCACTCCTGGCCCCCAGGAGCTGCTACAGTCCAGCTCCCAGTAAGAGACGCTCCTCACAAACAGAGAACAAACACAAATTTCACTGTGTCTCCTCATCCCACGCACTTCCAACCCCTTCCCACAACCTCCTTCACCTCCACAGGCTGAGGCTGCATCCTTCCCTTCCCCACCTTGGATCCTCGTGTTTACAGAGCCAGCTATTCCTCATCCTTCAACACCAAAAGCTTCCAAAAAGCCAATTTGGGTTCGTTTTCCTTCTTTTTGCATGCTTGAAATGAGGCCCTGAGTACAAAAAAGTGCTAATCAAACCTACAGTGTTACTCATTTGTCCTGCTGACTCTCCAAGCATTCCTGGGACATCCTGTGCCCAGCTGGCACAATGCCTGTGTGTGCAGAGATCACAGAATCCCGGAATTCCAGGAAGAGACCTTAAAGTTCATCTCATTCCACCCCCTGCCATGGGCAGGGACACCTCCCGCTATCCCAGGCTGCTCCAAGCCCTGGCCTTGGACACTTCCAGGGATGAGGTAGCCACAACTGCTCTGGGCACCCTGTGCCAGGTCCTTACCACCCTCGCAGGGAAGAATTTCTTCCCAATATCCCATCCAGCTGCCCTCTGGCAGTTGGAAGCCATTTTCCCTTGTCCTGCCCCTCCTGGCCCTTGTCCCAAGTCCCTCTCCAGCTTTAGGTACTGAAAGGGGCTCTGAGGTCTCCATGGACCCTCTGCTTCTCCAGGCTGTACATTCCCAGCTCTCTGGTCACACCGGATTGGGAATTCCAGTCTGATCAGGAAACGTGCCAGCTCCAGTGCTGTCTCATCTCACACCCAGACAGCTCTAGGAAGCACCGATGGCAGGACTGGGATGCTGGGAAATGGACAAGAAAGATAACAGAGCTCCCCTCCTTGTCCTGCTCCCAGCAACCTTGAAATGGTGATTTCCCTTACAATTCACTCCTTTTGGTGCTGAGGAGGATTGCAAGGGCACAAAGAGCTCTGAAAGTCCTTAAGGAGGGAGGGAGGGAGGGAGGAAGAGGAAAAAAAGAGGAAGAGGGGAAAAGAGGGGAGGAAAAAGGGAGGGGAGGGAAAAAGGGAGAAGGGAAAAAGGGGACGGAAAAGGGAGGGATAAAAGAGGAGGGGAAAAAAGAGGAGGAGGGGAAAATGAGAGGAGAAAGGGAAAAGGAGGGGAAGGAAAAATCCCATTAAGAAATAATCTAGGTTTTGTCCAGCATCATGTCAGAGAATTCAGCCCAGAACTGGCATTTGGGAACATGAGGAGACGTGCAGGACTAGAGAAAGGTTGATCAGGAACTGTGTTAATTGCCCATGAGACTGCAGATAATTATAACCCACAGCTTCCACAGGCTGGGATGTGCTTGAAATCCGGGAAAAGTATCAAAACCAAGAATGAGAACACTTTAAAGCATTATGTGCTTAGTGATATTTCAAAGTATCTTGAAAATCTGGAGACGTGTGAGAGGGGAATATTCTTCACAGTCACCCTGCTGCACCCAGAGGGGTTTAGATGGGATACTGGGAAGGAATTCCTCCCCATGACAGTGGTGAAGCCCTGGAATGGAATGCCCAGAGAAGCTGTGGCTGTCCCACCCCTGGAAGTGTCCAAGGCCACGTTGGGGCTTGGAGCAACCTGGTTTAGTGGAAGGTGTCCCTGTCCATGGCAGGGGGTAGAATGAGACGAGCTTTAAGATCCCTTAATCCTGGGATTCCATGATTCTGGAGCCCCTCTGCTCTGGAGCCACGCTGGGAGAGCTGGGAATGCTCAGTCTAGATAAGAGCAGGCTCCAGGGAGACCTCAGAGCCCCTTCCAGGGCCTAAAGGGGCTCCAGGAGAGCTGGAGAGGGACTGGGGACAAGGGCCTGGAGGGACAGGACACAGGGAATGGCTTCCCTCTGCCAGAGGGCAGGGATAGATGGGATATTGGGAAGGAATTCTTCCCTGTGAGGGTGGGGAGGCCCTGGCACAGGGTGCCCAGGGAAGCTGTGGCTGCCCCTGGATCCCTGGGAGTGTCCAAGGCCAGACTGGACAGGACTTGGAGCAGCCTGCGATAGTGAAAGGTGTCCCTGCCCAGTGCAATGAGATGGGATTTAAGTTTCCTTCCCCAATTGTGCACAGAGGTCCCAAATGCTTCTCCATGGCACTGGCTGGAGGCAGGAGCTGGGAGCCACAGAGCCATTGCTCAAGTCAGAGGGAAAGACAAATGGGAAGTTGCAAAAAAATAAATGTTTGTAATATTCCACAAAACCCAGAGTGGCTCCAGGGGGCTTTATCAGATGGTGCTGGGAAAGGCACTGAGCATTTCCACATCAACAGCTTGGAACAGGAGTTACTCAAGTGTTCTTTAAAGAAAAAAAGGAAGAAAACACGGAAAACACTAGGATTCCAGGAGAGATTGTCTGGATTGGTGTTATCCTCCACCTCCTCTCCTCCCACACCACCTCCATCCTGCCAGGGCAGTGCTCCTGCCAGGGCAGTGCTCTGATCCCTGCCCGCACAAGCGGAAGTGCCCAAGGAGCAGGAAACAGCAGCACAAGGAGTTTTTGGAACAATTCCATGCTGAAATCCTCAGCTCTCTGCCACAGGACCCTTGCTCCTGATGCCACCTCATTTTCACAAGCAGTTACTTGTCTGTTCCTCTCTTTCTCCACTCTACCCTGTCTCAGCCCTGGAATCTGACGTGGAGCCAGAACTGGTCTGGAAACAGCACAAAACTGGATTTCAGCTGGAAAATCAGCAAATGGGGCATGGCTTTAACAGCTGCTCACCCTGAAGTTTCAGTGTTGTTTGTAGGAGATAATGAAAGGAACAGGGAAGTGAAATTCCCAGGAGAACTGGGACAAAGCCTACGTCATCCCACCACAAAAAGGGATGCAAGACATCCATCCTTGGTGGTCAGGCACTGGAACAGCTCCCCAGGGAATGGTCATGGACCTGAGGCTGCCAGAGCTCAAGGAGCGTTTGGACAATGCTCTCATCCGTGGAAAAAAATCCCCCCAAACACAGGGTGGGATTTTGGAATGTCTTGTGCAAGGCCAGGAGTTGGACTTGATGATCCCTGTGGTCCCTTCCATCTTAGGATATTCCATGATTCTATGCATGGACAAGGGAATTAATTAGGGAACACCAGAGATAAGGCAGGTCAGAAGCCATGTGTTGAGGGAGAGGAAAATCCTGGGAATTCTGCAAGTCCTGTGGAAGAAGCAGCCCTTTAACAGCGTGAATTTGCCATGAAAAAATGAACCCACTGGCAGCATTTCCCAACCACGGAGTTGCCAAGCTACGGATGCGTAATAACATTGGGTTGGTGCAACTTCCTGTGGGTTTGGGACAGGAAGCGGAATTTTCTGGGGTACTTCTCAGGAAATGCCCAGGTGGCTCATTCTGGGTGCAATGTCCCTGTCCCAGGCTGCGCCAGCTCCTCTCAGCACCTGCACCTGGACATGAGTGGCTGGCAAATATCCAGGAACAGGAAGAGCCCTCCAAAATTCCACCTCTGGAAGACAGTTGGGCCAGCAGGCACCTACAAAAGCAGGATAACACCCTTCTTTCCCATTCTCCTCTGTTTCTCCAGCTGCCTTCATCCTCCTCCTCTTCCAAAGCCATACAGACACACGCCAAGGTTTCTCCTTCAGCTCCATTCCTGCTCTCTGCCCAAGTCCTTAAGCTTTCCTCCTGTTCTTCACATCTCTCCATTAAATTGTTTCTTCCTTTCCCCCTCCTCATCAATCTATTTGCTCCCTTGGAACCTGAATTTCCTCCTTTCCTGCTGCAAAGGCATGCACAAATCCAAGAAAACTCCTGTTAGCTCTTCCCTTGATCCAAACCCCTGCCAAGGTGCTGCAAATTTAGAAGGATTCTGCCTTATTTTCAAGCTCAAATATGCTCAGAACAGCAAAACCCTGCAGGCAGTGAGCTGTGGCACAGCTAAAGCTTCTCCACAGAGCTCTTCCCAACTAATTTTTCCAAGGTTTAAAGCATAAATTGAGATGAGTTTTCAGCTGGAAATGCTGAACCCCAAAATCACCTTTCAGAGAGTCAAATATTTGTTGTAGAGAAACCAAGANAATTGTTTGTGAAAAAAAACAAAAAATGTGAGTTAAAAAAAAAAAAAAAAAAAAAAAAAGAGGTAAAAAACAACAACTGTTTTGTTCATTATAAAGGAGCAGTTTCCCCTTCCTGCTCTAACCTGCCCTTGGAAAAAGAAGAGGCATTTCAACAAAAATCCCATTAGCAGTGTGTTTATCGACTCAGAACCTTCCAGTTGGTCAGCAGCTCTGTTGATTTTAAGATCAGGACAATAAGATTTTGGAATCAGAACAGTTTAGAGGCAGCGCTGCCTGTGAGGTGCCAGGCACAGGGACAGGAGGAAAGGGAAAGCTGTAAGGAGAAAACTGGGAATATTGAGCTGCCAGGTGAGGGGATCGCATTTTGGAAATTGCTGAATGTCAGGAAAGTGGCAGTTTAAATTTTCAGAGTGTTGCTCCCCTTTGCAGGGACAATGGAAGTAACACAGCTGAGCACCTGCCCTGATTCCATGGAATCCCAGAATCACTGAGCTTGGAAAAGGCCTCCCGGATCATCGAGTCCAACTACTGACCTTGTCACCAGAACAGAATACTGAGTGCCACATCCAGTTGTTCCTTGGACACCTCCAGGGATGGGGACTCCAAACTTCCCTGGGCAGCCCCTGCCAAGGCATGACCACCCTTTCCATGAAGATTCCTCCTGGTGTCCAACCTGAACCTTCCCTGGCACAGCTTGAGGCTGTTTCCCCTTGTCCTGTCCCTGTTTCCTGGGAGCAGAGCTCAACCCCGCTGGCTGCCCCCTCCTGTCAGGAGCTGTGCAGAGCCAGAAGATCCCCCTGAGCCTCCTTTTCTCCAGGCTGAGCCCTTTCCCAGCTCCCTCAGCCGCTCCTGGGGCTCCAGACCCTTCCCCAGCTCCGTTCCCTTCTCTGGACATGCTCCAGCCCCTCAATGTCCTTCCTGTCATGAGAAACCCAAAACTGCCCCCAGGACTGGAGGTGGGGCCTCAGCAGTGCCCACTGCAGGGGATGGGCACTGGCTGGTCTTGCTGGACTCACTGCTCCTGGGCTCATGTTCACCTTAACACAAGTTTCTTCCATGAAACCAGCAAATTTGTCAAAAATTGTATTTTTCAAAATTAGATGAAATCCTTCCCTGTGAGGGTGGGGAGGCCCTGGCACAGGGAGCCCAGAGCAGTTGTGGCTGCCACATCCCTGGAAATGTTTAGGGCCAGGTTGGACGGGGCTTGGAGCAACCTGGCATAGTAGAAGGTGCCCGAGCCCACGGCAGGGGGTAGAATGACATCTCTGAGGTCCCTTCCAACCCAAACCACTCCAGGATTAAATTCAGCAAGGCACAAAACAAGGAATGCAGGGGTGTCCCCAATGCTCCACAGAGGGAAGACAAATAGCTCTACACCCCTCTGAGAGCCCAGCCCAGCATCACCCAGTCAGACCAGTGTCAGACAGGACCCTTCAACCCAGTCCCACCCTGCTCCAGCCACACCGGCCCCTTCTGGACCATTGTGGGAGCTGGGAAGAGTCCAGGAGCTGGCAATAGTTTCTTACTAGGATGCAGAGTCGTTCAGCTGGTATTCCCTGGATCTGCTGAAGCAGGCCTGGACTCCAGGGTCTCTCCAGAGCCGTTTGATGACTCCAGCCAGCTCCGCTGTCATCATTCCCTCCTCTGCGCTCCCTGCCAGTACGAACAGCTGCCGGGCATCGTCCTGCAGGACAGCAAACACAGCACTGGGGATGTCCATCCACAGAGAGCTTCCCCACCAACAGCAAGGTTCAACATCTCTGCATCTAATTAATCACTGCTCTAATTAATCACAGTCCAGTCCAGCGAGTTTTCTCCTAAAGGTCATAAGTTGTTTACCTCCTGTAGCCAGAAGGGGAAATTTTGGGGAAGAAGCTCCAGACTGTGGGGTGAGGTGCCCTGATCACGGATGGCCACGTCACTTCCATGGGGATCACAGCTCCGAAGGCACCATTCCCACCAAAACCATGGCATTACAGTAATTTGGTGCCCTGTTCCAGAGAAAAGGTAGGAATGCTGATGTGCTACTACAGACCAGTGAGGTGTACTGGAAAAGCTCTGTTGGTGTGGCACAGCACAGGATAAAGGGAGAAAAAGTGAGCTGTGGAAGATGATGGGATCAAAGCTTCGAGGATTGACCTTTTGCTGTTAGAGCTGTGGGAAGTGAGGGAGATCGATTCCTTAACAAAACATCTCATCAGGAGACGGGATGGGCTGGTCAGGATCTGAGTATGGAAAATCCCCCTCAGAAGCCAGAGCAGGACTTCGCTCTTGTCCCGAGTTATCCAGCGGATTATGACAGGGAACCCCATGCTGCCCTATAGCCCCCTCTGCTTTTATTCCTACCCTGACCAGATCTGTCAGGTCCTTCTGAGAGCTGTGACAGACCTTCCACTATCCCAGGATTCTCCTGCTAACACCAGCTCCTCTCCCCTGAGCCCCAAACCCCTGCGGGCATGTGCCAAGCTCAGGATGCTGATCCCAAATCCACTTCATTGAGGCGTCAGCAGCCAAAGCGCAGAGGGACCCCTGGTCTGGATCTCTGCAGGTCACTCCATGGTTTGATGCATTTACTTATCCTTGGCCCTTTCCTGGGAACGTGTGGCAAGGTTTTTGCCGTTCAGGATGGCAAAAATTCATGGCATTCAGCTCTTGTGAAGCCACCTGAGCATGGGCAGGTAACTGAGAAAGAATTTGGATTCAGCATCTTCCCTGTTCCAGCTCCAAGATCCCAATTCGGCTTTGACAAGTACCAGGAAAAGTGGAAGAGAACTCCAGGAGGATTTGGAGGAGCAGCAGCTGAACAAAAGCTTGAGTGAACACATGAGTGAAGATGTGCCCTTTGGCCAGGACTTGGGATCATAAATCCAAAATAAATACCATAAATTCAAACTCTGGGGCTGGATCAACTCCAGCACGAGGCAGAACAGTCACAGTGCAGCCCTGTGCTGACACAATTCCTTTCTCCTGCTTATTTCCAGGAGTCCCTAGCTCCCACTCTGTGCCTTTCCCACCAGCACAAGGATCAAGGCTTCCTGACTTCCAGCTCAAAGTGCTGGACATAAATGCAAGAAACAGGCCAGGGAATGAGCAGAGTTAGAGGGGAGAGAAAAAGCAGGGCCTCAAACTACCCAAAATTTCTAACTCAAAATTCTCAAAAATTCAAATAATTTAGAGAGAACTTTTGCTTTTTTTTTTATTTTTTGAGCATTCAAACAACTGAAGTCTCTTACCCAGAATCTCAGTAAAATACTGATGTTTAGTACTGACAATGCATTAAAGTTATGACAGGTTTTTTGCTGCTTTATCTTGTAACAAATGTATTCTGCCCCGGACTGAAATTCCAGGATTCATTAACACAATTCAGACTAAGGAAATAAATGGAATACTCACTGCTCTGGCAACTTCCCCAAAGTCTATCTTTAGCCTCCCCATGGCTCTGATGATGGCGATGATGGATTGGATGGTGTTGCTGTACACAACCACTTTATACTGTTTGCATTCCTCCTCCGAGTAGCCATCCTCATGGATAATCCTGGAAGGAAACCAGGTTATTATTCCCAACCAAACCAGGAGGGCATCACACTTTTCTTATCCCATCTCACACAATAAAGAAAGCTCCAGCCTGCACTCACTTACTTCATCTGCTTCACAATGGTGCTTTTCCCAGACTCTCCAGCACCTGAAAAGCACAAAAACATCCAATTAACCACATGAAACTGAAAGGAAAAGTGGGATGTGCTTTTTCCAGTTCCCACAGAGAAGTTGAAGGGGTCTGGAGGAGGATATTCCTTGTGCTTTGCTGCTGTAGTAGAGTTCCACCATCCTGTCCCGGCACATCCTTCCCAGTTTTATTTACAGATGCCTACAGACACCATGAGTTCATCTGCTAAAAACCCTGGGATTTCTCAGTTTCCAGAGGTCAAGGGCAGCCAGCTTGGGAGGCAGCTCTGAAGAACTGGAATGAGGATTTATCCAACAGAACAGCTCCCATCCCTCACTCCAGGCCAAGACAGGCAAAGTGCATCAGCATCAGCAGATGCTCCCTCTGTTAGCGAGCTGGACAGGAAAGGCCTTCAACAGCCAGGTGGGAAGTGACCCCCTGGCACAGGATGATTTCCAGGTGAATTCTCAGAGCTGCGGGCACATCTGCATCCCAACAGCTTTGCTTCGGAATGGTGAGAATACCTGGCTTCCAAACCTCTGCAGAGCTGCAGGGGCCCGTTATCCCTGG
>VZRN01006745.1:229323-253926 GCA_013397935.1 Dasyornis broadbenti | reverse complement strand
GTCCAGTTATCCCTGGGGGGGTTCAGTTATCCCTCAATGAAGAGTCAGTTATTCCTGTCTGCAAAAACCAGCAAGTTCCCTGTTTTTCCCAGTTTTTTGTACCAGAACCCAGAGCACTCCCAAACCAAGCCCTCCTGTATGGCTCAGGGCAGTGGATGCCCACCCTGGGATTCCAAACCATCAGTTCTCCTGGTTTCTGGAGCTAAGCAGAGCTGCCCACACGCCTGTCCCAGCCGGGAGCACGCCAAAGGCAGGCACAGTGCTCCTGCTCACCTCATGTGGCAGCAGGAACTCAGTGCCAAGGAGCTGGCTTGGCCACTGCCTGGGGCTCCTCAGCCTCAAGACTCCCCAAGCTGCACAGCTGGGCTGGCTGCAGGCAAGGAATGATGTTGGACCTGCTTGGGTTTGGATAGGTGACTCAGGCCAGCCCAGGCGGACTAAAACACCCATAGAATTCCAGACTGGTTTGGACTGGGAGAGACCTTAAATCCCATCCTGTTGCATCCCCTGTCACAGGTAGGGACACCTTCCACTATCCCAGGTTGCTCCAAGCCCTGTCCAACGTGGCCTTGGACACTTCCAGGGATCCAGGGGCAGCCACAGCTTCTCTGGACAGCCTCTGCCAGGGCCTCCCCATCTTCACAGGGCACAATTCCTTCCCAATATCCCATCTAACCCTGCCCTTTGGCAGTGGGAAGATATTCCCCTTTGTCCTGTCCCTCCAGGCCCTTGTCCAAAGCTCCTCTCCAGCTCTACTGGAGCCCTTTAGATCTCAGGTCTTCCAGGATCCTTCCCTTCTCCAGGCTGAACATTCCCAGCTCTCCCAGAGCAGCTCAGTGTTTGTGGTCAGGTGTGAAAACATTAACACTCTGCGGACTCAGCACTTCTAGCCTGGGAGGACACCAATCCTCATTTTTATTTCCCACAGCCACCCTCCACATTCCCAGGACCCAGGTGCTGCAATTTCAAATCTCCGGTGTCCCCAAAGAGCCCCGAATCCAGATTGAGAAGAGGCTTTTGACCTCTCTGGTTCTGCCTTCTCAGCATCATATTCACCGTCATTTCCCCCTCAGATTATCCCAAAATCTCCGGCCACAGCCAAGCTGTTCTACCAGTCCCCAACCCCAGCAGATCCAACCCTGCCAATACAACACTAATTCCAATCAGATTGCTTTGACCCCTTCCTTTTGCCCCTCAACCCCAAACACTGCTTGGTAGAGCAGGGATTCCCCTCTCCAAGGTTACTCACACCTTACTTCAGAAGGATAAGCAGAGAGAGAAAGTAGGAACCCACATCCTCTGAAATGTCTCATCACACACAACCCCAGACTGGCTCCTCACCCACAGCCAAGCAGTGAGTTGTTACTGCTAAAGAAGTTTTTCCTGCTGTTCCACATTCTCACTTTCTCTCTCAGGCAAGAGCCACTCAGACAAGGTACCTCATTAAAACTCACTGAAAAACATCTGCCCTCCAGCTCCAGCTCTGGAGCTCCTGCTGGGATGGCCCAGGAGATGGGAAATGCCAGGGAAAGCCTGCATTGCTTTGCATGCCCGTGTCTAGTCTGACACAGAGGAACAGCTTCCCACTGACCAAAGGAAGATTAGATGGGATATTGGGAAGAAATTCCATGTGGGTGGTGAGACCCTGGCACAGGTTTCCCAGAGAAGCTGTGGCTGCCCCATCCCTGGAATCAACCTGGTTTAGTGGGAGGTGTCTCTAGCCATGGCAGGGGTTAGAATGAGATGAGCTTAAAGGTCCCTTCTCACCTAAACCATCCTGGGATTTCATGATTCTGGAGCCTCTCCACTCTGGAGCCAGGCTGGGAGAGCTGGGAGTGTTCAGCCTGTGAAGGAAAAGGCTCCAGGGAGAGCTCAGAGACCCTTCCAGAAACTAAAGGGGCTCCAGGAGAGCTGGAGAGGGACTGGGGACAAGAGCCTGAAGTGCCAGGATGAGGGAGAATGGCTTCCATCTGCCAGAGGGGCAGGGTCAGATGGGATACTGGGGAGAAATTCTTCCCTGTGAGGGTGGGGAAGCCCTGGCACAGGGTGCCCAGAGAAGCTGTGACTGCCCTGGATTCCTGGAACTGTTCAAAGCCAAGTTGGACAGGGCTTGGAACAACCTGGGATAGTGGAAGGTGTCCGTGCCCATGGCAGGGGATGGAATGGGATGACTGAAAGGTCCTCTCACTCCACTCCAGCAAATCATCCCCATTTTACTCTTCCTTTCTGGACCCAATTTCAGCATCTCTAGGTCTCACTTCTATCCATCTGCTTCTCTAAACACTTGCAGATGTTCACACTGGACAAGCTGCTATTCCCCTTTTTCCAACCCACTGGAAAGGGTTTGCACGAAGAAATCAGTGTTGGACCAACTCAGCAAATAGCTTTTATATTGCATCCTTGTGAGGTGTTTACACCCAGTGTGGCTGAATCCTTCACTAGGGGAATAAAAAAATGGGAAGTTAAATGCTACTGAAACATTGTTTCAACCTACAGCAAACTGACGCTCCACACTAGAAATTCACATCAAGAGTGAGTAGAGTTACACTGGAATTCTTTAGGATTCCTCAGACAAAGCCTCCAACTCTGGGATCTCAGGCAGGTACTACATGGGGAGCCAGGAAGATCACAAAGATCATGAGATGTGAAACTGGATTCAAACCCACGGAAATCAGTGTGTTCCTGGGACATTTCTGCCTGTCAAAGGAAAAGCAAACCCTTCTCCTCGGCTTCCATTAGCACAGCCAGACAGGAACCACATTCTGCCATGAAACCAGGGCTGACCTCAGTGTGAATGTCATAACTCCATGGAAAAACTGCTTCAGAAGCCTTAACTTCTCTTTCCCCAAAATAGCAGCAAGGAACCTCTTTATCCCACCCTGGGCACAAAGAGCAGCTCATTTGTACAGAGATTGTCCCACTCGCAGGACACACTGGGCAAGAATCCCACAATATCCCTGTACTCAACACATCCTTCCCCAAGCGTTCAACCATTCCCTCTGGAAACCAGAAGGCATCACAGCTCCTGAAAACCCCTACATCTCATCCAAGGCATCCCAGTAACATCCCAAACACATCCCAAACCATCCCAGAAACACCCCAAGTGCTTAGGGAAAAGCTCTTAGGGTAAATGCTGGAACTCCATCTGCAAGGGAAGCAATCCCTGCAGGAGCTTCTACAGCCAGACCTCTTCTCCCCTCTGGAGCAGGAGGGAATTGCAGCAGCTTTCCAGCTGTATCAGCACTGGCCCTGGGAAAGCAAAGGATACAAAGCAGGGAAATTATCATCCAATCACTTCCCCAAAAAAGCTGGAGGATTTCCTGGAGCAGGAGATGGGAAGCCAAGCAACTTGACATGGCCATGCACTGGAGATTACTGGGAAGAGAGCAACAAAACACAGTTTGGACTGGGAATTCCAAGGAAGGAATTCCACACAACCCTAGATTTCTGCTTTAAAAATTTTCCAAGGAGGTAGGTCAGACTCCTTACATCTCCCAGACACATCCAGCTTCTTGCTCCAGAAGGTCCTAAAAACCATATTTTCAATGCTTTTCCCTGAAGTTGTATCAAAACTGCATTAAACTGTACTTCAGAAAAGGAGTTCCACACACACAGTTAAGGGGAAAAGCCCTGGAACACCTGCAAGTTTCTCAAGAGAGACCAGGTCACTGCTAAAACAAATCCTTCCAGAGATGAACAGGGATGTACCCGGAAAATCCATTAAAGTACAAGTGAGGAAGATAAAACTGGAGAGCCTGACACGGGTGTGTGGCTTAGATCTCCAGTAACAGCAAGTTCAGAAACTCTGCAGGGATTTAGCAGGAACTCCACCAGCCCATTCCTGAGGTGCTGCAACCCTCGGTGAGCTCCCAAATCCAGGGGTATTTCTCAGCAACTCCAACATCCCCTGTTAAACAGCTCGGGAATAGTGAGCCCAGGTGCTCACTTGAAGCTGCAGGGGTGAGTTACAGACCTGGGAATGTGACAGGATCCTCCATATGAGGAGCAGGCTGGAAGCAATGCAGGATCACTTGTCTGTGGTTACAGCTCCCAAACCCCAAACGGAACCAGCTCCCCTCAGACAGGCTCAAAGGGGCCAAAACAACAGCACGACCAAGTTGGGAGGAGTCCAGGTCCAAAAACATCCAATGGCTTTAGAGTCACTGGAAGTGTGGAGCAGGAGCTGTTCAATTCACCCTAAATCCCGATGGTATGTCCCTCATTAACAGATGTTTCCTTTAGTTAGCACTCATCCCCACATCCCACCCCACAAGAAACATGGACACCTCCCTTTACACACCAACACCCCCCTCAGTTTTCCACAGCACTGCATTCCTGAATTGTATTCCATGCGGAATATCTCCCCAATAGACTCTGGCATCCCATGGACCTGTGCAGCCACATTTGGGGAAAGCTGAACTATCAAATCCTCATCCTCTTTGCCACTTCCCTGCTTCCAATCTCACTGTGGAATGCACATCCCAACATCCTGACCCTCCTAGAGCTGCCATCCCTGCTAACATAGATCCCATATCCCTTGTCAAGGTTTTTATTTCAATAGACATCTAGAAAACTCTTGGATCCCATAGAACCACATGCAGCAAGAGAATTGCACTGGGAATCAGAACAAACGGAAAAACGCTGGAGAAAGGAGCAGCAGTGTTGTACCACCAGGCTTGAAAAATCCAGCTGCTGTTGGAAAAGTCAACAGGAACCAGCAGAGATTGGGCTGACACTTCTAGTTCCACAAGAATGATGGGAAAAATAAAATATTAAAATAAAACATGGCACATGGGCTGGCTACAGCCTCTCTCCAGAGGGAGCAGGAGCCAATGGTACAGGATAAACCACTTGAGGCTGGCACTGCCTCTGAAGGCAATAAAAATGGAGGCTTGGGTAAGGAATGGCAAACTGAAAACAGCAGTAACACTAGCCCTGGGATCACTTCAATGAAATTCCAAGCCCTGCTGGGCCTGCTGGAGTACACAGGCTGAAGCTCACATAGTTTTTCCCACCAAAAGGTACCTGGAAGATGCACAGGAAGAGCAGCAGCCACCATGGAAGATTCAGAATCATAGAACAAATCCTGGAATGGTTTGGGTTGAAAGGGACCTTAAATCCCATCCCATTCCACAACCTGCCATGGGAAGGGACACCTTCCACTTGCCCAGGTTGCTCCAAGCCCTGTCCAACCTGGCCTTGAACAGTTCCAGGGATGTGGCAGACACAGCTTCTCCGTGCCAGGGCCTCCCCACCCTCACAGGGCAGAATTCCTTCCCAATATCCCATCTAACCCTGCCCTCCGGCAGTGGAAGCCATTCCCTGTGTCCTGTCCCTCCATCCCTTGACCCCAATCCCTCTCCTGGAGCCCCTTTAGGCACTGGAAGGGGCTCTGAGGTCTCCCTGGAGCCTTCTCCAGGCTGAACATTCCCAGATCTCCCCGACTGGCTCCACAATAGAAGGGTTTTCCTTTTCGCCTTGAAACTATTGGAGCCTTGACTCTGTTTTAATTAATGGCTTTGACCATGTAATAATTACTTTAAAGCTCAGAAACATCCCATGACCATACAGAAGGTTGAAATATCTCCAGGAATTCTGCACCATTCCTGGGAAATATCAGGCTGGAGGAACCTGTGCCTGTCCCCTATACCCAGACCTGAGCGACCACTGACAGCTCTGAGAAATTCCTCAAGGAGTTGCTGAAATAGCAACAAATCAGCAGCAAACACCCCTCTGCTGCATCCCTGGAAGTGTTTCAGGCCAGGTTGAATGGGGCTTGGAGCAATCTGGCCTGGTGGAAGGTGTCCCTGCCCATGGCAGGGCGTGGAATGGGATGAGCTTTAAAATCCCTCCGAGCTCAAATCATCCTGGGATTCTGTGAGAACAGATCCAGCCCAGACCTCAGATTTGCATTTGTTTTTCCAGCTCTTTGATCTCCCCGGGGAGTGTTTTGAAGGAATTGTGGCTGTTGTGGAGCAGCGTGGCTGGAGACCCCCATGGAGAGGCCTTGTGTGGCTCTTGGCTGAACATCAAATCCCCATCTCTGGCCTCCCAGGCACCCCCTGATCTCGACAGCTCCTCATCCACACACTCACGGGGATTACAGAATCATGGAATGGGTTGGGAGGGGCTGTAGAGCTCTTCCTATTCTACCCCCTGCCATGGGCAGGGACACCTTCCACCAGACCAGGTTGCTCCAAGCCCTGTCCAACCTCACCTGGAACAGTTCTACGGATGGAGAACTCAGAGCCCCTTCCAGAACCTAAAGGGGCTCCAGGAGAGCTGGAGAGGGACTTTGAACAAGGGTTAGAGTAACAGGATGAGGGAGCATGGCTTCCCACTGCCAGCAGGCAGGGCTAGATGGGATGTAGGGAAGAAATCCTGCCCTGTGAGGGTGGGGAGGCCCTGGCAGAGGTTGGTCAGAGCAGCTGTGTCTGCCCCATCCCTGGAAGCATCCCAGGCCATGCCGGACAGTTTGGAGCAGCCTGGGCAAGTGGAGGCTGTCCCTGCCAAAGGAATGAGATGAGCTCCAACTCCAACCATTCCAGGATTTCAAGATTAATGGATGTGCTTGGAGATATGGGATAGAAAGGCCAAGTCTGGTGTTTTTGGATCCAGGTCTGGGGGGCAACAGCAGAGAAACAGCCAAGCAAGGCCTGTAAAATGGGAGTTAGATGACAAAGCAACAGAGAACTTGGAAAGGGAGGAAACAGTGGGAAAAGCTGCACTTGGAAAAGATATTCCTTGGTTTTCCTGGTTATCAAGTGTCAGCTTGTGCTGGGCGTGTTTTTAAAAGTCAAACATCCCCTGAATTTGCTGCAGGGACGACAATCCTGAGCTGTTGCAAACACGCAGCAGGGCTCTCCCTGCCCGGCAGCTCCTGCTGAGGGAAAAGCTCATTCCCCAAACACCCGGAGCTTGCGGGGGATGGAGACCCCAAACCACTGAGCTCCACGAGGTCAGCCTTGTGTCCCAGCATTCCTAGTGTTTGTTTCTAAAGCTGACCCAGGCAGTACCACCCTGGTAACCAGAGAAGGTTAGAGGAGGCACTGAAGTGACCAAACACCAACTGGGAAAACATGAAACAAGAGCCGGGCATCAGATCCCCTGGAACAAAGGAGACAGCACAGGGATCACCACAAAGAGCGTGCTGGAAAAATAATTGGCATCTGTCCCTCATTTCAGCTCCAAACCCCATTTAATTCATTAAAAGACCATTTTTCAATCCCACTTCTGCAGGGAACAAGTGCCCGATGCATCCCAGGAGGCATGGGCACAGCTCTGCTCGCTCCAAACTTCCAGAAGATTATTAGATCCATGATCTAATTAAAAAATTCCTGTTTACAACTCCCTCTGCTCTTCCAAGAAAAGTTATTTCAATGCTCTGCCTCAGAATTTAATGAAACTTGAACCATATCCAGAGGGCTCTTGGAGGATAGATGGAATCGCAATTCCTCAGCTGAGCTGTCTGCTGGACATTGTCCATCCCAAATCCCAGTGCTGGGCATGGACGCTCACCCATGTGTTCTGACACGAGCACATGGTGTACACACAACACAGGGGACAGAAGAATTCCCATCCCACAGCTGGAAAACGGCGTTGTGCAGAAATGAGGGCATTTGACCCTGGTGGAACAAAATCTCTTTTCCAGAAGATTAAATAAATCATGGCTGAAAAACTCGAGGGGTTCAGGCACTCTGGAGAATGCTGGTTCTGGAGATAAGGAACATTTTGCCTGCTCTGCATCTGGTTTTGGTGGGAAAAGGACAGAACAGATAATCAAGGGAAAGGTACACAGAGACCCAGTGGAAAGGTGGGAAAACATGGGTGGAAGCGGCAGTTCCAACATCTGCGGACAGGGAAATTCCAGCCTCCAGTGCAGCTGGAGCTCAAAGCCCAGAGCAGAGCTGTCTTCAAAGAGATCTGACTTGCTATCAAATTAATTATAATCATGGAATCATGGAATTGTTAAGGTTGGAAGAGCCCTCTGAGATCATCGAGTCCAACTGTAACCCAGCACTGCCATGTCCACCCCTAATCTATGTCCCAGGTGCCATACCCACATGTTTTTTGAACATTTCCAGGGATGGAGACTCCACCACTGCCCTGGGCGGCTGTGCCAAGGCTGGATAACCTTTGCCATGAAGAAATTTTCCCTGATACCCAACCTAAACCTTCCCTGGTGCAATGTGACCTGAGCCAGGTCCTTGTGAGCTGTGTGAGGAGAATCTTCCCATGGCCAGGAGTCACCAGGAACCTCCAGGGGACCCAGGAGCCAACAAGATCAGACAAACAACAGCTCCCTGCAGCTTCCCCAGCAGGATTCCTGCATCAGATCCCACAAAGAAGGACACTTGCAGCAGCAGCCACTGCTGAGACAATATCTGGAGACCAACACCCATCACAGAGTTTCATATCAGCATTCCCAGGGCATTCAGTAGCTCCAGAGCTGAGGAGCAGACAGGTCTAACCCCCAGATGGATACTTTGGAAGAGGGATCCACAGCACAGCTGCTGTGCTCCAAGAAAAGCCACTTTAATTAACAATATCATTAACTGCAGCACCTGCCCTGATTTGCAACCCCAGAAAACACTTTCCTACCTTAAACCAAAACACAACCAAAACAGTGCTGAGGAAGCTTTAGGGAACTCAGAAAAGAAAAAAGGTTGGGAAAATCAGTGTTGGGAAACAGCCAAGGGCTCCTGGAGCAGTGGTGGAGGGTGAATTATGCAAATTAAGGTTATTTTAAAAGAAACTTATGCTTTTAATTATTTTTGCATTAATTAGCAGCACCACTTCAAGGTAATTACATAGAATATCCAAACCCAGGGATGCTGTCCAGGCTGGATAACAGCGTGTTTTGGGCAAAAACAGCCCAATGTTGGTGCAGTCACAGAGCCAGAGCCACAAAAATGCCATTTACACAGGGAATGGGCCAACTCTGGAACCCAGCTTTACCACTTGGGGTCACACAAAGCCCAGAGTGACATGCCAGACCCTTGAACAGGCACTGGCAGTGGAGCGAAGGATCTGGGTTAGCTCCTGACCCAGCACCCTCCTCCATTTGGCTGCTCATCCCAACTGGAAAAATCTGCCAGGTTTCCACACCAGCAGAACCGTGCATGTGCCTGCTGAGGAGCCTTTTCCTGGAGGCAAATGGGAGGAGAGAAATGGGAGTGAGGGCTCCTGGGCCATTCCCAGCTTGTTCCCAGCCTCCTGGGCCATTCCCAGCCCGTCACTCCAACTGTGCCAGTGCCAATGCCAGCAGAGCTGCCAGTGGCATTCCAACCTGGAACAATAATTACATCCCACAGGGTTACAACAACCAGGGGCAGTCGTTATTCAATACTCAGGTTTCATTTGTTTGATAAAATATCCCCAAAACATGGACTTGCTCAACAAACTTCGGAGTGGTGAAAGGGAAACACAAGAGACTCAAAAATCCCTGCAGAGAAGCTGCCAGGAACAGCTCCAGGACTGACGTTATCCCAGCAATCCTGTGGTTATCCAGGTGCTGGGGCCACTTCCTCCAGCATCCAAACCCTCTCCCAGGTGAAAGGTGCTGAAAAATCAAGCCAAAGCTCCTGGAAGGAGGGAACACAACTGGAATTCTCTCTCCTTGGTGCCCTGCTCAAGAGAAGATAAGGGTTATGGAGGAGAGAAAAGAAAACACACCCAAATCTCCTGATTTTTGGAATATTTGACTTCCTTTCCTCTCCTCTACTAAGATCTTCCAATTTTGGCTGTATTTGCCTTCCTCTTCTCTTCCCAAATCTCTTGATTTCAGGTATATTTTACTTCCCTTCCCTCTCTTCTCCCAAATCTCCCAAATTTAGCTGCATTTGCTTTCTTGTCTTCTACCAAATTGCCTGACTTTGGGTATATTTGCCTTACTCTTGCTCTCCTCTCACAGATCTTCTCATTTTGGCTGTATTTTACTTCCTCTTTTCTTCCCAAATCTCCCAGTTTAGTGTCTTTACTTTCCTTTCTCTCTTCTCTTCCTAAACCTCCTGATTTCAGGTGTATTTTACTTCCTCCTCCTCTTCTCTCCCACATATCTCCTGATTTTCACGTGTATTTGATTCCTCTCCCCAATCTCCTAATTTGGGCTGTATTTCACTTCTTCTCCTTTCCCAAATTTCACTGTATTTGCCTCCTTCTCCCTCTCTTCTCCCAGCCCTCCAGATTCTGGGTGCATCCCTGCCTCCCCAGCCTCCTCATACCTCAGCTGGGAAGGATTCAGCTCCCTCTCCACAGACACAGGCCTTTCCTTACTCATCACAGCTCCGCACATCTCAAACTGGGGCAGCTCTTTTAATGGAGCTAGGAAGGATGTGTGGATTCCAAATGTCAGGAAAAACCCATTCTTTTTTCACCAACCCTCGCTGAGAGGGGCAGAAGCCACTCAGAGAATGACACAAGACTCTGCAGATCCAGACAATTTGATATGGGATAAAGAACCTTTCCTCAAACAATGGAAAAATCCTCATGGACTTTTCCATCAGCTTCTAGTGCCTCATTGAAAGGATGTTCCCACTGCAGATTATTTCTCCTGGGCATTCCCTGTTCTGCTTTACCTGCATGGGGACAATCCAGCATTCCCTGGTATTCCCAGGAATCACCACTCTCAGTTTTAAATAGGAACTCAGGAAATATCTGAGAGAGACTTGCAAGTAACAGCCAGGTGCAAACCGGACCTGGGATCAGATAGATCCAGAGGCACGTCCAGATCAACATTCCAATTACTCCGCAAAAGCTCCTCACCTCAACACATGCCAGGAAATGCAGGAATTTTCCTGCCATCCAAAGCCAACAGCAACCCAAAATCAGCTGCTGCTCTGAGTTTTAAAGCCTCACCTGGTCTTTAATACATTCCAACTGATTACTGTACAATTTCTGGGATACTCCCCCCATTCCATGTTTGCTGATAAGACCAATCTCAGCCTCGAAGCCCTCTCTGTCTTGGAAAAAATATCATACAAAAATATGAGGAAAGAATTATGCCAGGCAGGGAATGTGCAAGTGCTGCTTATTAACACCAAAACAAACACCTGGAGAACAAAGGATTCTCCTGACACACAGCCAAGAGCTTTTCCACGGACACACCAAGTACAAAGCTTGGAGCAGCTCCAGCAGGGAGCGAAGAAAACAGGCGAAATGGGAAAGAAAAAGGATTCCTGGAGCGGGATGGTTCCTTAACACATCCTGCTCTAACAGGATCCACTCAGTGCTGCTGTTCAGATCCTCACAGACTCCATCTGTCTCCTCCGAGACAGAAAAATCAGGATAACCAAAAATATACACCAAGACCTTGAAAAGAAAGACCAGCATGAGCAGATGGTTCATCAGCCCTGAGCGGTGCCTATAAAATGTGGGGATTTGAACAGAATTCCAGAATCCCAGACTGGTTTGGGTTGGAAGCTCATCCCATTCCAGCCCCTGTCATAGGCAGGGACACCTTCCACTATCCAAGCCCTGTCCAACCTGGCTTTGAACATTTCCAGGGATAAAGCAGCCACAGTTTCTCTGGGCACACTCTGCCAAGGCCTCCCCACAGGGAGGAATTCCTTCCCAATATCCCATCTGACCCTGCACCTCTGGCAGTGGGAAGATATTCCCTGTGTCCTGTCCCTCCAGGCCTTTGTCCCAAGTCCCTCTCCAGCTCTCTTGGAGCCCCTTTAGGTTCTGGAAGGGGCTCTGAGCTCTCCTCAGAACCTTCTCCTCCCCAGGCTGAACACTCCCAGTTCTTCCAGCCTGGCTCCAAAGTAGAGGTGCTCCAGAATCATGGAATCCCAGGATGGTTTGGGTGAGAAGGGACCTTAAAACTCATCTCATTCCACCCTTGCCATAGGCAGGGACACCTTCCACCAGACCAGGTTGCTCCAAGTCCTGTCCAACCTGGCCTTGGAAGCTTCCAGGAACGGGGTATCCACAGCTTCTCTGTCAGCCTGGGCCAGGGCCTCACCACCCTCACAAGGAAGGATTTCTCCCCAGTATACAATTTCTTCCCAGTATCTCATCTCCATCTGCTACCCCAGCCTTCAGGGAGTGCAGTTTGTGCCTCCTCTGAGCTCCCATCATCACTCCAAAGAACTCCAATACACAGATCAAACACAGCAAAACTCTACTAAAGGGAATCTGCTGCCCTTCCTAAAGGGAAATGCTCCATCCTGCTCTTCCCAAACCCCGAGAAAAAGCCAAAAGGCAGAGAATTGACACCTCCTGTTCTCACGCACTGAATCCCCCCAGGATCTCCCACCTCCACTGGTCTCAAATGCACGGACACCCGGACCGTTTTCCCAACTCCCTGACTGGGAATTTAATTTCAGCCCCAGCATTCCCTTCTTCTCCCAGCCTCGGCCCAATCCCACCGGGGAGGGACCGCCCTCCCCTCGAGCAGCCAGGAGGGAGCACGGGGAAAATCCATCGGGACACGGAGAAGACATTCCATCGGGAAAAGCCCAAGAGCTGCATCCCAGGACAGCTCAGAACACCCTCGCCCCCCATAAGGATGGGATAAGCCATGCCCTCCCCCTCGAAAAGGGACCAGGGATCCCTCGGGACTCTCCTCAGCTCCTCCAGGGATCCTCACTTCCCCACTCTCAAACTCCTTCCTGATGGCGGAGGCCCCCCTTTGCCACCCCAGTATCCCTCCTGAGACAGAAACCCCCCAGTTCGCCTCTCCCCCCGGCCCCTCCTCACCGAGCAGCAGCAGTTTCACCTCCTTGGCCGCCTTCTCGCCGTCTTCCCGCAGGTTGCGGTCGATCATTTTACTCCTCTCCACCGCCGCCTTATCCTCGGCGCTCAGCGTGCACCCCATGGCGGCGGCGGGGGCGGCCGGGCGGCCGAGGGTGGTGGGGCCGGGGCCGGGACCGAGACCGAGACCGGGATCGGGATCGGGGCCGGAGCTGCCTCGGCCCGGGCGGCTCCTGAGGAGGCACCGGATTTCCGGTCCTGTGCCGCAGGGCACGCCGGGAAATGAAGTCCCGAGGGCTGAACATGTGAGGCGGGCGGTAGTTCCGCCTCGGTAGAGCGGGGCATGATGGGAGAAAACATCGTCTTTCGCCACGTTAGAGCCGAGCATGATGGGGGAAAAAAGCTCTTTACTTCTGCCTCAATAGAGTGAGGCCTGATGGGAGAAATCCACTTCTGCCTCGTTAGAGCGAGACATGATGGGAAATATTCTACTTCCTGCTCGGTTTGGCGGGTATGACGCGAGTTGTAGTCCTCGTGGGGGTCGGTGGAGTCCGCGGCGGCCCCAGACCCCCAGACCCCCAGCTGCCCTCCCCAGCCCACCCTCATGATGGGGGTCCAGGCTCCGTACCCCTTAGAGGATTGGGCCTCGGCCCTGCGGCTGCAGAGCTTGGAGGAATGGGAGCTGGTCTCCGGGGCTGAGGAGGGGTCTCAGGGCAACGGGGGGATGGAGGGGACCCCCTCCGCAGGCGAACACCTCTCTCCGCCCCTCCCTGACTGTAGAGGGGCCTCACAGGGGTGGTGGGCACGGAGACACCGCTCCTGGGGAGACCCCAAACATGAGCCCCCCACTCTTATCCCTGGACCATCACTGGGCTTGTGCCCCGCAACTGCTACTCCCCCACTGCCACGGGACCCCCGATCCCCGCAGTGCCGACGGGGTGCCCCCACCGCATCAATCCAACGAGGGTCGTGGGACCTCCCTCAGGCACCTGTGATGGCAGCAATGAGGACCCTCCCCCACCCCAATGAGCATCGTGGGACTTGCAATCCCCCTAGGCAATGAGGACCCCACACACATCAGCAAAAGTCGTAGGACTCCCAATTCCCCGCTGTAGTGATAGAGACCCCCCAGACCCCAATGAGTGCTGTGGGACCCCCAATCCGCCACAGCAGTGAGAATCACTCCCACTCCAGGCAGTACCATGGGACCCCCAACTCTCCATGGCTGCAGCGGGGAGCCCCCACCCCATCAGCCCAGTGGCCATTGTGGGACCCCCAATTCCCTGTGGCTGCAGTGAGGATCCCCCACACCCCAATCAGCATTGTGGGACCCCCAACCCTCTATGGCAATGTGGTACCCCCACCAACCCCAGCCCAGTCCCTCCAACCCTCCACGCTGGTGACGAGACCCCCCCTCAACAAGTCACTATGACCATCTCGCCCCTCACAGCCACATTTACCCCAACCCCCCAAACGCTACAGCCCCGCTTTGGCAGAGCCCGCCACGGGCATGAACACCCCGCTCCCCCCACCCCACTCCGTCCCCTCCGCCGCCTCCTCCTCGATCTGCCCCGGGATGCGAAAATCCACGGGGGGCAGGTCCCGCTCGGGGCTGTGGGGCTCTGGCGGGCGCCCAGTGCTCTGGAGGAACTGCAGAAAGTTCTCCTCGATGGAGCCCTCGCGGCTGGGCAGCCGCAGGTCCTCCTCAGGGGGCTGCTTGAAGAAGCAGGTGAGGAGCCGGCCAAGCTCCCCGCGGATCTGACGGTTGAGACAGCCATAGAAGAAGGGGTTGGAAGTGAAGCAGCAGAACCCCAGCCAGGTGACCACAGTCTCGGCTGCCGGCCCGGCCAAGGGCCGAGTGCTCAGTGCTGTGTACAGCTGGAAGGAGAAGTAGGGCAACCAGCAGAAGAGGAACTGGCCGCCCACGGCCAGCAGCACGGCGGCCGCCTTGCCCCCGCCAAACATCCTCTGCGGGGTGGTCCGAGGAGCCCCCGAGGTGGTGACCATGGTGGAGCGGCTGCTGAGCGAGGCCGAGCGCCGGCGCGGCGTCTCCATCCAGGTGGGCGGCGGACCGTGGTGCATGGCCGCCACCCGCGCCACCTTGAACATGCCGCAGTAGACCACGACGATGATGAGGAGGGGCAGGACGAAGTAGAATGCGGCGAAGAAGACCACGAAGACCTTGCAGGACGGCCCACGGCTCCACTGCAAGGAGCAGCCGTGAGCGCCGAGCGCCGGTGGGCGGTCGGGGGACAACCAGCCCAGCACGGGCACCAGTGAGGTGGCCACAGCCTTGAGCCACACCCCGGCCAGCACTCCGGCCACCAGCCCTGCGGTCATGCGCACCTCATAGCGCAGCGGGTGCACCACGTAGTAGTAGCGCTCCACATTGACGGTTGAGATGGAGAGGATGCACATGGAGGTGAGGCACACGCTGAGGAACAGGTACACTCGGCACACGGCTTCGCCCAGCCCCGGGCTCTCAAACACAGCTGAGCCCGACAGCATCTCCAGCGGCATCAGCGTGAGGGCAGCCAGGAAATCCACCAGGCACAGGTGGAACACGAAGACAAACTTGCGAAGTGCCGGTGTCTTTGCGATGACCGTCATGACGGCGGCGTTGCCCACGATGGCCGTGAGGTCCAACAGCACCATGAAGAACAGCCCCACAGACTTGGAGGCCACGTCCTTAGGCTTGACCTCGGCAGTGCTGTTGGGGGGCCGGGACCCCCCTCTAGAGCCATTCCAGCCCCACGGGGAGGGCAGGAAGGGCTCCATCCTGTGCCGCCGGCCTGGCGGCAAGCACGGCACAGCCGGGCATCGCCAGAGGATCACATCCTTGGTGCTCCGAGGGTGGGGGTGGCACTCAGAGTACCCAAAGGTGCCCCCCAGCCCCACTCATCTCCCCGCTGCTCGGCGAGGGGATACCTGGGGGAGGCGGAGCTGTCACCGGGGGGAGCAGGACCCTGGGAGGACCCTGGAGCGCTGAGCTGGACCCCCAATTGCAGCTCCCAGGTACCTGAGGGGAGGTGGAGCTGTAATGGGGGGGAGGTCCTCGGGGCAACCCTGAGAGCCCGGGGGCCTCACAGGTGACCTCTGACAGCCATGGCAGGGGTCACAGCTGTGCTGGGGACAAGGTGGAGCTGTCATGGGGGGGCACAACTCTGGGGGAAACCCTGAGAGCTGAGCTGGACCCCCACCTGCATCCCACAGGTACCTGGGGGCAGGTGGGGCTGTCAGAACAGGGGGGAGACCCTGAGAGGACCCCTGAGAGCCTCGAGAGACCCTCAGCTCAGTTGTGACCCCCACCCATAGCCCCCAGGCACCTGGGGGGGAAGGTAGAGCTGCCAGAGGGAATGAAGAGCTCTGGGGGACACCTGAGATCCCGGGGAGGGCTCAGCACAGCTGTGACCCCCCACACATAGACCCCATCACCACCTGTCCATCTTCACAACCCCCTGCATCAAACCCCTTCCCTAACCAAAAGCCTTGTTCCCCCCAAAAATGAGCAGTTCTAGGGTAAACCCCCAAATTCCAACATTTCAACCCAAACCACCCCAGTGGAGCCCTTTTCTCAGAGTGTAGGGACCACACGGGGGGAGCTGGGATGGGTGGAGAGTCCTGAGGATGAGGCGGGGGCCCAGCACCCCCAAGCCCTGGGTTCACCCCTTGTGCTTTGAGGGCCTTGTGTGACCCCCCCCACCCCGAGCTCACTCCCCCTCCATGGGGATATGGGGGGGCCATGAGGGGGATGTGAGGGCTACCCCAGACCCCCCCGGGTGTTCCCCAGTGGGTCAGGGATCCCCATCCCTGCAGCCGCTGCACCCCGAGGGAGGGATGCTGATGGAATGGGGGTGCAGCCGCGGGTCCCCCCTCCCCTTCTCACTGCCCGCTTCCCTCGCCCAGCGCCCCAGAGCGATGTCACCGGTTGGGGACTCCCCTCCCACCCCCGGGGGAGTCTCCCCCACCTCTCCAGCATCTCCCCACCTTCCCAGGCCGTGGCCCCGGTGGGGCTGCTCGGCCGCGGCACCTACCCTGGGGGTCTGCATGGAGCCGGCCTCAGGGCGTGGGTCCCGCTCCGGCCGCGGGAGGGGTCCGGGCTGGGGGATGTCCCCGGGGTGGCG
Source organism: Dasyornis broadbenti (assembly GCA_013397935.1). Taxonomy (NCBI): domain Eukaryota; kingdom Metazoa; phylum Chordata; class Aves; order Passeriformes; family Dasyornithidae; genus Dasyornis; species Dasyornis broadbenti. The sequence goes on along the minus strand of VZRN01006745.1, from coordinate 237,106 downwards.
GGGGATGCTCGGGGCCGGAGCCACTGCGGCGAGGGTTGCTCCGCACCGCCTGGCTGCTGGGTCCTAGTGCCGCCCGCCTCGCCACGGTACCCCGGGAACGGCCCCCCCCCGAGCCCCCGGAACTGCGACTCCCGGAACGGGGTACTCGCTGCCGCCTCAAGCCTGGCTTTGCCCCCTTCCCAGTGCAGGATGGAGCGTGGGACGCCCCCGGGTGCTGCCCCGCAGATCGCTCCGCGCCTCAGTTTCCCCATTTGCCTCCCAGAAACGATGGGGAGGGAAGAGGGCTGCCGCTGCGGAGGAGAAGCCCCTGGGGGCAGGGAAAGGGGGAGTTCGGGGGGTGCAGCGCGGGGATACTCTCGGGTGGGGAGAGGTGGGAAGAGGGGATGGGGTGCAGATTCGCAGGGAGGGGCACAGGGTGGGGAAGGGGGTGCGGAGGGTGCCGAGGGGGGGAGCGCTCAGAGGGGCCTCAGAGCCCCCCCCAGCTCTGCACAACCCCACTCCTGCACCCCTTCCCTTGCTCCCAGTTCAGCAATGGAGCAAAAGGGATGGAGGTCAGTGTCCCCCGCCACGCTCCGTGCCTCAGTTTCCCCAGGGTAGAGCCATTCCCTTCCAGGTAGGGGTGCCCATCTTTTCCATCCCTCCAAAATCCTGCTCGGGCTGCTAACTTTCCCCCTGCAGTGCCCTGGCCCCCATCCCAAGGATGCCCGGCTGGGATGCGTAGCCACCAGATCCCCTTCCCGGGCTGGGGGCTGTCAAGTGGTCCGTGGGTGACGTGTGTCTCTGCGCGTCACGTGTCCACTGCCAGGCTACGGGCTCCCAAAAATAAATCCACCCAAACCAGATTAGAAACGCGGGACCTCGGATGAACCAGCCCCGGCATTCCGGAGCCCGCGGGCGGCTCCCGGTGGGACCTCGGGCACCGGGAAAGCCGGGAATAGCGGCATGCGGGCTCCCGGTGAGCAGGAATAGGGCGGATCCACGGGGATCCATCCTGCCCGGGGTCCGCCCCTGTGCCAGAAGCAGAGCACGGAGGTGGGTGTTGCTCCACAGAATGGGAGAACACACGGAATTCCCCTTTTCCTGGGAACGCGTGTGGGCAGCAAATACCTGGACACCCTGCCATAGTGGGCACCCCGCTCTGGTACCCCAGATCCCTGACGCTGCCAGCACCCCAGCGCCCCAGTTCCCAAGCACTCCACTGTCCCAGCCCCTGGCATCCCAGTCCCCATTATCTTAGCAGCCCAGCAACCCAGTCCCCAAACACCCCCCATCCTTGTCCTTAGGACCCCCGTACCTCAACACCCTGGCTTCCCAGCATACCCCGTACCTTGGTATACTGGCTTCCCAGTATACCAGTACCCCAGCACACTGGCACTCCAGTGCCCCAGTGCCTCAGCACCCTGGCATCCCAGTGCCCCACACCCCATCACCCTGGTACCCCAGTACCCTGGTGCCCTGGCACCCCAGCAACCCAACATTGCAGAGGCCCAGGGCAGTGGCACCCCAGTACCCCAGTGTCCTGGCACCCCAAGATATCAGCACCCTGGCAACCTAAGACTACTGACATCCTAAAATCCTGCTACCCCAGTGCCCCAGTCCCCAAGCACCCCACTATCCCAGTACCCTGGCACCCCAGTAACCCAACACCCCAGTGCCCCAGGATAGTGGCACCCCAGTATCCCAGTACTCTGACCCCCAGTATCTCAACATTCTGGCACCCCAGTACCCCAATACCCCAGTCTAGCCATCCCCCTGCACCCCTGTACCCTGGAACCCCAATACCTCAGTAGCCAAATACTTCAGTACCCTGGCACCCCAGCACCCAATGTCTTGAAATCCCAGCACCAAGACACCTTAGCACCCCAGTATGCCACGGTAGCAGTGCCCCAGTAGCCCAGCCCCTGGCATCCCAGTGCCCTGTCCCTGTCCCATCTACAGGGCCCTTGCCAGACACGCAGGTTAAGCATGTTCACACGTGTGTGTGTGTGTGTGTGTGTTTGCACACCTGGCTACACGCTTGTGTCGTGTGTGGCTGCCTGGGGGGTCACACACATCTGACAGATACATCTGAGTGTGCACTCACGTGTGAGGGGGCACAAACACATACCTGGCTGTGCACACGCGTGTGTGTGCTGACAGACGTGTGCTTCCATGTATCACATGCACCCGGCACCCATCCTGTTGCTCCCTGGGACCCGCTGAGCCGGGGATGTGGGGGTGTGGGAGGGGCCGGGTGTTGGGGAGGGATGCTGGGCAGTGGGTGCTGGGCAGGGATTAACTCCTGGATTAAAACTGGGAAAAGGAGGACGATCCAAGGACAAAATTCCCTGTCTAATCAAGGGGGGCACCTAGCCGTGGGGGGGGATGTTAGGGTTCAGGGAACGGGGTGAGGGCACCCTGAGGACACCCTGTTCTGTGTTCCAGGGGTTCCTTTTAATCCCTGCCCCCCTTCGCAATAAAAAGCTGCATCATCCCAACCTGGTTTGTTCCAGCACTTTTCCCTCTAATTTTGGACCCAAAATCCGGCACGAATGTTTGGATCTAAAAATACTCTCGGGAAGCAGAGCGTCTAGTGGGGGGTGCGGGGCTCCCTGCTGGCTGGGGCTGACACCCAGGAGTGATTCCCGGGGGGGCCCTAGGGCAGGGGGTCCCCTCTGTCCAAGGGTTAGTGGGTGGGGATGTGGGATGGGGAGTGTGGGGCTGTGCCGTTGGGTGTGGGGATGAGAGTGGGATGGGGCTGGGAGCGTAGGTGGAGCTGGGGCTAACATGGGATGGGATGGAGTCGGAGACAGGGTTAGGATGGGGATGAGAGCTGGGGTGAGATGGGATGGGGGGGTTGGGGAAGGAGATAGGAATGGGAATGAGGATGGGGACAGGGATGGGACAGAGATGATGCGGATGAGGATGGGGACATGTATCGGGATGGGGACATGTATCGGGATGGGGATGAGAACCAGGATAGGATTGGATTGGACTGGATGAAATGGAAATAGGGATGAGGACAGGGATGGGATGGGGATGATGGGGATGGAGGACAGAGATGGGAATGAGGTTGGGGATAGGGGAGAGATAAGTGAGGATAGGGATGGGGGTTAGGGACGGGGATGGAATTGGGATGATGGAGATGAGGACGGGGATGAGGATAAGGATGAGAATGGGTATACAGGATAGGGATGGGAATAAAGAAGGGCATAAGGATGGGGATGAGGAAGAAGATGGGGATGGAGAGGGGAATAGGGATAAGGATGGGATGGAGGCAGGAACGAGGATGGGGATGGAGAGGGGAGTGGGGACGGGCCGGGACAGGGATGAGGACGGGACCGGGCATAGGGCTGGGGCTGGGGAGGGCAATGAGCAGGGGGCCGGATGCAGGGCTGGAGCTGGATCTGGAGCTGCAGTGGGAGATGAGGACGGGGCCGGGCTCGGTGCCGCCCGCGGCGCTCGGCGGGTTAAGCTGCGCCCTGCCGCCATTGGCGGAGGGCGGCACGGCTGCAGCCAATGAGAACGGGCCGTGCGCGCCGGGCCCGCCCCCAGACCCCATCCCGGGGCGGATCGGGGAGGTTCGGCTCTGTTCGGGCCGGGTCGGAACCGTTCGGCTGCGTTCGTCTGGGCTCGGCTCTGCTCGGTTAAACTCGGACAGATCGGGAAGGTTCGGCTACGTTAGGGCTGGGTCGGAACCGTTCGGCTGCGTTCGTCTGGTCTCGGCTCCGCTCGCCTGAGCTCGGGGCGGACGGGGAGGTTCGGCCCGGCTCGGCCCGCTCGGCGTCCTTCGGCTTCGCTCGGCTCAGATCGGCTTCTCTCGGCTCGGTTCGGTTCCGCTGGGATCCTCACGGTTCGGCTCCACTTGGCTCTGTTCGGTTCGGTTCGTCTGGGCCCGGCCCTGCCCGGTCGCCGCCGCACCGGGCCCGGTAACGCTCGGGCCCCATCTCCGGTCCAGGCCCGAACCCAGCCCCGGTAACGCCCCGGGAAGAAGGGGAGGTGGGGAGGGGGGGAGCATCCTCCGCCGCTCCATTCGCAGCACGGCCGGGACCAGGGGGCGGGGGGATCCGGGCCGGGAGGATCAGTCAGGAGCCCCCGGGCCAGACGTGCCCCGGGTGGGCCGTGACAGTGGGGACATGTCGTGACAGCGGGAGGAGAGCTACCCCGCACCGTGACCTGGGTGGGCAGTGACCCAGGGACACGCTGTGACTCCAGGGGACCGACCCCCCCCAAGCCGTGACACCGAGGGACCACCGGGGCACAAAGCCACTCTTATGTCGTGACACCGGGGGAGCACAGTTACCCCAAGCAATGACACTGGTGCACACCATGTGACTTGGTGACAACCCTTCTCAAAGCTGTGACACCCAAGCACTCTGCACCATGACACTAGGTGAGCAGCCAGATTGGTACATGCTGTGACACTGGGTGACAAAGCCACTGCCTTCTGCATCACTGCCATCCAGGACTGTGATACCAAGTGACCGGAGCCACCCCGCACCATGACACTGGGTGAGCCCCAAGCCCAGCACCTGCAGTGACACCGTGACACCATGTGACTGAAGCCACTCTGGACTGTGACATTGTGTGAGCCCTGAGCCTGGCACGTGCTGTGACACTGGGTGACCAAACCACCCTGTGCCATGACACGTGGGTGAGCCTTGAGCCTGGCACATGCTGTGACACCGGCAGACCAAAGCCACCCTGGACTGTGATACCAAGTGATCAACCAGCCTGGCACCCACCACTGGGTGACTAAGCCACCTCGGATTGTGATACCAAGTGACCAAGCCACTTTGCACCATGACACTTGGTGAGCCCTGAACCTGGTGCCTGCCGTGACACTGTGTGACTGAAGCCACCCTGGACTGGAACACCAGGCGATCAATCAGCCTGGCACGCGCTGTGATAGCGGGTGACCAAAGCCACCCCGGCCTGGAACACTGGGTGAGCCCTGACCCTGTGTTGTGACACTGTGTGACTGAAGCCTCTTCGTGCCCCCCACTCTCCGTGCTGCGTGTCCCAGTCATGCCACCATCCTGTCACCTGTGCGTGGCCACGTGTGTCCCCATGCGGCCTCTGTCCTTACTGCTGGTGCTGTTCCTGCTGTCCCCGCAGGGGTCCGTGGGATGGAGCTGCCCCCCGCGCTGCGTCTGCGCCTCCAACCTGCTGAGCTGCTCGCAGGCCAACCTGAGCGCGGTGCCGGCACCGCTGCCACGCTTCACCGCCGTCCTGGACTTGAGTCACAACAATGTGACACGGCTGCGCGCAGACTGGGCACCGGCACGGCTTCCGCACCTGCACGCGCTGCTGCTGAGCCACAATGGGCTGGCCTTTGTGTCCACCGAGGCCTTCACCAACGTGCCGCGGCTGCGCCACCTTGACCTGTCCTCCAACCGCCTGCGGACGCTGGATGAGAACCTGTTCAGTGACCTGGGCGAGCTGGAGGTGCTGCTGCTGTACAACAACGAGATCACCACGGTGGATCGCACGGCCTTCGAGAACCTGGGCCAGCTGCGCAAGCTCTACCTGGGGCAGAACCGCATTGCCCGCTTCCCACTGGAGCTGCTCCGGGAGGGCACCCGGCTGCCGCAGCTGGCGCTGCTGGACCTGTCGGCCAACCGGCTGCGGGCCGTGCCTGCAAGTGAGCTGCAGGCACTGCCTGCCTGGCTGCGTGACCGCCTCTACCTGCACAACAACCCACTGGCCTGCGACTGCCCGCTCTTCCAGCTGCTGGCCCGTGGCCACCGCCGCCACCTCAGCGCTGTGGTAGATTTCCAGGATGAGCTACGCTGTGTCATGCCCGGAACACCCACTCCCATCAGGATCCTGGCACTGGCGGGCCGGCAGCCTCTCAACTGCAGCGAGGCACAGGAGGCCGTGCTGGAGGCGCACCTTGGGGACAATGTAATGCTGGGCTGTGACAGCCGGTGGCAGGGCGTGCGCAGCCGGCACTGGGTGACACCAGGCGGGGAGCGGGTGCTGGGGGACGGGGGCAATGACAGCGCGGTCCTGCTGGCCAATGGTAGCCTCCAGCTGCGGGCACTGCGCCCTGAGGACGCTGGCACTTACACCTGCTGGGTGGCCGGACCCCTCCTCAACGAGACCCTCTACGTGGAGCTGCTGGTGCACAACTTCACCCTGCACGGCCCCCATGACACCCTGAACACGGCCTACACCACGCTGGTGGGCTGCATCCTGAGTGTGGTGCTGGTTCTCATCTACCTGTACCTCACCCCGTGCCGCTGCTGCTGCTGCCGCGGCACCGAGAAACCACCGGCGCCACGCGACGACAGCATCAACTCCTCGGTGCTCAGCACCACCCCAAACCACGCTGCGGGCACCGGGGACCCTGGTGCATCCCGCGTCACCTCCGGTGCTGGCACAGGGCAGAATGGCAGGTTCAAGGGTGGGGGGACCCCCACAATGCCCCCCCGGCAAGGCCCCAAGGTGCAGAGGAAGGTGTCGGATCCAGACTCGGTGAGTTCCGTCTTCTCTGACACGCCCATTGTGGTGTGAGGGGACACTGTGGGGACAGTCCCCAAGGCCACCCCGTGTCCCCACCGCCACTGCAAGCTGTCCCTGGGCATGAGGGGTGGCCAAACCCCCACTGCCATGTCCCCAACTTGAGGGTCCCACCATCACACCCTAGGACTGAGCATCGCCGCTGGCCCTCGCTGAGGTCACTGTCACCATGGGACACTGAGGGACAAAGACGTGAAGGGACACACACTTCGAGGGCAGTCCTCCACTGTGACTGACCCTGGGCAGGAGAGGTGGCTGGACCCCCACCACCATGTCCCCAGCTTTTGGGGGTCCCACCATCACCCCCCAGGACTGAGCATCATCCCTGGCCCCTGCCAAGGTCACTGCGGGACTGCAGTGGACAAGGGTGTGAGGGGACACACCATGGGGACAGTCTCCTGCTGTGACCTGTCCCTGGGCAGGAGGGATGATTGGACTCTCACCACCGTGTCCCCAGTTTTTGGGGGTCCCACCATTGCCCCTCAGGACAGAGCATTGCTATTCGCCCCTGCCCAGGTCACCGCAGACCACAGGGACAAATCTCCGTGGGGCCAATGAGGCCATCGACTGCAGGGCATCAGCCCCACCAGGCACCAGAGGACTGAAGGACAGTGACAGAGGCAGCCATGAGCCCCCAGGGATGGCAGCACCAGGCAGAGCCCCTTCCCTGCGGTCCAGCCCCCACCCCGTCCCCCTTGGCATGTGCATGGCCAAGCATGAGTCCCCCGGGGAGCATGTGCCACCCCCAGGGGGACATCGGGGGTGTGTCAACCCCCTGGGGAAGCCCCAGCACCCTCCTGACCCCCCCTGCAGCCCACAGCCGCAAGCAGAGCCCCCTCCCTGCAGGGGTGGCGCCCCGGGGGCTCTGGCATCCCAAAAAGGTGGTGCCCCCCATGCCAGCCCAGCCTGTGTCTGCTGTGCCCCCACCCTGGACGTTCCCCCCCACACTGGGCACTGCCCACTGATGCCTTGGCCAAAATAAAGGTGTTTTCCCTTGTGCCTGCGCAACCCTCACCTGGTTTTGGGGGACTCAAAGGGGTGTCCCCAAGACGGGACCCCTTGCTGGGGAGAGGTGGGGACAGGGTGGCATTGCTGTGGGACCCCCCGGGGTGAGGGGTCAGGCTGAGTGGGGGGCCCTGCTGCCCCGCCCCCGGCCCCTCCGGGGTGCAAGAAGGTGTGGGAGGAGAGGGAGGCACCCCGGCCACCCAGTGTGTCCATCCAAGGATCCGGCTGACCCCAACCCCAATGAGCTGTGCTGGGAGGGGGTTCTGGGCAGCCC
>VZRN01006745.1:170519-213754 GCA_013397935.1 Dasyornis broadbenti | reverse complement strand
CCCTCTCCCTTGCGCTGATCCCGCCCTCCCCGTACTCTCATTGGTCGAACCTCAGGGCCGCTGTCCAATGGGCGGGCGGCGCGGGCGGAAGTGCTTCTCGGGGCCGGAAGCGGCGTTGCAGCCCCCGTTGAGGCCACGGCGCTCCCGGTGCCCCTGGAACCCCCGAGCCTCCCCGGCACCTCCGGAGCCCTCGTGATCGCCCGGAACCAGCCGGCCCCGCAGTCGCCATGTTCCTCACGCGTTCCGAGTACGACCGGTGAGTGCCCGCCTGCGCCCGCGGCTGAGTCACGGGCCTGCGCCTGGCGCGGCCCGACCGGTCCGGGGCCCCCCGACCGGCGCTTCCCGCACTGGGATGGCACCGGGAGCTGCCGGGAGCCCGCAGCGTTGCTGTGGCAGCCACGGGACCGGGGGCTGCCAGGATGGGACGGACCCGAGGGCGGGGGGAGCTCATGAGCCCTTGGTTGGTGTGTGGGGATGGGATGGGATGGGGTGGGGTATCCAGGCAAAGGAACGTGTCCAGTGAAGAGCAGCGGAGCTGCGGAAGGGTGGGTCTGGATCACCAGGACTGGCTGAGGGAGTTGGGGGGACTCAGATCGGAGAAAATGAGGCTCAGAGGGGACTTTCTCGCTCTCCACAACTCCCTGATGGTGCAGCCAGGTGGGGGTTGGGCTCTGCTCGCAGGGAACGAGGAACAGGATGAGAGGAAATCGTCTCAAGTTGGGCCACAGAGGTTTAATTTGGATATTGGGATTTTTTTTTCATGGAAGGGGCTATCCAGCCCTGACACAGGCTGCTCAGGGCAGTGGTGGACTCCTTGTCCTTGGAAGGGCTCAGAAAACACGTGGATGTGGCACTTGGGGACATGGGTTAGTGGTGGCCTTGGCAGTGCTGGGGGAATGATTGGACTCCATAATCTTAGAGAACTTTTCCAACCTCAAGAATTCCATGATTCCATGGTAAAAGAAAACTTTTCTGGCTCCTGGTGCACCCTTTGGATTCTGAAGGCTTCCAGCACCCACAGTGTGCTGTGACATCCTACCTGCTTCTCACCTATTCGTTGACCTGCTGGCTTTCCTTGTGTTCCCTTCCATGAACGTCCTGAATCTGGACCCTGTGGGTGTTCTGTGCTGAGGGGGACACATCACTGCTGCCCCACCTGTGTTACCTGTGCCCAGGTGGCCTCACCCTTGAGCAAGGACTTGCATTCCATTGGTTTCCTGCCCTTCTCACTCTATCTCTGTTGTCCTTGCAGGGGTGTGAACACATTTTCTCCAGAGGGGAGGCTCTTCCAGGTGGAATATGCCATCGAGGCCATAAAGGTACTTTAAAAAGTTTCCAAACTGTGACATCTGGGGCTCTTTCAAGCCCCAAGTAGGGGTTGGTCAGGACTAATCCAGGCTCCATGTTTCTTCCAGCCAAACATCCCACAGCTCTGCTCTTCTATGGCTCATTAAGAACCAAAACACATCGATTTTCCCTGAAATTCAGGGGAATATTCCCTCCCCTGTCCTACCAAGTGATTTATCCCCAAACCCAATCCAAAGCTGTTTATCCCCAAATCAAACCTAAGAGGCTTCTTGGGTGGATTTAAAATGTGAAGGTGAAGGCTGTTATGAGCAAACCCACCCTTGCAGGGCCAAATAGCCTTTGGGGATTAAGTATCCTTAATTGATAAATGCCTTTAACTGATAAATATTCCTGTTTATTATATTTATAGAATGTGGGTGTTGACTGGAAATAAGTTTAAACTTGGAAGAAACAGGTCAAGTGATGAAGGGAAAAAGCTCTGAGGTGTTTAAATTGGGGAGAAAGATCCTGGACTGTTACTTTAGCTCCTTGGAGCACTAAAAAGAGGAATGAAGTAATAAAGTAACAGAAAAAATATTAAAATTACCAAGAAATTGGCAGTTAAAGTTCCCAGGAGGATGTTGGTGACCATTCTGCCTTCATAAATTAAAACAGATCTCCTGGAGCAGGGAGATTTCCTGCCATACCTGTGGCTGTAGGCGCAGCTTTCCACAGAATCTTGGGGTTAAAATTAAACCCCGTGTTCTGCTGTGGATGTTGGGAGTTAGCATTCCACACTGCAGCTGAGAGACACCAGGAAATTCCATGGTGCGGAAAAGCCGTGAGTGCTGGGAGCAAGGTGGGATCAAGGCAGGGACTGGTGTGATCAAGGTGGGATCAAGGCAGCTGTGACCAAGGTAGATCAAAGTAGGGCTGTTGGGATCAAGGCAGGGATTTGTGGGATCAAGGTAGAATCAAGGTGAGAGTTGGTGCAATGGAGGTGGGATCCAGGCAGGGGTTGGTGGGATCAAGGTAGGATCCCAGTGGATCCAGGCAGGGGCTGGTGGGATCACGGTGGGATCCAGCCAAGGGTGCCAGGAGCCCCTGAGATGTGTCCCTGTGCTTGTGGCCATGGTGACGCTGAGGTGTCCTGCAGTCCCAGGGTGGAACTGGCTGCCTGGGACTCTGGGGAGAACAGGAGCTTATGGAAAGTGAAGTGCCCAAGCCAGGGGTGCGGCTGCAGCAGGATTTGTACTGATGTGGGAAATCTCGCCCTTTAAACTTTTTTCCTCTGGCAGAGGAGAATTCCCAGGGCCTTTTACACTCACCAGGCTCCACAAACTGCTGTTGCTTGAAAGATGAAGGATGTACAGCAGCACCCTCTGGTTTCTCGTGGGAATCACATGGATCTCACCTTTCTCATTTCCTGCTTTAAAACCCACCATGCAAAGCCAGAGTGGGTTTGTGTGTGGGTGATGCGGTTGAATCCAAACCAACTCACCTGCAGATCAGTCAGAATTAGCATTGAGCTGGGTATTTGTGTGAGCTGGAACCTGTGTTGGTGTTTTCCAGCTTGGCTCCACAGCCATCGGGATCCAGACCTCAGAGGGAGTTTGTCTGGCTGTGGAAAAGAGGATCACATCTCCCCTCATGGAGCCCAGCAGCATTGAGAAGATTGTCGAGATCGACTCCCACATTGGTATGGAGATGGGGTTTGGCCTTAGGGGTCCCTCTGGATGAGCTCTGGGAGCACCCCTAAAATTGTGAATTATTTATAATAAGAGTCTGTGCCCTGGGAATTGGAGAATTTGTTTTGGGATGAGCCGTCCCTGCAGGCAGCTCTGCCTGGAGCAGGAATGCTCATCCCTCCCAGTGCACACCAGTTCCTGGTCCCTGGTTTTCCAGGCTCCAAGCCAGCAGAGCAAAGCTCCAGGAACCAGGAAGAGGCAGCTGAGGCACTGCTCCCGCCTCAGTGACCTCCCTCATGAAAACTTATCCCAAAATTAGCTCTGGGAGGGCAGAGAATTATGGTAGGCTTCACTTGGGGCAGTTTCTCCAGGATCACTGATGCCAGCCTGGAGCCATCCGTGCCCTGAGGAGCCCACAATGGGCTCGTGACCAGGTATGCCGCCCTGAAAGGCAGGAAACCCCCAGAATTCCCGTGTTGCTGCTCCATGGGCATGGAAAGAACTCCACGAGTCTGATTTCTTCCTCCCGTGGGCTTTTGGTGCAGCCTCCTCTTTCCAGAGTAGAATCTATGCTGGGGCCTCCTGCTGCATCTGCTGGCCAGGGCCCCTTCCCAGCTCCTGGTTGTTCTGGAGCAAATCTGCTTCAATCCCACAAAATCCTTGAGGTTGGAAAAGCCCTCTGAGATCATTGAGTCCAACCATACCAAAGCCACCGCTAATCCATGTCCCAAAGTGCCACATCCACACACTTCTTAAACCCTTCCAGGGATGGAGACTCCACCACTGCCCTGGGCAGCTGTGCCTGTGCCTGACCATGCGTTCCATGAAAAAAAATTTTCCTTATATCTGACCTGAGCCTCCCCTGGCCTAGCTTGAGGCCGTTCCCTCTCCTCCTGTTCCCTGTTCCCTGGGAGCAGAGCCTGACCGCCCCGGCTGCCCCCTCCTGTCAGGAGCTGTGCAGAGCCAGAAGGTTCCCCCTGAGCCTCCTTTTCTCCAGGCTGAGCCCCACCCAGCTCCCTCAACTACTCCTGGAGTTTCAGACCCTTCCCCAGCTCCATTCCCTTCTCTGGACATGCTCCAGCCCCTCAATGTCCTTCTCCTTGTGAGAAACCCAAAACTATTCCTAGGATTCCAGGTGTAGCCTCACCAGTGCCCAGCACAGTGGGACAAATCTCTTTCCCATGTTCCCGCTCAGGGCCCAGCTTCTCCCTGCAGCCGTTTGTGTTTTACGTGGGCTTTGGGCAGTCTGGGGGAAAACACATCCCAAATAAGGGTGAAATGACTCCTGTTTCCCCTTTCCCATTCCAGGGTGTGCCATGAGTGGCCTAATAGCTGATGCAAAGACTTTAATTGACAAGGCCAGAGTAGAGACCCAGGTAAGATCTGACATTTCTGTTCTTAAATTAGCAGCACAAACCCCAGGATAGTCCTGGGAGAGGGATGATCATTCCGTCAAAGAAGTTGGTGGGATACTGGGGCTTGCAGGGAGTGTAGGGGCTGTCTGACTGTACTGGATTTATTGGTTTTATTTTTATCCCCTTAAATTTCCTGGATGCCTCAGGTGTTTGGAGGTCCCAGGTCCCACAAATCTGTGCTGCAACAAAGGATTTTCCTGGGGTTTTCTCCTGCATACCAGCACTTTTCTGCCCTCTGGAGAGCTGGATAACCCATTACTTCCAAAACAGATACTGGGGTAAAACCCTTCAGCCTTGCATTTCCCTACTGGCATCCCAAGGCCTTGGTGTCCCAAAATTTTCTGTGGATTTTCGTACATCCCACTCTCCCTGATGCTTCCGTGTGAGAATTGGCTGTGCCCTGAGTTCCACAGGGAAATTATCCTTGTGTTCATACAGGGGATCACTCCCCCTCGGCCATGCAGGAGCGTCGTATTTTGGGAACATGGGGATAATGGGAATCTTTATTTGGATTTTCCTACAGAATCACTGGTTCACCTACAACGAGACGATGACAGTGGAGAGTGTGACACAGGCTGTGTCCAACCTGGCCCTGCAGTTTGGGGAGGAAGATGCGGATCCGGGAGCCATGGTGGGATCTGGGGGGGGATCTGGGGGTGCTGGGGAATGCCCCTTCCTCATCCTTGTCCAACCCATTCCCTCCTTTCTCCCGCAGTCCCGCCCGTTTGGCGTCGCTCTGCTCTTCGGAGGAGTGGATGAGAAGGGACCCCAGCTGTGAGTTCTGCTCTCTTAATCCAGGGAAAAGACCAAACCTCCACTGCAAAATTCCCAGGCTGTTCTGACGACTCGATTCTCCTTAAGCCAAACTCTTGGGGTTTATCCCATTATGTCCCTGATAGATTTGTTAATCCTGTTAAACCCTTTCCAGGTGCCTGCCTGCCTGTTTGGCATGGAAAAAACATCCAATCTTCCCCAAACCTTTGCTTTTCTGTATTAAAAATGGGATTTGCTGGGGAGGAGGGAAGCGTTAAAGCTCTCCTTGTCCTGAGTGTATTCTTACCTTTCCCTAAAGGACCGGCAGAGCCACCAGTAACATAATCCATGTGACATTCCGTGGGGAGGTGTTGGAGCAGCTGTAACTTGAACTCTGGGCTTCAAATGGCCCCACTGGAAGTGGGAAAGGCTTGGCAGAGCCAGCCCAGTCAGGTCTGCCTTCCAACAGGGAAAACTTGCTGTATTTATTTAAAAAAAACTAGGATAAGCTGGGAAATACAAAGGAAAATGGTTCTCTGAGGAAGGAGGGCAGTGTCAGAGTGTGCAGGCTGCCAGCCCAGGAGCTCTTGGGGATGAATCCCAGCTCCAGCTGTGCAGGGAGCTCTGGGGGACTGGTGAGAGGGTCCTTGGGGTGCCCCAGGGTGAGATGGGGTGCAGTGAGTCACCCCCTGTCCCCACAGGTTCCACATGGATCCCTCGGGAACATTCGTGCAGTGCGATGCCAGAGCCATCGGCTCCGCCTCAGAGGGAGCCCAGAGCTCCCTGCAGGAGGTTTACCACAAGGTAAGGGCTGGGTTTGGGTCACAGCTCATGGATCTGGGGTACTTCACCACCTACCAGGATCCCCTAATTCTCTTCCCAGTGAGGATTTTGGACTGGGCTGGAAGAGGAGGTGCCTGAGCTGCTCAGGGCAGGATCACTCCTTAGTGGATCCTGTGAGTAGGTGCTGAGGATCTCTACAACAAGGAGTAGAGCTACTCGCAGCAGCTGCTCTCTGAGAGGCTGCTCTCTGCCTATGAGATAATTCAGGCCATGTCGGGAAGTTCTCTATAAATAAAAGCTGAGCTCTGAGCGCTGCTGTTGGAATCAGGTACTCCGTGTGGATGCAGCTGGAAGCGTCTTGAACTCACACCAGCACCTTCACCTCACCAGGGAAGGAAACAGCTTTTGTGCTGGAAGTTCTGGTCATGTTTAATATTAAATAGGAATTTTTTCCCCCACGAGGAGGGAGTTGCCTGTTTTGGGTGGTGAGAAACCAAGCCCCAATGAAATGCACAATTAATGAAAAGCACAGTTAGTGGTGGTGGTGGGGAAGGCTCATTTGTTCACTCGAATTCTCCAAAGCACCCAAATTCTGGACTCCCTGGATTGTCAACCCTTTTTCAAGTGCAAAGTTAGTGAAGCACAGCTGTGCTGCACATCCCTGTGGCTCTAGGGATGCGTAGGTTTTATCGGATTAAGTGCAGCATGGAGGCTTCTGCCAAGAGGGAATCGGCCTTTTTGGGAGGAAATTGCTGAAGAGAAACAACCCCTCCTGTCTCAATCCCATCAGATTAATGTGCCCAAATTAACAATTTTTAAATCTCAGAAAGGCAGGTTTTCTCTGTCCCTGTGGCTATCCCTGCCCTTCCTGCTGCAGTCTCCCAGGGATGCTGCGGATCCCTGGATAAATTGCTCCGTTCGCTGCCTGGCTCAAGGGATTTGGGAAAGGGGAGGGAGAGGGGCCATGGCCTGAGCCTCCACCATCTAATCCATGAGCCATTTGTTTTGCAGTCCATGACGCTAAAGGAAGCCATCAAATCTTCCCTGGTCATCCTGAAACAGGTCATGGAGGAGAAACTAAATGCCACCAACATCGAGGTGAGTCCTCCTGGAGTCAGGATTGCCCCTGGAGCAAGGAATGGGGCAGCTCAGGGCTTCCTGAGCTAACTGCTGCAGATGTTTCTGCCCATTTCATCATATCCTGTGGGGCATTTTGGGAAAGTTGAAGCTTTTGCCTTCCAAAGGCACAGAGCCTGGTCTGTTTTCATGGCTAATCCAGGATGAGCAGAAGGAATTCTCTGACCTTCTCCAGTCAGCAGAACCCAACACACCACCCTGATTGCTTCTTCTTCCCCTGGATCCAGCCATTCTTTTTTGCCTTGCTGCTTGTAATATTAGAAGGAATGAAAATTACCCAGCTCCTGGGCTGCTAAATCAGTCCTGGGACAGTGCCAAAAATCCCTTGGATGGTGGGAGCAACGAGGATCCTCTAGGAATGGCTGTGCCCCTGGAAACCTGGGAGTGGGCAGCACCCACAGGCCTGGAGATGCTGGGCCCCCCCAAACCTGCTCCAGAGGCTCCTTTTTGGGTGGAAAAGGTACAAACCCTCTGGATTGGGTGGGGTAACTGGGAGGTGAGAAGCCAGGCCAGTGTATAGAGTTTGCTTCTATTTCGGGTGGGTTATGAGACACCAGACCTTTCCAAAGTGTGGCATTCCAGCTCCCGAGCTGCTCTCTCCTCCCATTCCTTCCCTCTGAGTGCTGGGAAACCTTTTCCCAAACAGCCTCAAGGTGTTCACCCCATTTTTGTATTAAATATTGCTGTTGGGGGACCATTCCTGGTGGAATTAACCAACTTCCTTTGGAGGGGAAGGCCAACAGCACATGAAAACTTGGATACTCTGTCCCAAAACCCTGCCATGCAGCTGGGATCTCCTTCCCAGGTGCTCTTCCAGCCCATAGCCATACGTTTTTTCGTGGTACAGTGCAGGCAGAGGAATGTGTACAGTATCCTGATGTCATGTCCCTGTTTAACAGGGCTTAACTGTGCTTGGCACGGCCCTGGAGTGGGGTGGAATCGTGCTGGGGGGAAGGACGGCAGGAATGTGCTGAGGATTAAAAGGTTTCTATTGACTCAAGTCACCCCATGGCTGAAAATCTGCCACCTGAAGAGCTCTTTGCTTCCTAGAAGTATGTGCCTCTCCCATTTCTTGGCTCCGGCCACTCTCCTGTGGCATTTTCCATCTAGGAACAAAGAGAAGAGGGAAAGTGTGGTTGTGGAAGAGTTAAATCCATTAATGGCTAAGGTCAGGACCCTGAAAGGACTTTATGCTTTTAGATTAATGACTTCCATGTGAAGGCTGTCAAGGAATGGTGGAGTGAAACCTTTGGAGGGAGAAGGTGAGGGACAGGTTTAAGGAGGTGTGGAAAAGCCAAGGAATTAGTGTCTCCCAAGTGCTGGGTTTTGGTGTTCATAAAGGTTTTTTCAGTATTTAGAGCTGGTTTTGGTGCCCAGAGCAGCTGTGGCTGCCCCTGGATCCCTGGCAGTGTCCAAGGCCAGGCTGGACAGGGCTTGGAGCAGCCTGGGACAGTGGAAGGTGTCCCTGCCATGGCAGTGGGTGGGACTGGATGGACTTTAAAGTTCCTTCCAACCCAAACCATTCCATGGTTTGAGGGGCCTAAAATGGCATCTCCAAGTGACTCTGCCTTGTCTGAGAATTCCAGGTGAAACCTGGGCTGGCAGGAGCTCTCAGGCTGAGCATTGGGACGTTTCCACTTGGAAACACCTCATGGTACCTTCCCGCCCCCCAGTCTGGTGAAGGGGGGGTTTTGTGAGCAGGGTCACCTGGGAAAAGCTCTGGGATCTGCTGGGATGCTCCAGAGCTTTCCTTCAGCTTGTTGGTTGCATCCATACACTTTGATCCCTGAAGAGTCAAATCATGTGCCCAGTGCCTGTGAGTTCAGGAGCATCCCAGCCCGCTCCTGCGCCATCCCAGCCCGCTCCTGCGCCATCCCAGCCCGCTCCTGCCCCAGCTTGTTACGGGATACCCCAGCTCATTCCAGGGCATCCCAGCTCTCTCTGGAGCCTTGGCATTTCCACTGACACAGCTGTCCCTGTTTTGGGCTCTCATCTCTGAGCCAGGTGTGAACATTTCTGCTCACATTTCCCTTCCAGGCTTGTCATTCAAGTATCCCTCATCTCTGGTGCTGCCTCTGGAATGTTTAGGCTCTCTGCCCTGACACTGTGTTGTCCCCATCCCTGTTTTCCTTGGAGATCTCTGCCTCAGTTTCCCTGAGCCAACCCTGAGCCCCCTCAGCTCCCAGACAAGCCAGGATTTGTCCCCTTGATCAGTTCCTGGGGGGACAAGAAGCCTTTGGAGAGTCAGGAATTCTCTCCTGGGAGTTTCTGATGGCTTTTCCCCCATCAAGTGGGAGCAGAGCCTGCCTGTTCCCACTAAAATTCCCTGCTGCTGCTCCTCTGAGGAGACTGAGTCAATTCAAAGCTATTTGTGCAGCAGGCAGCTATTTTAGGGAATCATGGAGCGTGTTCCGGGCTGGAATGATCCTGCTGGGCTGGCAGATCAGAAGAAGGAACAGCTGCTCCCTGCTTTCCTCAACCACATTAACCCCTTGTTCCTTCTCTTCCAGCTTGCCACAGTGGAGCCTGGGATGAAATTCCACATGTACACAAAAGAGGAGCTTGAGGAGGTCATCAAGGATATTTGAAAAAGAGGGAGAGACCCCCAAAAGCTCAAAGCCCTCCCCTGACCAAAGGAACTGGTCCAGTTCACCCAGTTCCTGGGACTTCCCTTCCCACAGCACCTGTATCTGCTGCTCCTGCCAACTCTACAGGATTTTTACCGTTTCTGGACAGAACTGAGCTTTGCCTGAGGAGGGAATGAAATAAATCATTTTGTTACTCTCTTTGGGCCCTTCGGCACGGGGGGAAAAGGTGGGAAGGGGGGGCATTTGGAGCTAAAATTGGGGGGGATCGGGACAGCAGCTGTGCCAAGAGCACTGCCAGGTCTGCTGTAGCCACGAGTCTCCCTCTCGTGGTGCTGTCCATGGGGAAATCTGGGTGTCATTCCATGCTTCTTTTTAAAAAATGAGATTTTTAAATCTGTTCAGTGCATTCCTCCCTCCTTCTCCAGTGTTTCTTTATCTACAGAAGTGTCCCTGGAGCTCCATCTCCTTCCCTGCAAAGAAATCTATGGTCAGCCTTGGGGGTTGTGTTTCTGAGTAGGGCTTGAAAAAAAAAAACATAAAAACTGACAGATCAGAGCCCACCAAGCAGAAACAGGAATAATGGGCTGGGACAGCCCCTTACTGCTAAAATCCTGCAGGTACCACTGAGTTGACAGGTAACCCTATTTTTCACCAGAAAATTTCTGCTTATCCGAATTGTTTTTGTTCTCCAGCAAAAATCTCTCTCCTGTCCTCAAAAGAGTGTCTGGGAATCAAAGATAGGTCTGATAAGGGAATAAACTAAAAGAGTATTTTCCTATAAAATCATGGTTGTGGGGAAAGCCCAATTCTGCCTCAATCTTGGCAGCTGGTTCTGTGCCTCGGAAGGGCAGAGGCCTGGAAATCAAATTCCAGGATAAATTACGATTTTAAATTATGATTTCAGGATAAATTATGGTTTTACCCAAACAGTGCTGGCAGGTGTGGAAGAGCTGGATATAGCTGAGATGGGGGTTATCCTGGGAAATAAGGATATTTTCCCCCACATAATGCTGGAAATGAGGAGTTTTCCTCACGTTTCATCAGCTGGCAAAGCCAAATCTCCCCTCACCTCCAGCCTCTGTCTTTTCCAGAAGGAAAAATGCCAATCCTGTTAGTTTTCCCCTCTGTTGCCATCGCCAGCTGGATTCAGGAAGGGAAGCAGTCCTTGGATAACCTCAGTTTCAGCATAGCCCAGTGCCCTCCTCTTGGAATTCCTGCGAGCATCTCCTCTTCCAAAGCAGTTTAAAGGGAACAGATTGGATCATCAGGTGCTCCTGCCTGAGGCTCTGGTAGGGGTTGGATCCAACACCTGTCCCTGCAGGTAGAATCAAATCAAAAGTAAATGGACTTTTCTCCTTTGGAAGGACATTCCCTGGAGCCTGGATGTGGGGAGTCAGCCTGGCTCTGGCTCAGTTTTGGAGTGCTGTGCACAAATTTGGGGTGGCACTGCAATGGGACCTGGCCCATCCTGAAGGGCAGGCGAGGAATGAGCGCCAGGACACCGCCCCAAGCGAAGCTGGGACTTGGACCTCCCAGCGCCACCCTTCATCCCAATTCATCATTCCCGAGCTCAGCCACATTCCTTTCGCCAGGGCTGTCGCGGCGGCTGCTCCAGGATGGAATTCTCCGCATGGCTTTGTTTGTCTCCCAGGGAACACAAAACCTGCGTCTTCCCACGATGGCACTGGCGTAGAAACGGCCCCTTGTTCCCTGTCCTGTCACGGCCGCTCCCGGGCGCACGCGGCGCCCTCCCCTCCCCGCCCAGCCGGTGCGGAGCCCTCGCTGTCCCCCTGGACCCCCGTCCCTGCCGGAGCCCCTCCTGCGCCCCTCGGCCAATCAAAAAATCGCTCTGGTGCTTCCCACCAATCAGAGGCTGTCACTGGGCAGATTAGACATGGGCGTGCGGGCAGGAGAAGGGCTTACACTCTCCGTGCGAGTGTTGCCGACCAATCACGGGAGGAGGTGGGCGGTGATTGACAAAGGAGTGAACCAATCAGAGCTGGCGAGACTGCACGTGAGGAGGTGTGCCCGCATTCTGAGTGACATCGCCTACAGCCAATCGCCAGCGCCCGCCACTACACCGGCCCGGACGGGGACACGCCCCCCGCCCCGCCCTGCAGGAAGGGCCGACCGACAGATGGACAGAGCGACAGACGGGTGGACAGACGGACAGGCCGATAAACAGACGGACGGAAGGACAGAAAGCACGATAGACAGATCGACAGAAAGGTCCCCGCCCCCTGCCGTCCCAGCGCCCGGTGACAGCAGGTGGAGGCAGATGGACGGACAGACAACCCCCTTGCATCCCCCAGAATGGACAGACAGACGGACAGACAGACAGACATCCCCTCTGCATCCCCTGGGATGGATACAGAGACAGACAGACAGACATCCCCTCTGCATCCCCCTGGATGGACAGACAGACATCCCCCACTGCATCTCCCAGGATGGACGGACAGATGGACTTCTCTGGATTTCTTTGGACTCTCTGGCACCGCTCTCCTAAAAGCATAAATAAATAAAGGCAAATCCCAGGCAGCATTGTCTCCCACGCAGACACTGAGTGCTCAGGCACTTCTAAATTACTCGGAATCACAGAATATCCTGAATTGGGAGGGGTCCACAAGGATCATCGAGTGCAGCTTCTCCTGTCTGGGGGGACTCATGTAGATGACTTCCCCCCACAAGTTGGGGTTTGGGGCTTTATGAACCCGTCAGCCACAGTTTGGGGGTGTTGCCACAGGAAGAGCGAAAGCTTCAGACAAGCCCTGGCTTAGCCTCAAGTTTTGGCAACAGTTAAGTTGCTCCACAAGTTCTGATGATGGCAAATCAGATTTATAAAAATGAATAATTTATTAAATGGGTGAAGAAAACAGATGAAAGATCTTAATCAGAATTACTACACAGTATAAAACTAAAGCACTACAAGTAGATTACAGCATTACATAAGTAGGGCACTGCAGCAAGGTACCTGTATTAAAGCTGGCAAAAGGAGTAGGATTGATCAGGACTCGAATGTAACTTACCACAAAAACGACAATAATGCACACAGATTCCTTCACTTAATCCCTGTGGAGTAACCGTGGTGTCCCCACTCACCGGGGAAACTCCACACATTTCCAGGAAAATGTGTAGAAGATTTCTGCTTTGTGGAAGTTTCCTGTGGATTTTATAGTTGTAAAGTGAGTGTTGTCAGTCACAAATCCGGCTTATCTTGCCAGATCTCACTTGAACAGTGAGATGTTTATTGGCAGCTGGGAGATGCCAGCCTAGTGTTAACCCCATGGCTCCAGAATAACTCCCTACAAGACAGCTGGTCCTGCTTGGGTTGTCTGAGCAGTTATCAAACAATAGATCAGCTCTTGTGGGGATGGATGCCCTGCTACAACAATCAAGCAGCGGGACCTTTGGTCACTGCACGCTGTACGGTGTGTGATGATGCTCATGGCTGAGGAGTGTGCAAAGCCCTGCAATGGGCAAGTAATTTACAGGCTGAAAAGGAAAGAGGACTGCTACTTGATTGGGGTGCAAATACGAGTTTCCACGTGTAAGGACTAAGGTCTGAGCTGGCTTCTCGTCCTGGCACAGTGATCTGTGCGGGAGGTGGCTGGGAACTCTTAGACTGCAAGAGTGACAGAATGTGGTGGTGTTTAGAGCTGAGAAGGAAAGTGCATGGCACTGAAGCACAGACTGATTCTGTAGTGGCACAATGCTCTGTGCAAGAAATACACGAACATTTTGGATCTGAGAGAATGAAAGGGTGTGATGCTACATAAGGCTGAGAATGAACCTGCAGAGCACCGCGGTTGTGTGTGCAGGGTAAGGCTGCAAGAGGAGCGTGACTGCCACTCAGATTGCCTGTTGAATCCAAGTTACCAATGGCAACAGGGAAAGGCAGCGAAAGCTGCCTGTGCTGGCACATTTTCCTTTACAAGCCCTATGTGGAAACAATTCCGTTTAGCTTTAGAATCTGAGATTCAGAGCAGTTTATGGTCCATGTGGCTGACAAGGAAAGTACAGAGTGCACTGGTGAGTTTGATGTGGCTTACATGCAGCAAGGGGAAGGTGCAGAGCAGCACTGGCTTTTTCTTCAAGAGCCTTTTTTAGGGGAGCAGCTGCTGGATGTTTGAAAGAGACCTGTGAAAGTGGGAAAATGTGACAGTACACGTGTGAGAAAGAAGAAACAAAGCCAAGGTGTGTTGTAGGCAGTTAAACAGCTGCTAGGAGAAGGAAGTAATTAAGGAAAGCCTTCCGTCCTGAGATTTACTTCTCTGTCAGATATAGCTGGACATGTTGGACTCTGCCACACTGAAGCTGTGTGAAAGAGTTTGCTCTATGAATACCCATTTCCACAGGTAAGTGGGAATGTCTGCAAATGCATTCCTCCCTGGTACATTTACCAGACGAAAGTGCAGCTGGAAATGCTTTGCTTTAGCAATGGACTCTGCTACTTTATATTATGGCAGCTTATGTGATGCTTTTTAGAGTTGAGAAAGAAATTGTGAATCCCCAGTGTGTTTAAACTCATTTATAGTCCACAAGGAGAAGTGAAGTCCAGCACTGTCTTTTTGTTCTGTGACTTTTCATGTAGGAGCAACTGCTGGACATTTTGAAAATGTTCGGAATCTGCAAGAGTAAAAGACTAGGATGGTACAACAGAGCTTGAGGGGAAGTGCAGATCTGCAGAGACTTTGATGCAGTTCAGCGGGTGCAGGTTATGTGTTGAGACAGCAAGGGTGTTCTCAGCAGACACTGACTGAGCTTTTTGCTGGACTGCTGCAATTTTGTCCCTGGGTTTCGAACGTGACGGTACGAAAAGCTGAGAATGAAGAGCTGAGAATGAATGTGCGTACGCTGATGCTGCGGTGCTCAGCTGGAAAGTCGAAAGGACAAGGAGGAATCCAGCAACTGCTTCTTTCCTGGCACATGAATCCATCATGCCCCTTCACTGTGGTGCAAATGAAGAGTTTCAAATGAAAGCTGAAGCTGCATGTTGAATCCTCTCCTTTCAGTCTCTCATAGAGACCCTCAGGATCCGCTGCAGTAAAAAAAAAGTCCTGGCATAAAAGAGGCAGTGCAGGGCACAATTTTTCCTATGCAACCTTAAACACACATGGGTATTATGCTTTTTTATTTCAGCATGCACCTCTACATTTTCAGCCTCTCACTGAGCCCTGCCCCATAATTTTAATCTGGAAACAAAAAGGAGAAAATATGTTTGATATGCACTTCAAAGGATATCAACACCATGCAAACTGAGGGAGTTATGAGCTTTCCTTTTGAACTAAATGTACATCCCATTCTTTCAATCACACAGGGCTCCTAAACCTAAACTAACTGTATTGAGTGTAAATATTGGTCACAAAGGTACCCATTCAGCAAGCTATTGCTCTGTCCACATTTTAACTAGTATCCTGTGAAAAGCATCACCCCCTGGAGTTGTGTGCATTCAAACTAAATGTACCATCCTATTCTTTCACTCTTGCAGAGTCCAGCTTCAAATCTTAACACATCCAAGTTACTCCCAATCGAAACGTCCTAGAACATAAAAGTAAGTGCTGGCCTTCACTTTCCTCTTACAGCTTATAAAGTGTGTCACATAGAAGTCTTTGTGCTCAGCTCTACGTACCTTCATGCACTTTCAGTCTTAAAGCATCCAGTTACAAAACTAGAAATATTCTGCAGCTGGTCCAAAGAAAAGATTCTAGAAGAAAGAGGCAATCCTGGAATTCACTCTTCTTTTGCAGCTGACAAACTGCACCGCCAACAATGAAACCATTCCTCTTCTGAGCTGTGTGCGCAATCACATTCTGTCAGTCTCCAAGAGCCAGGAGCCACAGCAGAGCTTTTCCATGAGCTGCTGCTTGCACACAAATGGGGCCGGGCCAGAAACGCGCTTGGCTTTTTCCTGGGCTCTGGCAGCGCTCATGGAAACAACCACACGATGGTGCTGCAGACTCGCAAATGAAGGAATCGCACCAAGCCCAGATCGAAACCATCCCAAGGGAATAGCCAAGCTGGAAACGTCTCGGCTCTCAAATCAGCTGTGTCAGGGCAAAAAGATTGCACTGATCTTCCCCTTCCAGGTACAGCCTCTTATGTGCACCACACTCAAATGGTAACACAAGTTTATTTCTGCTAATAAATTTTTACACTCTCACAGAGTCTGGCTACAGACTTGTAAAAATTGGGCAAAACCAGAGCTCACTAAAGTGCCGTCTGAGAAAGCTGTGTCTGCCAACAACTGCAACTGCACCCATCGAATTGCACCACTCCCCCTGCTATCGGCACTTGCCTTCTCAGCTCTAGGTACCATCGTAATCCTTCAGTCTCACAGCGTCGGGATCCAGAACTGAACACCACCCCGACTGCTCAGACACTAAAGGTAGCAGGACAAAAAGCTCCACAGTTTGGGTTATGCATTTGCACTGTGACAGTTCAACAGCTCTAACCAATAGAACTGTATACTAGAAAAAGCAGTTAATATCATCAAGGTCACCCAATGTGTGGATCCAAAATAGTTTTCTCTGCCAAAGAATGGAACTATGAGCCCATCTCAAAAGAAATGGGATCGCCTTCTCTGAAACAGAAAATATCCGTGAATTGATCCCATTTGTGCTGTTACTGTTACTGTAACAGCAGTAACATACTGTTGTTGTATGTTACTGTTACATTACATTCCCCGGGCACTATATCAGCTGCACAGGAAGAATGAGGATTGCCCAAAATCAATGTACTGCCAAAAATTTCAGAAAATCGCCTCTGAGAAGTGGAAATGACATGCCAAATGTAATCTTTCAGCAGACTACCTTAACTATGGATACTATTTTCATAATTGTACAAGTTGATAGAATGCTTCCATATCAAATATGCAGGCATAGAAAGTTGATGCTGCCCTTTACCTCCACTAGGCAGCCTCACCTTGCCTTGCCTTGCATGCAGGTAATGCAAGTGTAGGCAATTCTAGACAGGTCAGAGAGGTGGGGAAGGCAAGAGCAGTGAGAGCAGTGAGGGGAAAGCAAACGGAATGTTGGGTGAGAGAAGGTTCAGGAGCTGTAGGCAAGGCTGGGCATAGGAAGGTGTCTTGGGGATGCTTTTTTTTATCCCATACCATGTTTGGAGTTTGTTTTGTGTCCGGGATGGTCGCTGCTCCCGGCTCCGGGAGTATCGTGGTAGGTGAGGGCGAGCCCCACCTTTCCTGCGAGGGTTGGGGTGGGGGCAAGGGGCAGCCCCTCCCTTTCCTGCCGGGCGGGCTATTGGGCTGGGCACGCAGCTCGGTCTCTCTGCAAAGATACTGTTGCTTCGTGGGTTTTGCTTGTTTCCTTTTGTTTCTTTTGCCTTCGGCACTGTGACTGGGCTCACTGCCTTGCTTCTCTGCTTCTCTGCTGTTTGGGAGCCCAGAGCCAGTGCATGCCATGCCGGGACCCGGGAACACCCCGTCCCCTGCCGGGGCTGCCCGCCCCTGTACAGCCCGACCCCGGCACCAGCCATCGCCAGTGACCTACCCAGGGGAGCGATTCCCGGCTCAGCCCCCGCCGTTTTTCTGCCCCTACTCCGGGTTTTTCACTACTCTGTAACTCAGCACCCCATGCCTGCCGGGGCACCCCGCGGCTCTTGCTACACCTGCGGAGTTTCTGGTACCTTTTGTTGTCACTCCCGGGGTGAGCCAGCCCCTGCCGACCCCAGCCGCTGCCCCGAGGTTCCTGCTGCAACCACTCTGCCATCCAGAGCAGCACCAGGACCGGCTGCCCCTGTGAGGCTGCAAAGGAAGCGGCTTTTCTCTCTCTCCCTCTGGCTGCTCCGCCATTGCCATGTGGTGAGGCGGCTGAACCCGCGCCACAGCGCCCCCTGCAGGCGTGGGGGAATCATTACACCTGCCCTGCCCAGCCGGGAGCCACCAGCGCCCCTGCCGGCCGAGAGCGGAACTGCACCAAAGGGGAGGGTGCCTGGCAGCCCAGAGCAGGCTGCTGCCGTGCTTCTGGTTTGTTTGCTGTGCAGCTTATGTGGGCAGGTAGTGCCCAGGGACAGTGTTCTGGCACCTTTGAATGGGACCAGTTCCTGGATGTTTTCTATAATGGAGGAGTGGAGCCCATTTCTTTTGAGATGGCTTCATAATTCCTCTCTTCATTGGGTGCAGTTTGATGGGTGCAGTTGAAGTTGTTGGCAGACACAGCTTTCTCAGACGGCACTTTAGTGAGCTCTGGTTTTGCCCAATGTCTGCAAGTTCATAGCTGGATTCTGTGAGGAGTGCAAACATTTACTAGCGCAAAGGAGACCTTGTTGCTATTTAAGTGTGGTGCACATAAGAGGCTGTACCTGGAAGGGGAAGATCAGTGCAATCTTTTTGCCCTGACACAGCTGATTTGAGAGCCGAGACGTTTCCAGCTTGGCTGTTCCCTTGGGATGGTTTCGATCTGGGCTTGGTGCGATTCCTTCATTTGCGAGTCTGCAGCACCATCGTGTGGTTGTTTCCATGAGCGCTGCCAGAGCCCAGGAAAAAGCCAGGTGCGTTTCTGGCCCGGCCCCATTTGTGTGCAAGCAGCAGCTCGTGGAAAAGCTCTGCTGTGGCTCCTGGCTCTTGGAGACTGACAGAATGTGATTGCACACACAGCTCAGAAGAGGAATGGTTTCATTGTTGGCGGTGCAGTTTGTCAGCTGCAAAAGAAGAATGAATTCCAGGATTGCCTCTTTCTTCTAGAATCTTTTCTTTGGACCAGCTGCAGAATATTTCTAGTTTTGTAACTGGACTCTTTAAGACTGAAAGTGCATGAGGGTCCGTACAGCTCTCAGCTTTTTATTCGATGATGACAGCAACTCAAGAGTTACATGGATGTGCAGCACCTGTTTTAACCTCAGGTCCCACCGCACCTTTTTCCAGGCTGTCACATAACAGAAGGGATACATCAAACCAACCCCACAGACATATCCTGCACCTTTCTTTATTTGACCTGCAATGTCAGTACATGATCCTGCTGGGCCATCTCTGCTGCACTGTGTGGGAAACCAGGTGGTGTCTTTACATTCCAGGATAAAGATTTTGTTTTTCTTTTAAGTGACTCTGGAGCCGCCTTAAGGCTGTGATGAGCTGGTTTACTGGACAGCTAACTGAAGGGAGGAAAACAGCAACCTCCTCTATTTCCTTGGGTGTTTTCTCATTCCTGTATAGCTCATTTAAGTTATATTCTCACAAACTGGCAAACAGAGTCTATCACTTGAGTTTGGGCTTTGGTCTAATAGTCATGAATATCAATATTAAAAGCCTTTCTGAGGTTTTTCAGGGCCCTATATGCATTTTTTAAAACTGCCTCTGGCCACTGTTTAAATTTACATTTTTTTTCCCTCATTTATCTTGAATGTTGAGACTCTGAAAGGGGCCTAATGGTTGTCCTCACTCAGTTTGCTCTGTCCTTTGTGGGGTGTGGCTATGTTTGCTTCTTGGCTTTACAGAGGAGAATTTCCATGAACACACCACCACACTTGCACTGCTCTTGCTGGAAACGGATGAAAAGCTCCTGCTGCCTGATCTGGCAGGTGGCCATCTGGCTCTTAGTGCATGGGCAGCCTGTCGGTTTGTCAAATGACTCTCTAGAACCAAAAGTTACCCAAAGCAGTGGTGCTGGGATGAAGGGCTGACATCCTTCCCACCTGGGGTTCTGTGTCCAGCTCTCGGCCCCCCAACACACAAAGGATATTGACCTGTTGGAATGACCACAGGGCTGGAACCCCTCTGCTCTGGAGATGGGAAATGGGCTGAGATGGGGCTGTTCAGCCTGGAGGAGAGAAAGCTCTGGAGAGATCTTAGAGGCCCTTCCAGTGTCTAAAGGAGGCTTACAAGAAAACTGTAGAGAGACTTTGGACAAAGGTTTGGAGTGACAGGACAAGGGGCAATGGCTTCCCACTGCGAGAGGGCAGGGTTAGATGGGATATTGGTAGGGAATTCTTCCCCATGACAGTGGCGAGGCTCTGGCTCAGGGTGCCCAGAGTTGGGCCTGCGCCACCCCTGAAAGTGTCAGAGGGCACATTGGACAGGGCTTGGAGCAACCTGGGATAGTGGGTTCCTGCCCATGGCAGGGAATGGAATGAGATGATGTTTGTGGTGCCTTCCAACCCAAACCAATCTGTGATTCTGTGATTTATTGCTGGTGATTCTGTGCTTTTCACTCTGAAGGCTGGAAATGTGATTTTCAAGCGGGTCGCAGCTTTCACAATGGAAAGCTAAGATGCGGCTGTGTGTGTTTGCTCTTTACCTCTTCCCTTATCCTCTCCTCTGCCTTTTCTGGTGTGAGGCTACTTTTGTGGTTCACCTTTTCTGGTGAAATGAGCTGCCACACCAAACTGAGGGAACAGGAACAGGGGCAAGAGAGGTGTTGCAGTCCTTAGATGGCAGATGCCATTCATAAGCCCTGTGCAGAAAACACAGCATCTCTGTAGGGCAAAGTCCCTGCAGATTTTTATTATCTACAGCAGTTTCTATGAATAAAGGACTTCACAGAGAAGTTTCAAACAGTGCAGTGCATCCTGTAAATGGAATTGTTTTTATTCATGCTAGGTAGCAAGTGCCAGCTGATAGCTTGAGAAGGAAATCATAAAATCATAGAATCTCCTGAGCTGGAAGGGGCCTGCAGGGATCATTGAGTGCAGCTGCTGGCCCTGCACAGGACACCCCCAACAATCTCACCCCATGCCTGAGGGCATTGTCCAAATGCTCCTTGAGCCCTGGCAGCCTTGGGGCCATGACCACTGCCCTGGGGTCACAATCTGGGGTCCAGATTGAATTGATTATTAGTTCAGATTTACGAGATATCAATTTTTTAGTAAAAGAGGAAAATGTTGATTGATTGCATGGGGTGTTGTACTATGTTTAGCAATTTGATGTTTACAAAAATATTCTGTGGATGTCTATGAAGTAACAGGTGCTCACATTCTTGTGGAGGAATGTACCAGTGGAGCTAACTTGCTGTATTTAAATCGAGAGAAGCATGATTTAATTTCACTTAAAATGTGCTCTTTTGCCCATTATACCTTGGAGGGGTGGATTCTAACCTTTTAAACATTTTTTTAAAAAGCAAAACAGATCTGTGCCTCAGTGTAGGTGGAGCATCCGGCCTGGCGGAAGTCAGATAATCTCTCACTGATACCCAAAATTAGCAAACTGTTGCAATCAAGACCTAGAAATACAGAGACATTAATATTAAATACTAGCAGCTCAAGAATCTAGCAGTCAAGACAGAGAATAATTCTCTTCACTAGCACATTTTTTCTTTTGTTTTTGCATTTTAAAGTGTGTAGTTTAATAAATACAGATATATTTGAAACTCAAACTGTATCCTACCTAGTTTAAATGTGTGGCAGATAGGAGTTTTCTACTTAAAGAGATGTTGAGCTGGAGTGGAAAAAAGGTTTTATGGAACAAGTGTGAAAGAATAAAAGGGATCAAAGGGCTTATGTTCCTTTTTGCCTGTTCAGTGGTATGAAAATTCCAGCAATGACATTCCTTCTGGCTCTGAAGGAGCAGTGAAATCTGATCCTTTATTAAGGTATTCATGCTTTATAGTTGCAACATAGAGAAATCTTCGTGGAGCAGGTTTTCCTCCTGATATGGCTCACCTGTGATCTGTTAGGGTGTGAGGCAAGGACAACTGCAGGTGCAGGTGAGTGGGGAATTGCAGCAAGTCCCCTCACAGCTGCAGAGCTGAGGGGGCAACAGCTTTCCTGTGTAATTGTGCAAGATGCTTTCCTGTTTCTGCATCAGGCGAAAATCATCTGGGCCAAAGAGCTTTTTAGTGAAGCAAAGGGTGGAAGAAAGACGCTTCCTAGAAGAGTCAATATCCTGATAGAGATGCAATTTTTTTTTTTTTTTTTTTTTAAGAAAGAAGCTTAATTCTGCACTCCTGTGAAAGTTAGCTGGAACTTACACCTGCTGGCCTTCTTCTGCTTAGTTCTTCCTCAGTTCGTTCTCTCCTCTGACTGAAGAACTGCAAGGCTGACCAAGCCAGTCCAACTGAGTGTCTGACCAGCCCAATACTAATGAGTACATTGTTCCCAAACAGATGGGGGTGAACTTCATCCAAAGTAAAAGCTTGAGACTTGAGAGAGTCACAAATCATATCCCATTCTGCAAGTCAAATTCTTGCTTGTTTTCTCACTGCTGTTGATCTAACTGTAAATTACTTTAAAGTAGCACTTAAAATGTGTCATTTTTCATACAAGCAAGTTCTTGGTGCTGTCAGAGAAACTTCATGCTGAGAAGGTGCTATAAACATAGGGCAATGTTTGAACATATAGATTTTGTCTTTCTTCAGATGAAGTCGTCTTTTCATTTCAAGGCTTAGTGGAAGGATTTTTGGGTTTATCATGATCAGCTATACAAGTGTCAGCCCTCTGCTACAGCTGCAGCATGACTCAAGTTGTTTAAGCACTAAATTAAAGTTTTACTTTTCATTGAGCTGTCATTTCCCCACTCCCTTTTAATTCTTTTCTTTAAAATTACTGTTTAAATGTTTGCTTACATGAGGTAAAACCAGTGCTATGCTTATCCTGTTAACATAAGTTACTTATTTGAAAGGCAGAAAGCTGAGACAACCAAGAAAATTGTTAGGAGAAGGAGGCCTACAAGAGAGGTAGAGATGGACTTTGGACAAGGACCTGGACTGACTAGGCAAGGGGGAATAGTTTTAAGCTGAAAGATAGTAGATTTAGGTTGGATATTTGTAAGAAATTCCTCACTGTGAGGGTGTTGAGGCCCTGGCACAGGTTGCCCAGAGAGGCTGTGGCTGCCCCATTGCTGGAAGTTCCAAGGCCAGGCTGGATGGGGCTTGGAGCCACCTGGGATGGTGGGAGGTGTCCCTGCCCATGGCAGGGGCTGGAATGGGATGGTCTCCCAAGTCTCTTCCAACCCAAACCATCCTGGGGTTCTGGTGTATGTTCTTCAGCTGGACAAAGCTGAGGAGGGGGAAGAAGAAAAGGAAGTACAAGAGACCAGCTCCCTAAGGAAGGTTTGTGAGGAAGACTCTTGCAATGAGGTTCAGAGTGGACCCCTTTGCTTTCTAACCTCTTTACAAAGCCTAGATTCACCTAGGTCTAACCTTAGACTTTGACAATGGTTTATGTTTAATGGAATTATCTATACAAAGTTTATGATAGTTAATACTGAACAGCTACATTTCTTTATTTTATTTTTAATTCATTCAGCATGCTATCAGTCACTGAGGATCTGTTGCAACTAAGAGATCTCTCTGCCTTGGGCATGGAAGGACCTCTCAGTTTCAGGTAAGGGATCTCAAACCTTGAATGGTGCCCTAGTTCAAGGGTAGAGTCACTGGTATGCAGTCCAGGAACAGCTCAAATTTGGCTTATCCTGATGGCAATGTTTACAGAGTGAAGTAATTGGCTGCTAGTCAATAGTATAGAGAAGATAGATGTCTTTGTTTTAGCTCTGTTATCTTCTTCTGTACTCTAATTCTTTTGCAATTTTGGGCTTTGAAACCACCTTTCAAAATATTTTTCCAAGGCACTTTCACTTGTGCACAAGCCAAGTGCTTTCCAGCTCACAGGTGCAGCACATGGTGTGAGCATATTCCCGTCCCTGTACCTGAGCCAGGAACTTTCCAGCTCACAGATCCACCACAGGGCATGGGGCCTGTTGCTCTACAGTCAGCCTGATCCAAAGTACGGCTGGGGTCAAGTGTAAGAGGCACAACAGCAATATTTATAAAACTGCACTGGGGCCTCAGCTGCCATCTCTCTCTGTCACTGGTTATGTTCCTATATTTGCAACTTTTTTTTTCAATAGACAGGAGAATTTTCTTCTAGTAACAAAATTCAGTGTCAGCACGTGACTGGTTTCCAAGCAGTGGCTGGAGTTACTAAGCAGATAGGCAGAAGTGACAGCCCATACCGGCTTAAGGCAAAGGACGTGTGTTTCCACCTGTTTTTTTGGTCCTTTCTTCAGTTATGTAAGACTGTGGTGCATGTATGAGCATATTTTACTGGATACCCCATCCGAAATGCCAGATGGGTCTGTTCCAGCTCCTGTGGTAGCGTTCGGCAAAGCCTGGCCCTCTCTTTCTCACTGCAGATTTATTAGCAGGAGGCCTGAAGCTGCATGAAGGGAGCTCCTTTCTTGCCAACTAACCTTCCTACACATCTCCTTTGCTGACCCCTGAGGCCTTTTTGGCTTCCCTTGCAGCAGCACTGTGTGGCCTGTCAGTCAGGCCTGTGGCCTGTCAGTCGGTGCTGAGGGTACAGGGGCTGTCCTTCATCCTGCAGCAACACAATCCCTTCTAGAGCACGTTACAGCAACTTGCAAGGGAAAGGGAGCAACAGAGGCCATGTCTTTGTGGTTTCCTTTTCTTGGAGAACAAAATCTAGATCTTGCATGCAAAGCCGGGATCCTGCAGGATGGTATTTCCAAGGCTATAAATCAGAAGTGAAAAACCTCTCAATGCAACTGAGAATAAGCTGGGAGGAGGAAAAGGAGAAGAAATGAGATATTGAGGATGTTTTATTATGGCAGGAAACAAGATGAATGCAGTAGCACTACTTGTGCATCCACTGTCTCTGGTAAGTATTTTGGAGCTGTGATCAGACCCAGTCTGGCAGAAGTTACAAGTCCTGGAGTCCAAGTCACAACTTGGGAGCGCAGCAGGAGCAATTGGGTAGAGGAAACAAGCTCAAGTTAATACTTCTGTCCAGTAAAGGCAACAGCAATAAACTTCTATAGGTAACAAAAATTGATAGAAAAGGTGTGATTTTTCTAACCACAAAATCACCTCAGAGTTAGTCACTGTCACCAAAAGTCTGTCTTTCACACACAAAGCTGTAAGAAACTGGGCTTCACAGCATCCAGGCTGTGTGGCTCCATTACTGTAAGGTGAATAGGCCCCAGCTCATGGCCTCAGGGGCAGGCTCCCTTCCTGTGCCTGCCCTGGAACGAGTGCCTGGCAGCACTGGTGCTGCTGAGGCTGAATCGTAATAACCCCCAGAGCTCAGACCTGCGTGGCCCTGCAGCATCCTTCCAATCCAAACCATCCGGTAACTGAATGATTCTATGTTCTATGATTCCTGTCCCTCTGCAAGCACCCTTTGCTTGTTTATATGGAACTTACTACTTCGCTGGTGGGCTGAACCATCTAACCTTGTGGCAGTCCTCCCCGCACCGCATTTTGCAAAACAAAACGGGGATGTGCAGATGCAGTTGCCATGTGGCTGTTGTCCTGGGCACCCCAACTGCCAAAGCAGAGCCACCATGGCTGTGAGGTCAGAGCAACTGCCTGCACAGCCCTGTGGCATGGGGACAGAACCCACAGGCGCTGTGTGGCTGTGGCACTGAGCAGACACCACCTCCTGCTGGAGCTGAGGAGGTAGAGCTGAGCACGGAGCCCGTGTTTGCCTAGGGATGGCAAGGAGAAAGCTCCAGCAGAGAAGATATTGCGAGTCTTCCAAACGGTACTTGGAGCATGAGGCTGACCAGCCGCTGGCAGAGGTGACTGTGGAGCTCAGCAACTGCCCAGCGAGCTGGTATGAAGTGGGCTGCTCCTGCCTAGGGTGTCAGGTTGGAACTGTAGGATGGATGTGGTGTAACAAGGTCAGTGGGGTTGGAGCAGCATGGGGAAGCCAACAGGTTTTCTGAAGACCAGCCCCGTGATGTGTTTAGTTCCCTTTCTGTGGGGATGGGTCCCAGCTGCAGAAGAGAAGAGACTCGGGAGACAAGCATAACTTTTCTCTGGTTTTCCAAGGGATGTTCTTCAGGCTTATTTGGCAAGTGGCAGATGCCCTTGTCTCCCTGGGCAGAAATCTTCTGAGCAGTGCAATCCTCACAGAGTGCATACTACATGGTTCTGCTGTGGGCAAGATGGGAATATCTGAGGGCCAGTGCCAGCAAAGGGGAGAGCAGAGGGTGCTCCCTAACCAGCAGCCCAGGGCTCTCACTGGGGTGATGAAGCTTGAGCACTGCTTGTGCTGTGGCCAATCTCAGGTAGAGCCAAGGGCAGAGCCAAGAGCAGAGCCAAGAGCAGAGCCAAGAACAGAGCCCAGAGCAGAGCCAAGAACAGAGCCCCTTGGCAGTGTCACTGGCACACCAGAGCCAGAGCCTCCAGCTGTGGCTGCAGGAGGACAAACTGTTGCATAGCCAGGCTCTTGTGAAAGAGCCAAGCACCTACAGGGAAGGGTTTTTGACAGCTCTGGCAAGAGACTGTGCAGGTGTGGGAGAGCTCTGGGACCAAAGTCAGGCAAAGCTCCTGTGCTTCCTTGCTGTGAAGGGGTTTGCCTAAGGCTTGGGAAACTGACAGCCCCAGGACTTCCTCTCTTTCAGGCAAAAGATGGTCCAGCTGAAGAAGACCTTTAAAGTCTTCATCTTGTTGCTCTCATTGGCTCTTGGTGAGTTTTCATGAGCAAACAACTGAGAGTGACAGCCTGGCTGTGCTGGATACCTGCTTTCCTTTGGGGCCATTATGTGTGGCCCAAGTGCTTGCTGAGTGTGCCCTTGACTGGGACTGGCTTTTGGACCCCCAGTACTGCTCCCAGGTAGTCTCACAGCTGTGCTACTGCTCTGGCCACTGGTCTGAATGGCTTGCTGCAAGGCTGAGAGAGAAGGGCATAGGTATTTCCAAAGCTGAACTGGGGATGCCCAGAGCAGAGGGGCTGTGGAAGGGGATGGGTGGGGAGGTGTCTGTCCTAGCCTGTCCAGCCTGGTCGTGGTGCTCACTGAAGTGAGGGGAAACAGGGAGTAGGTCTGGGGCAACAAACACACCTGAAGACCACGCTGCGATGTCTCCTGAAGCCTGGGCTGATGGCCCCTGATCAGAGGCATATCCTCTCTCAGCACCCCACATGCCACATGCCTCAGCTAAGCTGCCTGACCCCCAAGGCAGCCTGACGCCCTTCTTCATGTGCCTCAGCCTCAGCCTGACCCCCAAGGCAGCAGGGAGGAGACAATGGACCCTCGGGGTTTGCTGCAAACCCCAGTGCAGTAACTGTCTCCTGGTGATGTGAATTACAGCTGTTGTTTTCTGCGGGAGCACCCTGCCAGCATGGATACTGTGGACAAAGGGACTAATGGAGGTCAGTGACTGTTGTGGGACAGGCACCTCCTGCAAGTGAGTGTTGCTGACAGTGGCTGGATAAATCTCGGGCTCTTGTGCTTCCACATAGCATGACCCAAAGAAGAAGCAGATTCCCTGGGAAACCACGGTGGCTCTGGCAGTAGATGCTCTAATGGAGACTTTTCTCTTTCAGAAGCTGACAAGTGTATTTCCAGCAGGACTGAGAACACCCTGGTAAGAAAGATTTCCTGAACTGGAACTGTGTCTGTGCAGAAGTGTCAGCTGAACTTGTACTACCTGTGCTCAGTTTCTAAACAGCAAAGGCTCCCGTACTTCCATCCTGCCTTTGCCTTTTTATAAACACGGGATGGAAGGAGGCACTGGCAAAGCAGGGAAAGCATATGTGTGTCTCCTCACTGAGCTCAGGTGCTTCGCAGTAGGAACGGGCTGCTCTGACAAGATCTGCTTTTCTGTTCCTGCAGGAATTCACACACTTTGATTGAAACCCAAAAGTTGCAGAATCTGCTGGAAGAGGCCACTCAGCTGATGGCGGAGATCAGTAGTTTTAAGGTGAGCCTGCCATTCTGGGGAAAGAGGCTGGGCTGGGCAGAACCCCCAAGAAAGCACTCCTTGGCGTTGGTGGGGTCAGAACGTTGTGGCCACAGATGCTGTTGCTCAGACCTTGTGGCTCACACCAACAGGACAGTTTCTCAGCTCTGCGGGCATGGCTTGCCATGCATGGCTGACTCCAAACTCTGCCTCTGTGGGTGATGGTAGCATGCGGAGCTGTCCACTGATGTGGTTCTTTCCTGTGTTTGCTCATGGCTTTCCCAGGAACTGACCCAGACGGCTTTGGAATCCTGTGCCAAGATGGACTGGGCCCTTAAGAGCTCAGGTAAGGACACAAGCAGCCCGGTCTCCTTGCCTTGCGCTGGTCTGTGTCCTGTCCACAGCTGCCACAAGGATGACGGGTTTCCCCCACACGCATTCCTGTGGTGATGGCATAGAAATGACAGACGTTCCCGTGTGGATGGAGGAGCTCTCTTCCTCTCCACTCCATCTGGCTGGGTTGTCCTTTGCTGCCTCCCAGCACTCTTGGCCCTGTGGGAGAAGCAGTCACCAGGCATGTGGCTGCTGTCATTGCCCTGTGCAGCTGGGTACCCCCAGGGCAGGGTGATGTGGACAGGACAGGTGGACACAGAGCTGGCCAGTGGCATCAGAAATGGTGTCTGAGCACCAAGTTCTCCCAATCTGTAGCCGCTTGCAGCCATTTGCTCTCCCTTCCTTACAGGAGCCTCCATTGACACACAGAGAACTTCCCAGACCTACGACTGCAAAGACAGTGGTCTCTGCAGGATTTTTTGCTCCTTCTGGACTGCCAGCCCTCCTGATACTATTTTGCAGGTACCTTAGCAGAAATCATCAGTTTTCTTCCCTCCTGTGAATTTTGAA
The DNA here is from genome assembly GCA_013397935.1 of Dasyornis broadbenti. Lineage (NCBI taxonomy): Eukaryota > Metazoa > Chordata > Aves > Passeriformes > Dasyornithidae > Dasyornis > Dasyornis broadbenti. The sequence continues at coordinate 185,609 of VZRN01006745.1, read as the reverse complement.
ACCATTCTCGGGGGCTATCCCCTCAGCCCAGTGGTACTGCTCAAGCCCACAGTGTAGACTGGATTCCTGAAACCAAAGGTGGAACACAGGGCAGGACTTGCTGAGAAGCAGTGGTTCCTGTTCGGAGGGGAGTGAGGCCACACCGAGCTGTACTGCTGCGTTCTGCCCACAGTCCTCAGCCACAGCTGGGTGAAAGGCTTTCTCTCTACCTGGTGACCCTGTCTCCACTGTCAAACCTAAGAATTGCTTTTCAGGGTGGGAGGCGGCAGGAGGGGGGATGGCCTACAGAGTCCCTGGGCAGAAATGCTGCTGCTTGTCCCTGGCTAGGATAACAACCAGGGAATAACCAGTATTCCCTATTCTGCCACGCTGAGCCCATTTTGGCAGGCAGGGAAGTCCTTCTCCTCTGTCCATTTCCTCACATGCCCTTTATTTTCAAGCTGAAATAGAGCCCTCAGACATGTCAGCCCCAGCGCTTCAAGCTACATGGGCAGTTGTGTTGGCCCACACGTCATTGCTCTTACATTCTGGTTGCAGCCAAATGTTTTCCCAGGAAACTGCTGGGCTTTCAAAGGGCATCAGGGCCAGGTGGTCATCAGGTTGCCAGCACGAGTCTACCTGACTGCTATCACAGTGCAGCACATCACCAAAGATGCCTCTCCAAGCGGGACCATCATCAGTGCCCCCAAAGACATTGCTGTCTTTGTAAGTCTGCTGGGCACTTCTGGTGGGGATCTGGCCCTGGGGAAAAGTCAGGGCAGGGTCTTGCTTTTGTGCATCTTCTGAGCTTTGTGTCCTGCATTGTCCTGAGCACTGCTGTGCCCCAGCATGACACTGCAAGGGCTCGAGAGGTCCATCCTTCTTAAGACTTGTTCTGGCCAAGCACCTAAGGGTTCTTGAGCAAAGCGTAGGCAGAGACTGAGCTCTGCCCTAACCAATGCCAAACTACTCCTAGAGCCCTGGCAGAGGCTGGGTGCATAAGAGGGCTGATCCAGCCCATACATTCCCTCTTTGTCGGGATGAGCCCAACTTGCTCTCCTTGTGCTTTGACCCTGAGGGAGTGGATGCAGACAGAGAAGAGGAGACTCTCTTGGGGATGCTCACCTACGATGTGGAAAAAGGGCCCACGCAGACTTTCCCTCTGAAGGTATGCTCCATGCATGGGGGCCAGATGCCAGAGAGCAAAACAGGTTTGCTTGCAAGTCCATGGCAGGAAGGGTGTGAATGTTTCCTCCCTGGGCAGAGGGTCCTGGATCACTGCTGAAAGAGATCTGGTGGGGCTTGGAGGGCTGAGTAGCGTGGGGTTGTGGTAGCCAAAGGACAGGGTCAGGCCTGTGGCAGCACAGCTCCTGGGAGATCCCTGGCTGCAGCCACTGCCTTCAGAAAAGCCAGATATGCATGCAGCCACTCCACCCAAACAACAAACAGACCTTGTGCTGTGGAGAAACGGGGACAAGTGGTGGCAAAAGCTGTCAGGCACCACTGTTGCTCCACTCTGTGCCCTGCTGACAAGCTGGACAGTGTTGTCCCAGCACAGCCCCTTCTCTCCCAGTGCTCTCAGCCCACCAGGAGGAAGGCAGGCAGAGGGGATGGCGGGAGCTCAGTGGGGTGCCACACCAGCCCCATGCACAGGAGCACCTCCCCAGCCCCTCTGTCAGCACAGAGCAAGGGGCAGAGGGAAAGGAGACACAGTCCCAGCCGGGCCAGCATGCAGAGGATGCAAACTGCCTTCCCTTGTCTCCGGTCTCCCCAGCAGCCCCGGCACCAGCAGTGAGCTTCAGGTCTCTATTGCTTCTCCCACATACTTTTGGAAGTTGTTCTGAGCAGAAACAGGGTTGGCAGGGTAAGACGCTGATTTCACTGTTGCTTTCAATGTCCCTTTTTTCCACTCTTCACAGAACATGCTGCTTCCCAGAGCCTTTTCACATGTCAAACTTCTTGTTAAGAGCAACTGGGGAAACCCGTGGTACACCTGCATTTACCGAGTGCAGGTTCATGGAAAGATGGAAAATCAGAAAGCCTTAATGGAGGGCCAAGATAAATAAAGAAGAAAACGCAAAAGAAGAAGAAAGGTGTTGGAGGTTAGGATTTTTCCTCTTTTTTTTTCCTTTCTCTCAGGGAATTTTCTCCCATTTGTTGCCTGAGAGAGGGTAACAACTGTACTTATGAGACAAAAGATGCGGCTGGGAGGAAGAGGAGGGGGAAGGATTGGCTACCCTCCTAGCTGGGGGGCTTTCACTTGGGAAACGCAGAGATAGCCTGAGATTTTGGCTGGGGGTGAGGGGCTAGGCTCAGCTCCTTGCTCTCTCTCACTCTCGGATCGGAGGTGAGATGGTCGGGTTGCGGCTGTTACTGTGGAGAGAATTCGCTGCCACCGTGGAGTTCCATCCTTTACTGCTTCTCCTACCGTGAGTGAGGCTTTGCTCATTACAGTGGCCATTGAACTGGGACCTTATCAATACCTGATCTCACTGGAAAGGATCCCCACCATCTCCTCGGGTGCCTTAGGGGAAAACTCATGACTCCAAGCCCCTCGCCTCTCCGCAGGGAGCATCTCCCAGCTGTTTGTGGAAGTCCGGCTGCTGCTGCCCAGCCCTGCTGTTTTCTGCCTCTGCTTTGGGCTGTTTGCTACACTTTAACCGCACACTCGGTATCCACCCAGACCCCCATCACTACTGTTATGGCTGCGGAGCTTTTGCTACATGGTTTGTCACCCTGGGGTGTGCCCATCTCTGCTGTTCCAGCTTGCTGCTCTAAAGTCCCTGCTGTAGCCCATTCTGCCATCCAGAGCAGCACCAGGACCGGCTGCCCCTGTGAGGCTGCAAAGGAAGCGCCTTTTCTCTCTCTCCCTCTGGCTGCGCCGCCATTGCCATGTGGTGAGGCGGCTGAACCCGCGCCACAGCGCCCCCTGAAGGCATGGGGGAATCATTACACCTGCCCTGCCCAGCCGGGAGCCACCAGCGCCCCTGCCGGCCGAGAGCGGAACTGCATCAAAAGGGAGGGTGCCTGGCAGCCCAGAGCAGGCTGCTGCTGGGGCTCTGTTTTGTTTTGTTGTTGCTGCCTTTGTTGTTGTTTGTTTGGCTTGTCATACATATACATACCAGTAAAGAACTGTTACTCCTTTTCCCATATCTTTGCCTGAAAGCCCCGTAATTTCAGAGTTGTAATAATTTGGTGGGAAGGGGGTCATATTTTCCATTCTAAGGGAGTTTCCTGCCTTTCTTGGCACACACCTGTCCCTTAAACCAGGACACCATGTGAAAAAAAAAAATCAATTCAGAAAACAAATATTCTTCCACACGACCAATATGTGGAAGTAGCTCACTCTACTCAATTGAGCTTCAAGTCTAAGATGCTGCGGAAACTTCTGGCAGCAAAAGCTCTAACTAGTGTAACCATCACTTTCCTTATGGATCAGACTTTCCTTATGGATCAGACAAGCAAAGCAATCCTACATGGAAGCACCAGCAAGCAGTAAGGAAGCCAGCTTCAAACTGTCACAGAATGAGCAGCTGAGCAGTGAACCCTGCTGCTACTAAAAGCTATTCAGGTGTCACATTTTCCCAAAGAATTCCCACTGTTCCTTCACATAACGTAGGAAAGCTATGGTTGGAAATGTGAGGCTCTTTTTTTTTCTTTTCGTAAAAGATTTCAAGTTTAAATCTTATCTGACAGTTGAATCTCAAGTCACAAAGTTGTGCAAAACTTTGTTTACAAAGTCCAAGCTTCTATACAAAGTGAGTCTTGGAAACAAATTCTGCACTATCCAAGGGTAAATAAAATAACAAATACATATTTAATAATTATTTACAAATTTTATAATACTTGTCACTCATTTCCAAACCATTTACTCCATTGCAAAGCCAAGCACGGAAGTTTTACACTAAACAAACTGTCTCCAGGCAACACTTTCTAAAAGTGCCTCAGTAAAGGAGATCCCTTTCCCAGAAAGAATAAAAACTTGCCTAGAATAAACCACAGTCACAGTAAACTAGACAAAAGCAACCACTGATACAGGATTTAATATCTCTTAAAAACCTCCCACACTTCAGGCTCTAAAGCAGCCAGAAATAAAAAAAAAAAAAAATAAAATTGACAGCATTGATACTTATCAAAAATAGCTTTATACACACCTGCTCCCCTTTAGGAGAGAGAATGATGACACCTGCTAGAATATGAAGTCACCTCCCCTAGGAATGTCGTACCTCAGCCAACTGACACCATTTAAAACCAAACTGGAAATCCTCTGTGGAAGACTGAAAAGCCCTCCTGCACTGGCACAAAGCTCAATTGAATACGAGATCCTTCCTATGAGATAGCACAGTTGTCACCATTATAAAACATGATTTAAAGCCCACCAACACTTGGGTTACTCAGGGCACAGATCACCTGAAATCCTAACACATCATCCCAAGCCCACAGAACTTTCTCTGATCAGGCAGAGTAAAACTTGCCCCATCACCACTCCTGGCACACTTCTTTATCCAGAGCAATGACCACTTTTCAAGGGTGCCCCAAAGATTAACATCTCACAGACACCACATTAGGAAAAGAGCCTGATCTTAACCGATACCTAACACTCATTAGATTGAGCCTTTCAGAAGTGGATAAATTCTGTGCTATAAACTTTACCTTATTTTCATTCCTTTACTCCCAAAAACTCTACCTTCCACAGCACATTATTGCTGCCCTGAGAGCACCTGAGCTTGTTTTGCTTTAATAACACATGGTTGCACTACAGCCTTAAAACCAGGGTGAACAAGACTCTTTTCAACTCCCAACCAACTGATACAAATGAGCATTATCAGGACAGCAAACCAGGGGTTTTAAATCCTGCTTGCTTTCTTCATCGCTTTTTTTTTTTCTTTAAATCAGTTTAAGATTTGAGTAACAGCTAAGCAGTTCCTCATCTGCTGTATCAGACTTGTGTTCTGTCACACGGCACCTACATGCTCACTCACTCCCTTGCCAGAAGGATCAGGGAGAAAGTCAGAAAGGTAAAAGCTGGAAAATTCATGGGTTGAGGTAAAGACAGTTTAATATGGAAAGCACAAGCCACACACAAACAGAGCAAACTCAGGAATTCATTCCCTGCTTCCCGTGGGCAGGCAGGTGTTCAGCCATCCCCTGGAGAGCAGGGTTCTGTGCCTTGGGCAGACAGACACCATCACTGCAAACATCCCTCCCCCTTCTTCTGCTCCCCACCTCAGATCCTGGGCATGATGTCAGACGGTCTGGAATATGCCTTTGATCACTTTGGGTCATGCGTCCCAGCTATGTCTCCTCCCATCATTGCACTGTGGAGAGGGGAACAAGGCTGTCTGTGCCCTGCAGGTAATGCTGTCTGGGTGAGTGGCACAGGCAGAGTGCAGGAACAACCACAAACCACGGGGAAATTTATGTTTGTTACCTGGCCAGCTGGAGGATCCCCAAAGCAGCCCCCAGGCGTCCATGGGATACCAGCATTGTGGAGCTCAGTCCCTGACAGAACATCACCAAACCTGCTGCTTTCATCTGTTGTTCAGGGATTCACACAGGTGCCGGTTACCACTGTGTGCTTTTTTCACAGCAAATCTAAGGCCTGTTTTGGAGGATTTGTAGGAATACACTTTTATCAGTGGAAGCAGAATGATGCTGTTATGCTTGGAAGAGGTGTGCGATGACCTCCATAAGCACCTCACTGAGCAAGAGGGTTGTAGAGGCATGGACTCCTTTCTTCTCTGGAGTTCGGGGTGAAGGTGTAGCCTTTGCACCTTTTCCTCCAGCTTGGGTGTGATGTCAGTTGGCATAATAATCTGCAAAGAAGCCAAAGAAATGATTTCTCCTGCCAATGTCCTCTGTGACTGCTAGAGAAGAAAAAAGAAACTCTTCCATTCAACACCTCACCCACAACCCTCTCCCAAAAATACTCTATTTACCCTCAATCCTTCCTTCTTCAAAGCTGAATGGCAGCAATATTAAGATGAAAGGATAAAGAGCTTGTTTTGGAGCTAGAGGAGGAAATAAACCATAGAGGACTTGCAAGTCCCCTTTCAAGGATTAATTAACCTGAAAACATGGAGAGAGAACATAATTCCTGCATCCTGAGTTTGTCAGCCAATGTCATGGTTTAGCCCAGCCAGCCGCCAAGCCCCACAGAGCCACTCACTCCCTTGCCAGAAGGATCAGGGAGAAAGTCAGAAAGGTAACATTCATGGCTGAGATAAAGAGTTTAATATGGAAAGTAAAAGCCACACACACACACAGAGCAAACCCAGGAATTCATTCCCTGCTTCCCGTGGGCAGGCAGGTGTTCAGCCATCCCCTGGAGAGCAGGGTTCTGTGCCTTGGGCAGACAGACACCATCACTGCAAACATCCCTCCCCCTTCTTCTGCTCCCCACTTCAGATCCTGGGCATGATGTCAGATGGTCTGGAATATGCCTTTGATCACTTTGGGTCATGCGTCCCAGCTATGTCTCCTCCCAGTTTCCCATGCACCCCCAGCCCCTTCACCAGCATAGCAGCATGAAAAGCAGAAAAGGCCTTGGCTCTGTGTGCCCAGTGCTCAGCAGTAACAAAAACATCTCCATTATCCTCTCTACATTCAGCACAAATTCAAAACACAGCCCCATGCCAGCCACTGGGAAGGTAATTAACTCTACCCCAGCCAAACCCAGCACAGTCAGCTTTTGCTATTTCTTCATCGGACACGCCAATATGAGACACTCCTGCAACTCAGCTGTGACAAATCTTCTTAGGTTTATGTCTTTGACAACCATCGTCTCTTTTTATTTTCACCTTTCAAGATTTTTTCTTACCCTTATTTTCTACAGCTTTTTGATGCATACACTATGAGAAAAAAACTGATGTCAAAGGCAGACATCTTGAAGTAATGACCAATCAAATTAATGTCCACTGATCTGCCATGGCTTGTGATATACAGTCCATGTAAACAAAACCATATTCATTCGGGTTTCTTTCTGTTGTATGTTGTTTATAGTACAGAAATATTTTACAAGGGATAGTAGGAAGATGAATTAAGAACATAAGCTTGGCTACCCCTTCTTCACTTCCTTCACAGGAGGTTCTATTCGAGGACATTTTTCATGGTTGATTCTTAATTCATTGCCATTCCCAGTAAATTCTTTTTATCTCAACCTGTGATCAGAGAGGGTGAGGGGAGCGGCTTGTGGTCTTTTTAATGGGACTACTAAATTGGGGAATATTATTGCTAAACCATGATAGGGGATGCAGGAGAGACAGCTGACCCTCACTGAGCATGGAATATCCCATCCCAGATCAGATGTAGTGTCATGCTCAAAGTGTAAACTTGAAGGAAGGAGGAAGGAGAGGGACTTTTGGAGTGATGGTGTTTGTCTTCCTGAACCACTGTTAATGTGGTGAAGCCCATTTCCCTGGAGGTGGCTGAAACACCCTGCTGATGGGAAGGAGCATGTTACCTCTTTATTTTGCTTCTTCTTGCATGTGTGCCTTTTGCTTTCCCCATTAATCTGTCTCAATCCACAAGTTTTCTAACTTTCATCTTTCCCATCACACCAGGAGAGATTAAGTGATTTAGCAGACTGCTGGAGTTAAACCATGACACACCCACACAAGACAACTACAGCATTTGATCCCTGATATTTGAAGTAATATCAAACTGAGGATTGCTGGAATATCTATGGAAAACATGCCCCAGCCTTGAAGGACCAGTGAAATAGGTACTGGCACACTCCAGGAATTTGTTTTGGAGTTTGGCCCACTTTCTTATTGGCGTGTTACCGTAAAGACTGCCCAGACTTCCCAGACATGCTTGCTTAGCCAGCTGATCCTCCTCCTGGGAGCAGGAATAAAAGGCTGGCATTGCAGGCAGTCCTGGCAGGCAGACAGCTCAAGTTGCTTTGGCACATCTTGCTGCGGACTGCGTGATGAGAAAGTCAATGCTCTTCCTTGGCCTTCTTCTTGTTTTCCTTGGCCTGGCTCTGCCAAGCACCCAGGGAAAAGTCATCTCCAGATGTGAGATGGTGAGGATCCTACGTCGGAATGGCTTTGAGGGCTTCCAGGGCACAACTGTTGCTGACTGTGAGTATAATGAGCTGTCATAGCACCTCTCTGCCTGTACCACCATTGTCCCTCTCAACTTCTTTTAGATCTTCCAGCAGTACTACTCTGTCCCTCCATTTCTTTGATTTCATCTTTTCTCTTCCTCATCCCCTTCCTTGCTCCCTTCTATAGTTTACACAACAAATACCAGTCTAGAGCTTTGTCCTTCCAAGCGTTTAACCCATCCAGTTCTTAAGGTTATGATATCATCAGTTTAATTACTTCTCCAGAGTTTAATTCATCCTTGATTCTTTCATATCTTTCCTCTTATTTACCCTGAGCATACCTTAATGTTCTCCTCTGGGATCGCTCTTCCTCCTGCAGGGATGTGCCTGGTGAAATATGAGAGTGGTTATAACACTAAAGCATATAATAACAATGGTCCGAGCAGGGACTACGGCATCTTCCAGATCAACAGCAAGTACTGGTGCAATGATGGTAGGACCCCTGGATCCAAGAATGCCTGCCATATCAGTTGCTCAAGTAAGTGGTAGGACAGAACAAAGAACATTTCTTTGTTCCTTCCATGAAAGCACCTGCTCTGTCCACGACACCTGCCTAGCAGCTGCTCCGGGCATTTCTATCTGTCCTTCTATTCATCCATCTTCTCAGTGTCCCACCTACCCTTCCTTCGTGACGGACACTTTTCCTTCTGCCAATCTGTCCCTGCTCTTCCTCTGCCCATCTTCCCTCCGTACTGATCTTTTCTCCCTTCTCTACAGAATTGCAAGATGATAATATTGAGGATGATATTCGGTGTGCCAAGAAGATTGCTCGAGAGGCGCATGGCCTCTCTCCCTGGTAAGGATATTTGCAGTGGACACTGGGGAAGAGCGGGCAAAGGCGATCAAAGACAATACTGCTCTTGACTGAGGAAGGCAGGGGGACCGAGGGGTGAGAAGCTGTGTTTGGTGGAGTTTAGCAGTCCTTCTCCTAAAGCTGAAAGGAGAAGATAGGAATCCTGTCTTGCAGCACCTGCTCTAATTCCCTAAATTTCGCTCCTCTCCCAGAGCTCTCCTTTTTGTTCTCTTCCCCTTCACCCTGTTCGCTTAGATGGAGCTCATAATTATTTTCATTTATTTGTATCTTTCAGAGACATCTTTGAGAGTCTTCACCCAAGACTCTCAAAGACTAACCAAATCTGCTTCATAACCAATTTAATCATTATCTAACTCCTCAAATTACATAATGTATTTGTTTTCCAGGTACGGCTGGAAAAACCATTGCAGAGGAAGAAACCTGAGTTCCTTTGTCAGGGGTTGCTAAATTGCTCCACAGGCGTTGGTCGCTTTCTCAGGATCACCAGAGCTGGAAAGTGACAGTGTTTGGAGAGGAGGCCGGGAAATGGATGGGTGCGGGGAACTAAAAGTAGCATATTATTAAGATAGAGAGGGTACTGGCTAGTGCTAGCTCTGAGGCCTTTGCACGGCTGCAATGCAAACAGAGAACTTACAGCTTGTAGCTTAATACAAAAAGGTGGAGTTTCAGCCATTTACTTGCATAACCCTGAGTCAAGATTTTGTTGCCCTGACTAACAGGGCTTAGCAATATTTAGGGTTTCTCTCTCTTTTTGTATGTTTCTCTCTTCTCTTTCACCTCTCCCTTCCTCCTCTTCTCCCTCCCCTTCAGTTTTTTGCCCATTCTTACTGGAGTCTCTGTAGTGAGAAAATACAAAAATCAATGAACACTGTATAAGACCTGCTGAACTGTGTTGCCTTATGACTCGGACAGTCACTGATGGAGGTGGGGAGTGCAGTTCACTGACAGAGAGAGAAAACTATGCTGAAACATGACCTTGCTCCTTAAATTTATATCAGCATCTGCTCCTGGCTGGTATGAGGGATAGGACACTGCAGCGTATCTGGCCTGAGTGAATACAGCTTTTCTTATCATTCTTTGAGGAAGCCGATCAAACACAGCCTAAAATGCAGGCAGCATGTCTGTGAGGAAACTATGGGTTGGAAAGCCTATTGGGAAAGGGAGATGTTTTGCCATTTAGTTCACAAGTCCTTTCTCCAAATGAAAGCTGAATTCAGAAAGAGTGTATGAATGAAAGGTGATAACACTGAAACCACGTTTGCTTCTATATGTGCTTTCTGCTGCTGCTAGGGGAGCAGTGACTTCTTTGGTACTTATGCAATAAAGGGATGCTTAAACTCTTGTCTCGTGTGAATGTATAAACAAACCATGAAAGGTGTGTTTATTTAGATGGCTGCATCTTAAAAAAAAAGAAAGAAGAAAAAAGTTCAAAGTAGCCTTGCCAGAGGACCCTCTTCCCCAGCCTCTTCCCCTCTTCCCCAGCTATACGGCAGGCAGTAGCTCTTTCATCTCCTGTGACCCAGAAGACTTAATTCTCTTACCAGGTAACTCAAGGCAGAGCTATTTTACATGCTGGCACTGTCTTTATTTAAGACAATTTAAAGAGGAGGGCACTCTAAAATGAGTAACCTCACCTTAATTTCAACCTTTCCACCACTAAGGAATGAAATACAAGCAGATATAAGTGAAAAAATAACAATTCTCTGACAAATGGAACAGCAACAGGCAAAAATTAACAGTAAATTACTGCTAGATATAAAATCGCTAAACCTCACAAACCCCACAGGAAAAAAGAGACACCCAAAATACTGGAAAATGCCCTTCCCAAGATAGCACCTGGCAGGGGCAGCCACGTGGCTTGAGGGACAAAGGGACAAGATGGCAGGAGATCCTTCCCAGGAAGGCAGGAGCTTATGGAGCAATTTCAGTGGCAGTCAAAGACCTGTCAGCTCGTCTGACTGTAACAGGAGCCTTCCGTGACCAGCCAAAGTGGAGAACAAAGGATAAGCAGTTATCCTGGTTAGCCTCGGTAAATCATTTTCCTGAATTGTAACTCAAGTGGAATGGCACCATTGTTCCCACCTTGGGTTATGGCCAGGATGGAAACTTAGAATTGATTGGAAAGATGTGATAGGAAAGGTGGGTGCTAATAACTCAGTGGATGGGGGTTTTTAGGAGAAATAGGTGTTCACGTCTTCAAAATGGGTACAGAACCCAGACAGTTTAACCCAAACAGTTTGAACTTCTGAACTTTAGGGTAACGGGAGAAATGGGTCTGCACAAAGTCTATTGCAGAACTAAGTCTGGACTTCTGGCGGACCTGCAGAACCCAGACAGCCTGAACTTCCAAACTTTGGGGGCCAATGATGATACATGTGCAAGGCGGAATGTGTAGCAGGTGGTTCAGGAAGGCTGTACCTTCCTACTACCTCAGCCCACGGGGAAAGGAAAAAGGCAATGTGTGGCCGTGAGTTTAGGATAGAAGGAGCCTGCTTCTTCTGAAACCTCGAGAGTGAAACCCCATGGGGTTTATGGCCTAGTGGTTCCTCTCCCTTTATTTGAATAAAGTTGTAGGACTCCTCTGTCTGCTTTGCAGACACTGGCTTTTCACAGTGTGGCTTTTCCACACAGAAAGAACCCAGACAGCCTGAACTTCCAAACTTTGGGGGCCAATGATGATACATGTGCAAGGCGGAATGTGTAGCAGGTAGTTCAGGAAGGCTGTACCTTCCTACTACCTCAGCCCACGGGGAAAGGAAAAAGGCAATGTGTGGCCGTGAGTTTAGGATAGAAGGAGCCTGCTTCTTCTGAAACCTCGAGAGTGAAACCCCATGGGGTTTATGGCCTAGTGGTTCCTCTCCCTTTATTTGAATAAAGTTGTAGGACTCCTCTGTCTGCTTTGCAGACACTGGCTTTTCACAGTGTGGCTTTTCCACACAGAATCATAGAATAGTTTGGGTTGGAAGGGGCCTTAAAAAGCCACCTAGTCCAACCCCCTGCCATTGTAACTGAAACTGCAGGAAAACCAGAAACTCTTCAACATCTTTTCAGTATTAGAGAATGTAGGCATTACTTTATTCTGGCCCTTATGTTTTTCTGGCCAGGATGTGCAACAGAAATTATTTCAACCACACATGCCTAGGTTGTGCATTGAAATTCATTCCATCACACATCTTTACCAGACATTGCACATATTTATACATACAAACCCCCAAAGAAATTCTCGTTCATTACACAATTCTTGGTATTCAACCTCTTATTGGTTATTGATCCCTTTGCCTCCAATGCTAATTTGGTCTTCATTCTTTGGTTCCCTTATTAATCTTTTCCCAGACCAGGTGTCTCCGACTGTACCATTGAGGGTAAGTTCATTAATGGTTGTTTATGTCCTGTGTATCTTCTGTCTACTCCCAACCTGTAGATGCTAAACTCATCAGGCCTTGCCCGGTGAACAGAGTCTTTTGCAGAGGAACTTCAATTCCGCTCCCCCTGGGCAAAGCAAACAACCCCCTGACCGAAGTTACATCTTAAGAGAATCTGAAAAGTTGTAGCATTTCCAACACCATGGGCTGGGACACCTTCCACTAGATCAGGATCCTCCAAGCCCAAGCCCAACCTTTAACACTTCCAGGGATGGGGCAGCCACAACTTCTCTTTGCAACCTGTGCCAGTGTACTTCTGTCATATCTAACCTTGTGAGTTTTGACTAAAGCCACTCATTTTGTGACCCTGCCAACAGAGGTCCTGAGGGAGACCTTTGGAGCTCTCCTGGACAACAGGGGCTGCACCAGCACCCACTTTGGAATGGGATGGCTCTCGGAGCTCATGAACTCTCAAGCCTGTGATACTGAAAAGACAGTCACTGAGGAGGCCTTGGCTGATTCCCTACCCCTGACACTCCTCAAAGTGCAACCCACACCTGTTGAGAATCGCTGAGGGATGTGACATATTTCACTGAACCTGAGGGGAATTTTTGGCAGATTCCTCTGCACTGATCAGTACAGATGTACACATCTCTGCATGTGTGTGAATTGTTTATGGTAGGAATGCTTTTATCGTGAGTCTGCTATTAAGTCACTGTTAAAAGGTAGGAAATGCTATTGTATGTTTAATTGTTAAATCAGTTCTATGATTGAGTGCTGCTAAACCTTTTTGCACCCTTATCTTTTTGCACCCATATCCTTTGCACTCTGACCCTTTTGCATCCTCAGTCTCCATGTAAATCATTCTAAATGGATTCCAATCTGATTTTACTATGCATACTTCAGCCATGTAGTCAGAAACAGGGTGAACATCTTAACTGAACTCCCTTAAGTTGCACTTTCACAAATTTGTATTAAAATCTGCTTTTCACCAGTATCTTTGAGTGCCCAAACTGATGCCCGAAAGGTAGGCTAGAAATAAAACCCCATAGGTCAGTGTCTATAGAGCAGGTATTTCTTTATTGCAGCGCTGGAAGTGAGGGGGATCTTTCCACCTAACTCACTTGCCATTGTCAAGTGCTGAGGTTTATTTATACAGAAAATAATGCTAAGTATTACTATGTCATCACATACGTGCTAGAACTGATTTACGTAACACAAGCTCATGGTGATTAGGTAATTTTTTGCACTGCGTTTGTGCCTCCCCAATTTGGTGCTCTTGAGGGTCTCCAAGTGAGAAAGGCTCAGTCGTCTTCGTCGCACTTGAACTTTTCAACTTTGTCTTCAGAGCATGCACAGTTACGGTGTTCCTTAGTCATTTCAGTTCTAACTACTTTAGAGTCTTCTTTCTGTGGCTTATCAGCTTCACCTTCACCTTTGCCAGTTTTTCATCAGCACTTGTCCATTTTTGAAACTATCCAGTTGGTGAGGGTGTATTTTTTTCTTTTTTTTCTTCTATTCAGCATGAAGTATCTAGTTAACTATATAATAGCCATTACATTGTACAGAAAGTTGTAATTCAGGTTATATTGATATACATATATATAGGTATGATTCAGGTTATATAGATATCTTCTAACTCAAGCTGTATAAGCATCTCGCAACTTTGGCCCAAACTACATGTATCAAAACCATTCACTGGTGACACCAGTGGGCACACACAACTATATACACGTGTGTGCATGTACGGACATGTGGATATAGCCACATACGTGTCTGGCCACAGAGATGAAGATGCAGCCCTCACAGGAACACCAGCAGCACCAAAGCCTCATCCTGCTTCTGATAGGAAAGCTGTATGCTAATGTCTTTACAAACAATTCGGTGGGTGAAGGTATGGGTGCTAACGTCTTTGAAATGTCTCTAAATGTCTTTAATGTCTCTAATAACTTCAAGCGACAGGTTTGTTACAGAGCCCACACAATCTGACTCCTGAAACAGACAAGTGGGTCTGCACAAGCCTGACTTTCCGAACTTCAGGTTAAAAATGACAGGTTCAAGGGGGCATATGTGGTAGGAGGTTCGGGAAGGCTGTGCCTTCCTAGTACCTCAGCCAATGCGGAAAGGAAGAGGGCAACATGTGCCCGGGAATTTGGGATAAAAGGGGGCTGCATCCTCCAAAACCTCGAGAGGAGTGCTGCGGGCGTGTGCCCCAGTGGACTGTTTCCCGTTATTCAAATAAAGCAGCAGGACTCTTCTGTCTCCTTTATGGACACTGGCTTTTCATAGTGTGATTTTCTGTACGCTCCCCTCTGGCTAATCAGTCTCTTGAGTGGAAAAATACATACGCAGAGCCCCAGACGCGTGCAGATCCATGTGCACACGCGGTGTGCAGAAGCCAGCTCAGCCTCTCTGCCTGCCCGGCAGCTCTCCCCGGATCCCGCCTAGTCTCTCCAGTTGCGGGCACCCGCAAGCACCAACCCTCGCTGCCGCAGCGCCGCCTCCCACCCAAAGGCGGCCCGAGGCCCTGCTCCGCTCCCGGCAAAGAGCCGAGGGCCCGGCGGGGAGGAAACAGCCCTGGGCCGCAGCAGCGCCGAGCGCTACCGCCGTGAGGGGAGGAGAGCGGAGGGGAGCGGGGAGAGGGGCCGGGAGCGGGGCGGGAGCGAGGGGCGGGGAGAGGGGCGGGGAGAGGAGCAGGAGTGGAGCGGGGAGAAGGGCGGGAGCGAGGGGACGGGACGGGGCGCGGCGTGGCGCCGGAGTCGGGTGAGGAGAGGGGTGGGAGTGTGGCCGGCAGCGGCGGAACGAGCCGGAGAGCCGCGTCCGGC
>VZRN01006745.1:138876-170504 GCA_013397935.1 Dasyornis broadbenti | reverse complement strand
TTCTGGCTCGGCTCGGCTCGGCTCGGCTCGGCTCGGCTCGGCTCGGCACGGCACGGCACGGCGGCAAGAGATGCACCTGAGGGAGTCAGAGCCCCGTCACGGCCCAGTTCCCTTTGGGATCCTTCCCAAGGCCGTGCCCGTGCGCTGATGGAGCGGGAGAGGGACATGAAGGCGCAGAAGGTGTGCTTGGAAGAGAATGGCTGTGAAGCGGTTTCACGAGGAAGGAGTCTCTCCCTGCCGGGCCGGTAGGAAACGGCTCCGTCGGACAAAGCGCTGTGGGGTGTGTGGTGAAGCCGGGCCGGGTCGGTGCGAGCCCTGTGCCCTGAGCTCACGCCCGGGCCCAGGATGGCTCACGGGGTGGGCGAGGCCCCGGGGATCCCTGCACAGCCCTGCCCGCCCCTCGCTGTGCAGCCCCCGCCGCCCTCCTCCTCCACTTCCCAGGGCCTCCCAGGCAGATGTTCCTCCTGGACATCCCCACTAGATGGGTCCCGCGGCCTTGCGGTGCCCGGACAGGCTCTTCTGCACAGGCAGCAGCGGGAATACGGCTCCTGGCTTTCGTTTAGGGTTTAGGTGGGGAATGACAGTGAAGTGAGAAGAGGGATCTGCCTCACACGGAGACGGGGCTGGACCCCGCAGCAGAAATCATTCGTCTCTGATTTGCACAAAATGCAACAGAGTGGCGTAGAAGGGCGCAGACTGCTAATTTAACGCTAGTGGAAGGTGCCCCGGGCTACGGCAGGGGGTTGGGATGAGATAATCTTTAAGGTCCCTTCCAACCCAAGCCGTTCCCTGATTGTATGAACCCATTCACAACCGAGGGCGCCCTCCTTAAAAGCACATCAAAACTGGCTGGAGCAGGAGCAGGAACAGGAGTTGCTCTCCCCTGCGATCTCCCTGCCTTGGGCTCCCTCATCATTCATTTCTGGCCCTCGGCACACCTGGCTGCACGCCTGGCAAGCATTTTCCTCCCCAGCAGAATGACCCGACAAAGCAAAGGAGAGGAAGCTGTGAGCAAGGCAGCACAGTAGTGTGGGTACAGCAGCACCCTGGGATGCACGAGGTGGAGGGGGGCACAGCTGGTCAGTCACACCAACTGTAACATCTGTAGGACAGGGATACCATTTGCTGTGGGACATTACTGAAAGTAATTAGATTGCTGCAGTTATTTGGCTGACAGTCTAGAAAACCCCAGGAAAACCTCTATGAATAACACTTCTGGTGCCTCAGTCCCCTGCTGTGGAAGGTGCTGATAACCTGCCTCTCTCTTTACCTCAGCTCAGGAGTTACTGTACCATTCATCCAGTTCGGCTTTCCCAAGCTGGACTTGGCAGGACACAATTCAGCCTAGGCTTGTTGGGTTCCTACATCCCCAGACATCCTCCACACCCTGTGTGCAGGACTTACTTGAGCAAGTAGTTGTTTGAATGACCAGTGCCAGCCAAGGGTTTCTTCTGTGCCTCCAGAAAAGCAAGCCAGAGCACGTTTTGGACTCACCATGATTCTCTAGAAATCTGAGATTGGGGTCTCCAGTCAGTGAAAAAGACCCTGCAGCCCCAGCATCACACGGTCCAGGGCACAGGAGAACAGTGTGCCCCAGCTGAAGGTGAAATCCTGCAGAGAAGGGGCTGATTGGATGAAGGGGGAAAACTGCCTCTGGGAACTGGCCAGAGCTGGCTTCTCCATCTCACCCTGAGTAAAGGGATTCTGCAAATGCACATTGCCCCGGGCAGCCTGGCTGCTTCCCAGTGCAGGTGGGGAAGGTGGGGAGGTGGCGCCTGGGACACAGGCGCTTGTCTTTCGGGGACAGCGTGCCCAGCACCAGGCAGCCTGTCCCACCCCCAGCCCAGACAGTGGCACGTAAAGCACTCGCCCAACTCCCCATGTGCTGGGTAAAGAGGGAACAGCTGCAGGGGCCCTTCTGCTGCCTCAGGAGCTGGGACAGCACCCAGAGTCAGCCTGGGATCTAAATTTAAACTCATGCTTTATGTGTTTGTACATGCAAGTTCAGGCTCCAGCCCCTACTCCCCCACTACCTCCCCTGTGACACGGAGGAGACAGAGACCCAGAGGAGCTCCATCTGCCTGGGACCTGGGGAGAGGGGCTCAACTGCAGGGCAGGAGGGGAAGAGACAGCTAGGGGAGCAACACCATGGAGCCTGCTTCTCCCCAGGGTGACGTGAAGAAGAGGCAACAGAAGGAGAAGTCCAAGAAGCCGGTACCACCAGTAGCTCCTCGTCCAGCCAGGGCTCTGTTCTGCTTAACCCTGGAAAACCCTCTGCGGAAGGCATGCATCAGCATCGTGGAATGGAAGTATCCTCTGGCTGCAGGGGCTTGGGAGCAGTGTGTGTGTGCCTAGGAGCAGTGTGTTTGGCATGCGTGCCGGGGCAGGAGAGCTGGCAGCCTGGTTCAAGCTTGTGCTGTCTCATCAGGCCTGTAAAAGGCAGGCACTCAGGGAGCACTGTAGGATGCACTGGCAAAGCAGTGGCTGTGCAAACTGGTGCATGAATAGGCTGCTGGGGAAAGCTGGGGCTTGAGGAGTGGGTCAGGCCATGGGGCCTGTGGTGGGGTGGGACAGGGACAGGCAGGGACAGCCTGGGGCCAAGGGACTTGTGGGAGTGAATGTGTTGTGTGTGTTGTGTGCTGGGGAGAAATGGGGGACAGACCATTGAGAGGGGAGGGGGTTGGGTGTGTCAGGAGGGGTCACAGTGCCCATCCAGGGTGGGGATGGGGTCAGGCTGGGTGAGTGAGGGCTGGGGACAACCTGACACCCTGGGAGAGAGGTTTGGGAGTGGGTAGCAAGACCATGGTGAGCTGCTTGGGATGGCTCTTTGAGTGTATCACCATTTGCCTGATACCACAGCTGTGCTCTGCCCTTTTGGGGGGGCTCCCCCAAATCCTTGCTGACACCATGGTCCTCTCAGCTCCCTTTCTCATTTCTCCCTGGTACTGGTGTCACAGGTGAAGGCTTTTTTGGGCGATACTCTTCAGAGGGACAGTCTTTCTTTGTGCCTTTGGCTCAGTGTTGTAGTTTGGGTGTTGCTCTTTGACCTTTTCACTGAGGCGTTGTAGCTCAAAAATACCAAAATGTCGTGTTTCTACCACGCATCCAGGAACTATCACTTTGTTCACCTATATTTTGTGTAAGAGAAGAGAGTGGGAGATGAAACATTTTGCTTTGATTTCAGCAGAACATTTGGGCTCTAGCAAAAATGATGGACTGGGGAATGGAATCAAGTTCTTCCACCACAACTTTTCTCATTTCAGTTGCTGAACCTTATCTGTGTGTTCCTGGCAGGATGATCCCAGCCCTGGCCAGGCTTTACTCCTCTAGGAGGTGGCTTGGTCACGTTAGGCTGGCTGTGTTGCTATGGGGATACCAAAACCATGCCCAGAGATGCTGCTTTGTCCGAAGCCCAGGGAGCCTGTTGGCGGGCAGGAGGGCATGCTCCCAGCACTGGTGGTGCTGGAGTCTGAGACCTTGTTCCTTCACTGCAAAGGGACTCTCTCCTTCACGGAGTGGGAGCAGAGCCAAAACTGGGGAATTCTCATTTTCTGTGTCTCTGGCAAGAGAAATGATGGTTCTGTGGGCCCATAGAAGGGAACTGTGCCTGTGTCCCAAACAGGCACTGAGTAGGGAAGGAACTTGTGTGTACACCCGAGTGTCAGGGGAAGAGCTGGAAATAGGACTTAGATCTTCCAGCATGCTCAAACACATTCTTCCTCCTGGACCAGCAGATGCCAGAGCAAGTGCACAGCCCAGTGGGGGTCTGTCCTACATCGGTGCTCTGCAAGGGGAGAGGGCTGTGGAGAAGGGGGTGCCCCACCAGAAAGGTGGCCTGTGCAGGACAAATGATCCAGGGATCAGGTTTCTCCAGTGGCTGGCTGTATTTATATCCAGATGCACCTGGCTGCCCTCACTCAGGGATCAGGGTGTGTGAGGCGTGACAGGGTCGGGTCGTTCCAGTTCCTGTGGATTATTATGGTCTGCAGGGCCATGCGGGCTGCCAAGGGGACATTAGCTGTGACCCTGTTCTGTGGAGATGCCTGGGCTGTAGGTTCAGTGTGGCAGTACGTATTCCTGTTCCTTGGGCCCATCACTGCTGCATGGCTAAAGCTGTCAGAGTCCAAAGCTGAGCCACAGGAGTGGGCAGGGTCTTTTCAAGCATTTGGAGGGTGAGGACAATCATTCCACTCAGCCCAGGGTGGGTAAAAGTCAGGCTGACTTGAGGCAGATATTTGCTCACATCTCAAAAAAAGTCTTCATTAGAACAGGAAAATTTGAATGTTCTACAGCTTACTGGGTGTTGTATACATGACAGCTGGTCCAACAGCTTGATCATTTTTTGGGACACGTCACTATAGTATTTCAGGTTATTTTATAGCCAGGAGAACTTCAAGGTAGATGGATGAGGAGACTGGGGACCCTGGAGGACCACAGAGCTGCAAGACACAAACGCCTAATTCATGCTGCAAGGCAGATGTGGGGTCCCTTGGATGCTGTGTGGTGGGAGCATTCTAGAGACAAAGGAGTTAGATTGCAGGACAAGCAGATGAGGAGGATGCTGAGGCTCTGGGTCGGTGGCTGGAGGCAGAAGCACTGTACCTGGTTACACCATGTCTGTTTTTTGATTCAATCTGTCCCATGCATTTCCACCTCATTACTGTGTCAGACTTGCAGAATCACAAACAGCAAGTGGATTCCAGCTCCAGTTACAGGTGCTCCAGCTGAGGTCACCCTTGAAGGAGGGCTCATCTCACCCTGTCCAAGCAGGCAGGGAAGCCTCCAACCCCTGTGCTCTGCCTCATTACCTGGACACAAAGGAGAGCAGCTTTTCCAGCTGACTTCAGTTTTTAAAGTGTCATCAGGTTGATGGATAGAAAGGTTCAGAAAAGGAAACAAAGCCTGGGATGAGTCCAGGACACACCTGCCAGCACTCAGCCAGCTCAGCAGTATGGATGGCATGCTCCCCAGGAGCCCCTTGCTCTGCAATACTGAATTTGGACAGGGGTATGGCTACCAGAGCTGAAGGCAGCGCTCAAGGGAGAATGCTGGGGGAAACACAGAGTGGAGGTCCCTGGAGGGAGAGCCTGGCTGCAAATGAGGCTCTGTAGCCAGGGTTTGAGCTCTTTGGAAGCTTTAGGAAGAGCCTGGAGCTAAAGCTTGTCTAAGGGGTTTCAGTGGCCCAAGCAGAGCAGTGACAGCATCAGAAGCCTAGGAGTGGCCAAGTGCCTGTCCCAGGGTCTTCATGGGGAAGTAGTAACTCACCCCTTTCATTCTGGGATGTCTCAGGGCCCAAACAGCACAGCTTCTACCTTGAAGGGGGTGAGACAGTCCTCAGGCTGAGCACTCAGTTCACTCCCAGCCCCAGTCACAGGAGTAGTGCCTGCACTGAGGCACAAAGGCTGTAAGGACACCTGGGGATGTTCTGCTAGAGGAGACCCTGCATGAGCTGTCTTGCCCCTAGATACCTCCCAGTTAGGGTCATATGGCCCATGTGACACCTGAGCAGCAGGTGACTCCCTTATGCTGAGTGCAGAGGGAGCCAGGGCCTGCCTGCTCTGGAGGAGGATGCTTAGGGTCAGTGCCTACTTTGTGCAAAAGGGTCCTGATCTTTCAGGGTGGTTCCTTGAAGGATGAGGAGGGGGAAACTGCCTGCTCTCCCATGCCTTCGTTATTCCTCCTCGGCAGCCTTTTGATCTGTGCCCCCTCCCCATCTGTCCTGTGCCAAAGCTGACCCTCTGCAGCAGCCATGGACTGAGGGTCCAGGCCCTGCAGCGGCTGAGGTCTGGCTACTCTCTCTGTGCTCTGGTTCTCCACACCCACCCAGACAGGACAGGACAGGGGCAGGGTTATACCCGCTTTTTCTTTCCTGTCTCCACTCCTTAACACCTCCTCTTAGACCCTTTGAGATCATCATCCTCCTCACCATCTTTGCCAACTGTGTTGCTCTGGCCATCTACCTGCCCATGCCTGAAGATGACACCAACGTGGCCAACTCCAGCCTGGTAAGGAGCAGCCCTTCCTGGGCAGCCAAGGGCTCTGCTTGGTGCTTGATGTGACATGGGTGTAGGGTGGCAATACTTGTCCTGGGGACATCTGCTGCCCCAGGGGTGCAGTCAGGCAGTGCTGGTCCAGCCAAAGCTGCTGCAGTCAAAGGGAGGCAGGGGTGGTGTCTTGGGGTGATGTCATGATAATCCTGTATCCCCTATTTCTATGAGGGAGGCATTCATTCCGACTGTTTTCCTCCTAAACTTCTCTCGAACCCGACTGGGAAGAAGTGACTGCAGAATGGGTTTTCAGAGGGGCTGAAACCACCTCTGGGTTGAGATCAAAGGCAGCACATCAGTGTGTGAATTATGCATGAAGGAAGGATTGATGCCAATAAAAGATAAAATTCCCTCTGGTTTTTAATCACACTTGCAAAAGGAAACATCCTGTTCCAGAAAGGCTCAAATGGTTTGTTTCAGCATTTTGGAATAAATTTTTCTGACCTTTCCTTTCAAAACTATAGTTTAATTTTGTTACTTTTTATTTAAGGGGAAAATACCTGTTTCTGTTAGGCAGAAAGGTCACTCCTTTCCAATCACTGTTCCATTTTCTTCCTCAGTCGCTCCAGTTTTCCTGGAATACGATGTTTTGATGAGACCCAGATCAATAGTTTGCACTATTTTTAGTTTGCCAATCCTTTCTACTCTTCACTTGAACCCACTGTGGTTCAATCCACATCGATTTCCATTAAGAGACTGAGCATGGTGACTGAATCAAAATATCTCAATACCCCTTTTTAATGAAAAAAGGGACTCCTCAGGGTGAATGCCCATGGAGGTTTGGTTCCTGGGGTGTTCCTTCAGCCTCCTGGCCACTCTGACCAGCTTCCCTAACCCCTCAGACTGGTTTTAGTTTCCTCCCTGGCTGAGGGGGCATAACGTGGTTTGGTAGGTGCAGTCAACTCAGGTGAGAGGTTGAAGAGGCAAAGCCAAGTTGGGGCAGGTTGACCATGGGAAACAGGAGATGAGCACAGTGGGAACAGGGGCTTCCCTGTGGGAGAGGCCTTGGGATGTGTGTGGGAGCAGTCACCTGTGAGGGCAGAGCTGGGGGAAGCCCAGCTGAGTGTGGCACCGTGGTGTGCTCAGGGGGTGAGGTGGCACCAGCCTCACAGGGCTGCCAGATGGGCTGGTGCTGCCCGAGGATCAGCAGCCTTTGCCATGAGCGAGAAGCAGGTGGGCAAGGAGCAAGTGATGTAAATTCACTGAATAAATGAAATTCCATCTATTTTTCTTTATTGTGTATTAGATTACTTACGCTATACCCTGCTGGGGGATTTTTCAGCCTGTTGCCATGCCAACAGCCCTTGGTCTCAGGAGCCAGGTAGCCCCAGGCTGCTGTTCTTTCATTCCTACTTGCTGCCCTTTGTCATGATGTTCTGAAAATAATGGAATAACCCATAAATTTTGTACGAATCCATTTTGCTTTGTCCTGGAAGAAGTACAGTTGTTTAATTTGAACACATTTCATTATTATTCTTTCTATATTATATTTCTTTTGATCCAGAAGGTTTTTTTAATCCTTTTTAAATCTGATTTTGTCTTTTTCTAATGGAATCAAAATATTTTCTTCAACCCTGATGAAATAGTTTTGACTTTTCAGCTTGTTCAATAATTCACAGCATTTATTTTCACTTTTACTTGAGTTTCCAGAGTTTAAAATCCCACTGTTTTTCACTGGAAACCTTACTCCAGGAGCAAGCAGCTTCAGAGTGTGTTTAGCAAGGCAGGTTATTCACAGGGATTCAACCAAGAAAGTACAGATGGCTGTATGTGATCTGGCTGCCTGACCTCTGTTCATGAGCACTGAAGAAATAAAGTCAAATTTAGAGTACAGTTCATCTCCCAGGGCAGTTGAGCCATTTCTGCAGTTCCAGTGGGTGGTGTTTGACGTGCTGCACACACTGCAATACCTGCTTTTCATAGAAGTGTAGTATGGTTGGGTCAGGAGGCTCATTCCACTCCTGTGATGGGCAGGGACACCTTCCACTCTCCCAGGTTGCTCCAAGCCCTGTCCAGCCTGGCCTTGGACACTTCCAGGGATCCAGGGGTAGCCACAGCTTCTCTGGGCACCCTGTGCCAGGGCCTCCCCACCCTCACAGGGAAGAATTTTTTCCTAGTATTTAAATCTACTCTCTGTCAATTTAAAGCCAACAGTCTTTTCAGTTTAAAGTTTTTCCCCACTAGTGGGACTCTAGGGTGACTGCTTGAAGGGAGGCCACCCTTCCAGACCACCAAAAAGCAGCTGTCTTGAGTGCTATGGGCTTTGTAGGAGTATCAGGTAGGACCTGGGGCCCAGGGAGTGAGGGACAGAGCTGGAGCTCAAACTGTTGAGGAGACAATTGAAATAGCACAGGTAATGGTTTCTGTAGGCACACTGCAGGTGCACAGGTAATGGCTTTAGGAACTGGTTAGGTAGAACCAATGTTTGATGTCCAGGAGTATTCTTCTGAAAATCCCACCTTTTTGGGTTGTATCTCAGCCCTGGGATTAGGGAATTCTTGTGTTTTTAAAGCCTGAGCACAGCCTCAGGTACGATTCAGTGACAGGAATATGGGTGTCTGATGCAGTTGCAGGAGTGCCACTTTTCATGTGCTCTGGAGAGCTGTAATTGCTTGTGAGTCCTGTACGGTGTCTGTCACCCCAGGACTGTGCCATGGGCATCTCCAGGAGCACTGGAACAGTGGCATTTGGGCAGCTGACTCGTGTCCCAGGGTCCCTGAGCAGAGTTTGCTGGTCCATTGCTGGATTTGAAGAGCGGCTGGGCCCTGTGCCTGGAGCTTGGCATGCAGGAGAGCCATGATTGCCTGTGGCTTTCCTGGAGCTTGGAGTCGCCCTTGGTCTCCTGGGACCTTCCAACAGCTGTGACCATGGGCGACATGCCTGCATGTGTGCATGCACAGGCTCGATGACTGAGCTGCAGAAACTGCTGCCTGGCCCCTGGAGGGGTGCTCATGCAGCTGTGTGAGCTAGCCCTGCCTCCATCCGCACCCTCACTCTGGCCTGGGACCACAGGCAAGGGCTGACAACCAGCTTGTGGCTTGGCCAGCTCTGTGGTCACCCTGGGATTTTGGGTAGGCAGATGAGCTAGGCCCCTCTCATGTCACCCTCCAGGTGGGCCAGCAGAGCCCACCACACACTCATCCTGAATGCCAACGACCAACGACACCACAGCCTCCTTACCCTGCTCCACCATGCCCTGTAGTCCCCAGCTCCACAGCAAAGCCTCCTTGGAAGGGACCTTGCTGCCCCTCTGCTCCCAGCCCTGGAGAAGGCCAGGTTGGCTGCAACTTCTTGAGATTTCTGTTCTTCCAGCTGGGCTCTCTATCAGAGAGATGGTGACCCCAGGTCTGACAGGCATCACTGAGCCCTTGTCCATACTGTGGTCAAATCCTTCTGGTTTTGGTGGCTGAGCTAGTAGCACCCACCAAAGCCTTTCCAAACCAAGCAGACCTAAGACATCTGATCCAGGGAAAACTCTCAGGACTGCCAGCAAAGTGTCTCACAGGTATCAGAACAGATGTGGGACAGCTGGTGTGATGTGAAGCAATTGAGGAGCTCTGGACAGCCAGCGAGGGAGATGCAAGGGGGAGCAACTTGTAGGACCTGGCCACTCTGTGCTCTCATAGCTGCAGTAGGGGGTTATGGCTTTTCTGGTTCCTGTCTCTGCAGCCCTGCTCTGTCTCTTGCTTGTGGGAAAGGAGGAGCTGTGGCTGGAGAATGTGGGAGGAAGATCACAGCATTGCAGAGCAGCTAGGGATGGAGTGACCTCTAGAGATGATCTGCTCCAACTGCCTGCTCTAAAAAATGTGTGCAAACAATCCAAAAACTCTCCCAAATTCTTTCCTGCACATCTTCCCATCCCAAGTACTTCCTGTGCTGTGACAGAGGCCATTATGGAGAGCAGAAGTGTTTCTCATGATGTCTCTTCCTGGCTGTGGTCTGATGTTTTACGTTTACAAAGGGCTTAGAAAGACTTCAGCAGTGCAGCTCCCTGTTCTGCATGGCCTGGTGCCGGCAGTCCATGTGTGTGTCCCGGTTAACCCATTGGTGCATCTACAAAAAGTGTTTTTATATGGGTGGGCTGGAGCTGCAGGGGAAGAGGAGAGCAGGGGCCACCTGGGACTGGGAGGCTCAAGGGGAGGTGCGGGGCTGATGGTACAGGAGCAAAAGGCATGGAGAAGGGCAGGAGGCCGGGGACAGTTTGGAGGAGTCAAGGGCAGTGTGAGGGCTGTGAGGTCTTGCTGCATGTGGGTGTTTTCTGCTGCGAAGCAGGGGCTGCTCTCCATCTGTGTTGTGGTCGTGCTGTGCCCTCACCACCTATGCCCCACTTTTCCCAGCTGGGAGACTTCATTCAAAGCCTGCTTCCCCTGCTCCATGGGAGAGGGCACCAGGGACATAAATGTGGGACTCATTCCAGAGAGTCCTGTGTGGCTGTCGGGACTGGGAGCTGCCAATGCTGAGCAGGCTGCGGCTGTGTCGTGGTGCATCACATCAGCATGGTGCACACTACTACCCTGCTGCTCCATGGCTCACGGGTTACTCTGTGCCCAGGCATGGGTGGAGCATGTGTGCGTGTAGAAGCCCAGTGAGTTACTGAGACCTGGATCTTTTCCTGGTGGCTTTTTGAAGACTTGGCTCTTCATACCCCCAAGTCCAGCTGTGCCAGGCAGCCCTGTGCCCTGCCCTAAGCATTCCACAGTGGGGAGCCAGCTCTGAATGCTGGGTGAGGAGGGGACAGTGGGTGGTGGTGGCACAGTGGGTCCCCAGCTGCTAGAAGCTGGCCAGGACTTCAGTGAAGTCAGCAGAGCAGTGTCTGTACATGGTGTGTGCCTGGTGTGCCGGGTCTGCAGTGTGGCCCTCATGGCATGGGCATGGGGTGGCCACTGGGCCATGAGTGTGCAGTCCCTGTGCTGACCTGCAGCGTGGGCAGCACCAGGGCTGGAGGAAGCACATGGCTAATTTCTTCCCAAATCAGCCTGGGCACAGGAAGTGGGGTCTGCACCCATGTGGGACATATGGTCCCTGACCTGGTGCAAAGTCTGCCAGGATGAAATATCCTTCAGCTTCTTCCTGCTGGTCTCTGGAGGCTGCACTAAGTTTGCCCTGGCTCAGGCCATTAATTGCCAGAACTGCACTTGATCATAACCCTAAATGCCACCCATGTCCTTGGCTCACCCCCACAGCAGGTGAGGGAGGCAGGTGGTGGTGGGAATTCTGCCCCTCTGCTCTGCTCAGGTGAGAGCCCACCTGCAGAGCTGCCTCCAGCTCTGAAGTCCCAGCACAGGAAAGACATGGATCTATTGGAGCAGGTCCAGAGAAGGCCACAAAGATTCTCCAAAGGCTGGAGTCCCTGTGCTCTGGAGCCAGGCTGGGAGAGCTCTGGGGGTGTTCACCTGGAGAAGAGGAGGCTCTGAGAAGACCTCATGGCAGCCTTCCAGTGCTTGAAGGGGGCTTATAAGAAAGATTGAGACAAACTTCTTAGCAGGGTCTGTTGCAGTAGGACAGAGGGTGGTGGTTTTAAACTGAAGGAGTGTAGATTTAGATTAGTTACAAGAAAAAAAATTTATACATGGAGGGTGTTGAGGCCCTGGCACAGGGTGCCCAGAGAAGCTGTGGCTGCTGCTGGATCCCTGGAAGTGTCCAAGGCCAGGTTGGACAGGGCCCTGAGCAACCTGGACTAATGGAAGGTGTCTCTGCCCGTGGCAGGGGTTGGACTAGATGGCCTTTAAAGGTTCCTTCTAACACAAACTATTCTGTGTGGCCTGCAGCTACACCTACCACTTAGAGAATCCAGAGAATGTTTGCCATGACCTGCCCCACTGAACGTGTGCACCACCTCAGCCACTGACAAAGATGCCAGTGGCCGATTTCCATAGCCGGGGGCCTGGCTTCTCTTGCTTTGCTGACATCAACACTTGCCCAGTTTACACCCAGATAAGCTGGAGGAACTGGACCCTCAACTGTAGAACCAGTCAGCAGTAATTGCTGTATACAACCTTCCTAGAGGCCATGCCAAGGCTTTTCCTTGCACTAGCGGCGTTTCTCCAGCAGGACAGATCAGGATGATTCAGCTCCAGATGCGTGTCTGTGTCTGCAGGGCAGAGCAGTGAGCTGCTGCTGTGAGGGAATTTGCCATTGTGTCCCTTCTAGGCTGGGGGAGGGTGGTAGGGGCAGGGGTCTGCCTCCTGCCTCTTCCTTGGCCCAGGTTTGAGCCTTGCTGCTCACTGGCTGGACCTGCTGGGCAAATACCCTTGAAGCTGTCCAAAGCACTGTTCATCTGCTGTGAGCTTCTCAAAGGGACCTCTGAGCAATAGCAAGTCACCTTGTGATTCTGGGCAAGGGGTTTTCAGAGGAAGATCCCTTCGAGTGAGAGATCCTGGAGCCTGAGTCTGTCCTGCTGGAAAATCAGGGCATGGAATTGATTTTTGCAGTGCTGGATGCTGACACTCATCAGCCTTAGCAGCTGCAGGGCTGCTGTTGCTTGCCGTGGGCTTTCCTGCTTTTCCTCTGCAGCTGCGGAGACACCCCACCACAGCACTGGCAGCTGGCATGACTCTGCAGCCCCTCCGTACCTGAAATGATCCTCATGGCAGTTGTATTTGCATGGGATTGCAAGGACAGGCTTTGAGGGCCAGTTTAGGGGGCGTTTGTCCCCTGAGGGTGGGAGGTCAGCAGTGTTGAGTTGCCCAAGCTAAAAACCTTGAAGACAGAAGCAATGCCAAGACCTCTACTCTTACTCTTGCTGCCCTCAGATCCAACAAGAAGCTGGCACTTGTATGGGTGACAGTCATAAGGGACACTCAGCACAGTCACTGCTTTTAGAAGTGTTAATTGAGTGAGCAATGCTTCCGTCTTGAGCTCTAGCCCTGTCTTCTTCAAAGGAGAGGATTCTCGATTTGGCAGGGTCTGGGGACCCTGGGAGGAAGGTGTGCTCATAGCACCACAGCATTCCCTGGTGAAGACCCACTCCGAGTTTGGTCTCAGAGAGAGGTTTCTGCCTTCCTGAGGGCAAATTCCCTGGAGATCCCAAGCAGGGATGTTCCTTGCCCTTCAGGGGATATAGGCTGAGGAGAGGGACCATGGAACACCAGAAATATAAATAGCCCCATCCACCTGGCTGCTTCAGAAAGCTTTTAATCCCAGTCTGGAAGGGGCATTGGCAGCAAGGGCAGTGATGGCAGTGACAGGCAGAGCCAGGTGGGCACAGACAGCACTTGGCTGCGCTCCAGGGACAGATGAGCTACCCTGGGCCAGCAGCAGCAGGGCTGTGCCAAGCCCCTGCGCAGGGCTGGACTGAAGTTCTCTACTGGGTAGGCTTCAGCATTTTGTGCCTCGCTTGGTGGGGGTGGTGCTGGTCTTGTCTCAGGGCAGGGAATGCCCTTCTGGAGACACCCCTGCCGTGGGGTGCCAGGTCCCACCTGCAAGGGACTGCAGCACCTCTGCCCAGGGACCCCCAGGCCCATTTCTATCAGGTCACTTTACCAGGCAAATGTCTGGCAGTAGACAGGAGTTCTTGAGCCCAAGGCCTCCATTCCCTGGGAGCTTCCTCATCATCCCAGGCAAAAGTGAGGCCGTGACACAGCTGGCTTGTCCCATGGTGGCTGTGTGGGGTCTCCCGGACAGACCCAGTAAACCCTCAGCTGGAGAGGATGAGGGGAAGGTGTCAGTGCTGCCTGTAGGAGGAAGGCTGTGGAGGAATGGGAGCAGCAGGGAGGAGAAGTGCCCTGGGCCAGGCACCTTTGGGTGCTGCCTTGAGAAGCCATGGCTTTGCTGGAGCTGTTTGTAGGAACGGGTACGCATAGCCCCAGGGCAGGGTCCTGGCAGGGGGCCATTAAAGGGACTGGGGGGTCATGATGCAGGCCAGAGAGTGGCACGTGGTGACTCTGTGCCACTCCTTCTCCCCAGGGTGCTGCTTGGTGTGTGTGGGGCAGCACAGATGGGATGGCAGCAGGGGCTGATCCAGAGTCACAGGGGGTCACTGTGCATGGTGGGGATAGCAGGGGAGGTGCCAGTCTGTGCTAATTGTGCTAATGAAGCATTCTCTCCTGCCTGCCTTTGCAATCCCCAGGAGAAGATCGAATATGCCTTCCTTATCTTCTTTGCCATTGAGGCGATGCTCAAGATAATTGCCTACGGCTTTCTTTTCCATACGGATGCCTATCTCCGAAACGGCTGGAATGTGCTCGACTTTTCCATTGTGACTCTGGGGTAAGGAAAACTGGGAAAGCTGCTGCTGTTCAGCTTGTGCCAGGCCTGTTCCACAGCCAATCAGGGACCAGTTTTTCTAGAGAATGCAATGAGTTTGGGGACAACTCCTCAACTCATGGCCTTCTCCCATGGGCACCCTTTCCCTGCTCTGATATCCACTGGGATCGTCACTAACTCCTGTTTCTTCCTGTCTTGACTCCTTCATGCCTCTTAGGTCTCCTTGCTCTGGAGAGAGGGGGTGGCATGGGGTCCTGCAGGGTTTGCACAGGGGGTGGGAGGTCCCTGGCTGTCAGCAGTGGAGCTGTGCCCAGGAGCTGGGCTTGCCAAGAGCTGTCCCCTGGGCGAGGCTGAGCACGGCTGGCAGTCCTGGCCTCGCTTTTCTGCCTGCAGAGCTCTGAATCCTTAGCTCAGATTTCTCGGTCTCCATTCTCACGCCCTTCTCTTTTTCCCTGTCCTTCCTTCTACTTCTCCTTCCTTCCCTGTGCCCTGGCTCTTTCAGGCTCATCACCATGACCCTGGAGCAGGTCAATGCAAAGCAGGGAGGGACTTCGGGGGGCAAAGGTGGCTTTGACGTGAAGGCCCTGCGAGCATTTCGTGTGCTGAGACCCCTGCGCCTGGTGTCTGGAGTGCCGAGTGGGTGCTGGGTGCCCTGCCGTCAGGAAGGGCTGGTGGGTGGATGGAACCCCTGGGCCTGGCCAGGGTGGGGATCCATGGGACAAGTTTCTTGTTGTTGCTGGATCAAGCCTAGCCACAAAGTAGGTGTAGAGGAGGCACAGGTTCTTGCTTGTTCCTCCAGCTCCTAGTTGTCAGTGCTGGGGATGTGCAGGTTGGCACACATCTGGCTGCCTCCATGGCTCAGGGTCAATACCTTTGGGTGGCCAGTGTGAAGGGGGCAAGAACCTCGCTGCAGTTTCACAGAGCAGGAATCTCGTTGTTGTGTAACTCACGTGGATACAGGCTGGATGAGAGCAGCAGAACAAATGGAGGGGCATGAAGCAGCCTCCAGCACTGCTTGGCTCTGTTGTGCTTTTCCACGTACTTTCATGGTGGGTAGAAGAAAAGATTTCTTGCTACAGAGATTTCAGTCCCACCCCACCCGTGCCCCTCTTCCCTTGGCAAGGGGCATTTCAAAGACTACTTGTTGGTGGGCTGGCAGGGATGCAAGGCGCACCCAAAGCTGTTCAGGAAGTGGTTCACCTCCTCTCCTTTCATCTTTGTGCAGGCCTTCAGGTTGTCCTGAACTCCATCATCAAGGCCATGGTGCCCCTGCTCCACATTGCCTTGCTGGTGCTCTTCATGATCATCATCTACGCCATTGTCGGGCAGGAGCTCTTCAAGGGCAGGATGCACAAGACCTGCTACTACCTTGGGACAGGTGGAGCTGTGGTGGGGGGATGCAGCAGAGCTGTCTCTGTGTGGCTGCTGTGAGACCCCAGGGATTCTGGGTTTAGCAGAAAGCGTGGTCTTGCCAGCATCAGGCCTGGGAGTGCGGCAGGACTGAGGGATGTGGGAAACAGCACCCAACTGGGTGTGAGGGGTAGCGAACGGGGCCCCATTTAGAAGGTTTCTGCAGGAGGTGTGTGTGAGGGAAGTGTGGGCTGCTGTTTTTGGCCCGTCCTGCTTCTCACACCATGGCTTTGCTCCTCAGATGTGATTGCCACAGTGGGATCAGAGATGCCAGCCCCATGCACCAGCTCCGGCCACGGGCGACACTGCACCATCAATGGCACCGAGTGCCGCGGGGGCTGGCCAGGGCCCAACAATGGCATCACCCACTTCGATAACTTTGGCTTTGCCATGCTGACTGTCTACCAGTGCATCACCATGGAGGGCTGGACTGAAGTTCTCTACTGGGTAGGCTTCAGCATTTTGTGCCCTGCTTGGTGGAGGTGCTGCTGGTCTCGTCGTCTTGTCTCAGGGCAGGGAGTGCCATCCTGGAGACAGGACCCCATGGCAGGGCTTAGCCTGTGCTAGTGAAACACATCCTGCCCCCGCAACCTTCTTGCTGTGATACACATCTCACAACACACCAGTCACGTCTCTGCATCCCTGCAAGCACTGCCTAAGCTGTCCTTACTCTCCAGGTAGACAGGAGATTGCTGCAGCTCCCACCTTTGTGAAGGGATATGGGCCAGGCACAGCAATGACTGGTGGATGCTCCTCCAGCAAAGCCCCATGTTGTGCAGTCCTTGGAAGACAGCTGTGCTGAAGCTTAGGCTTGGGGCTGATGTTTAAATCTGCTCCCAAAATGCTTGGGTGTGGCTGTAAACCAGATGCAGGGCTCTATGCAGCCAGGGCTTGGAGCCAGGTTTATCTGCCACCATCCCAAGCACTCCCTTTGGAGAGGGCAAAGACCCCAGGGGCTGTTGAGGGGCCTTAAAGGGAAAGAGACAGCAGACAGTGCCTTCAGAATATTTCACCTGCATCTCTCATTGCCAGGTAAATGATGCCATGGGGAATGAATGGCCCTGGATTTACTTTGTCAGCCTTATCTTACTTGGCTCCTTCTTTGTGCTCAACCTGGTGCTGGGGGTGCTCAGTGGGTAAGTGCCACCCTATCCTTTCTGCCAGCAGGGGAGTTTTAACTGGTTTGAACTATACAAGAAAAAAGCCTGGAAAAGTTCTGTTCTTTTTCCTCTCTCATTCCTCACCCATTTTTTGTTTTGCATGCTTAGAAACACTGAGCTGTGAGTTACTTTTTGTGTTAGTGTCCAGGGCTTTCTGAGGTTTTAGCTCAACTCTCAACACAGAAGTCTTTTCCCTGTGGCACAAGCAGCTGTCAGCAAGGCCAGCCTTGGAGCACATGGGTTGTGGTGTGTGCTGCCAGCACACACAGCAAATGGAGCTGAGCAGGGAGCAGTCGTCACTCCATGGCTGTGGGTCTGGACACTCCTCACTGGTGCCTCCAGCTGCCCTCCTGCTGCGAGCTCACACAGTTTTCTCATGGCCAGCCTAAGGAGAACATCTTGGATATGAGTGCAAGAGATCCAAGAGAATGATTGTTAGACTAATTACTGCTTCAGCAATCTTGTCCAAATACACCAATGAGCTGTCTTCAGTCTGTTATCACAATCTAGGCCAAATTCAATTAGAGTTAATTCCCCCAGTAGTACAGTTAAATACCTGAGATGTTTTGCTCAACCTACCATGCATTGCTGTGGGACTGCTGCCATCCCAATTTTGTTCCAATTTTGCATTGTCCTGGGGAATGAGGGGAGCTTTTCTCCTCGGGTCTGTGTAGGGTCAGGGTCTTTTTTATATGTTTCAATCCTTGTTTGTGCAAGTGGATCACACTCATCATCTCCATTAGTTCACAGGGTTAGTTATACCCTAATTACCTGGATTTATTAGGCCTCTTTTATGACAAGAACCATGTCACTGCAATGTTAAAACAAATTGAAAATTACTATAACTAAATCAAGTTTAAAAGCACAGGAACCTGACTCTTGGGTAGAGTTGGCTGTAACAGCAGGACAAGCTGGACCATAGTCAACTGATCCTGAAGTAAGTTGCAGGCACAGTAAAGGTTCTGAAATATTTTTGCAAATACAGCTAAATTATGTTTGAGAACAGGAAAATTATTGTTATAGTGTGTGAGACCTATTACTAACACATGGCAACACCAGCATAGCTGGGCAGCAGTCCTGCCAGACACCGGGAGAGAAATGAAATTAATTGAAACAGAGCAAGAAGAGTGGGCAAGGCCATTGGCAGACCTGTCCTTTCCATGTTACCATGAGAAGAGTGTCCTGTTTATCTGCCATGTGGTGAGCTCACCTTCTCCATATGGAGAGCTTTGGGCAGGTTTTTTGCCTCCCAGATGGGTGAGACCCCATTCTGGTCCTTGACAGGACTGGGGAACTGCCCTGGCCTCCAACGTCTGGTGTCAGTTGGCCTGTCCAGCTGTAGCATCCTGCAGTGAGAAGCTCCCAAAGGGCAGCAGTGGTGGGGCAGGAACCCTGCCTGCCATCAGGCATCAGGTGATGGGCCTCCATGGTCTTGCATCGTGGGCCAAGAAGGAGAAGAGTCACTGGAGCAGTCTCGTGGCAGTGCTGGTGGCAGGGTATTTCAGGACTCCAGCTTTCTCCAAGGCCTGGCCTGGCCCAGAGCTGTGGTACCTGAGCTCCACATCCCTGCCTGAGTCTCTGATGCTTGCCTTGTCCCAGCGAGTTCACCAAAGAGCGTGAGAAGGCCAAGTCGCGGGGCACGTTCCAGAAGCTGCGGGAGAAGCAGCAGCTGGAGGAGGATCTGAAGGGCTACATGGACTGGATCACCCACGCAGAGGTCATGGACAGTGATCGGGCCAGGGGAGAAGGTACCAGCTCTGCTTGGTCACAGACCCTTAGCCTGAGGGTTGGGTTCCTAATGCTCACCACCTAGAGAGGCAAGGTAGAAATCTTGGGAGAAGTCACAAAGACTCATTTTGCCTGAAAACCCATGAAACAAAATGCTTTGACTTCTGCAGAACAGTTTCCTTCCTCTATTTTTTTATTTCCTGAATAATTTTGTTGAATCTGACCCAAACTATCAATATTTTATCCCTGATGCTAAATCTCTACCTCAACCACAGTATTTAATAATTGCAGACCACAAGCAAGGTTTGAGTCTTCTTTGGCAAGAGGCACTTGAAATGGCCCAGAGGAGCAGGTGCCCTTGGTGTGCAGGGGTACAGTGCAGGGTCACAAGCTCTCACACTAACAGATGCACGGATTTCTTGCCATCACTTGGCAGTTTCAAGGGATTAGAAGTGGCTCAGGGAAGGAGGTGGCTGTACAGGCATCTAGCCAAAAGCTTAGATAAGCCTGGGGAGCTCTACCACGGAGCCACAGTGTCTGCCGTGCCACCCTTCCTGCTAAAAGCACTTTTGGTGCCTCAGGCTGAGTGAGGCATGTGTGCAGAGAGCCTTGGAAAACAGGACAGACAAAATGCCTCTTCCAGAGCTGTGGCCCGTGTTCTTAGAAACCTCTGTTCAGCCTTTGTCAGATCCCAGCTCGCCCCAGTTTTTTCCTGCTGCTGTCCCTCTCTGGGCTGCAGCTGCTCTTCCTGCAAGGCAGGAGTTCCTGGTGCACCTGATCCTTAAAGCCTTCTGCCCAAACTGTGATTGCTGACTCCCTGGGATGGCATTGTTTGAGTTCACTTCTGAACTCGAACAAGCTCTTCCTGGTGTGCTTCTGGAAGATGTTCCCTCCCACATGTTCTGCTCAAGGGCTCCAAGAAAAGCCTTTATGTCATTCCCTCCTAGGTATGATGTCATCGGATGAAGGAGGGTCAGAGACAGAGAGCTTGTATGAAATTGAGGGCATGAACAAGTGGATTCTCTTCTTGTAAGTATGCTCTGGCTGAACCATCTGCTTGCATGTGGGCTTCCACTGTGTCTTGCTTGCTGGCCCAACTGAACTGGGCTTTCCTGGTCAGCCACCAGTTTCTGGGAGAGAGACAGGGACTGGTGCTTGGGTGAAGATGCAAGCTTTGGGGCTGCAAACAGGGAATTTGGCTCTGGCAAAAAGCTCCTCAAGGTGAACAATGCCTGTGCTGTGGGACCAGGCTCCAAGCATCCTCCCATGGCCTGTGCAGCTCCAAGCATCCTACCATGGCCTGTGCAGCATGGCATGGAGCTCAGGATCTGTGTGCAGCCCCCAAAGAGAGGTGCTGGAGGCCAAAATTAAGCCCGGAAGGTGAATGAACTGCAGTGCCTGAGTGAATGCACCAATTCCAGGGGCAAGTTTTTCTCCCTTTTCAGGGAAGGCCCCCAGAAGAGGGAGGAGGGGAGGCTTTGCCCTTTAGGCACAGCCCAGGGACCTGGGTCTGGCCCTTTGACCAGCTCTGCTGATCCTTTGCCGTCTCTCCAGCCGTCAGTGGAGGCGTTGGAACCGAATGTTTCGTAGGAAGTGCAGGGATGTGGTGAAGTCCAAGTTCTTCTACTGGCTTGTTATCCTGATGGTGGCACTGAACACACTCTCCATTGCCTCTGAGCACCACTACCAGCCAGAATGGCTGACACAGGTGCAAGGTAAGCGGAGTCTAAGAGAGGAGGGCCCAGGACACCCTGGTGCCCCAGAGGCTTGTGTGAGCTCCTGCTGCGAGTGCTCAGCCACACTGGCATGGCACAGGGGCTCTTACACACACACACACACACACACACACACACACACACAGAGCCTGCACTCAGTGTGTGTGCATGATCCTCGTTGTCACACAGCTCACACTGACCATGCACAGCATAGGAGCTCTCAGGGACAGAATTGTGCATGGTGAACACACACAGAGTGTGTACCTTGGCACCTCTGCACATAAACACACGCACACGCACTCAGGCAGTGCAGCCACGCACATTGGTGCATGCAGCCACACTGCCTGCACCTGCACTTACACCCCACCCCACACAGGCACAGGGAGTGCAGGTGTGCACATGAGAGGCATAGGGAGTGCAAGTGCACACATACACACACAGAGGCACAGGAGTGCAGGTGCACACACACACACAGAGGCACAGGAGTGCAGGTGTGCACACACACACAGAGGCACAGGGAGTGCAGGTGCACACACACACACAGAGGCACAGGAGTGCAGGTGTGCACACACACACAGAGGCACAGGAGTGCAGGTGTGCACACACACACACAGAGTTCAGCCCCACAGACACATACACAGCACGTGCCCTCCCTGCATGGACTCACATGCACTGGACAGCCGTGTGCTCACACATACAAACGTGCAGTTGCACATCACCCTCTCATCTTCCTCCCCTGTGAGGTCCCCGAAAAGCAGCACCTCAGGGCTTGGTGGGCCAGGGGAGGGTGAGCAGCACTGCCCTCCTTCCCTGCCTGCCCAGCCATGCTGGGATTGAGGTCCCTGCTCTGACAGGCTGGATCTCCCACCCCAGACAATGCCAACCGTTTGCTGCTTGCCCTCTTTGTGGCCGAGATGCTGCTGAAGATGTACGCGCTGGGGCTGCGCCAGTACTTCATGTCGCTCTTCAATCGCTTCGACTGCTTCGTGGTGTGTTCAGGGGTCCTGGAGATCATCCTTGTGGAGCTGGGCACCTTGTCCCCTCTGGGCATCTCCGTGCTGCGCTGCATCCGGCTCCTCCGCATCTTCAAAATCACCAGGTTGGGGAGGCAGCTGTGGGTGCTGGCAGCTCATGGTCCCCAGGCATCATTCACGGTCCCTGGACATCACTGGCCCTGTCCCCGGGGCAGCATGAACAGAGCTGGAAGCTGCTGGGTGGAGGAACAAGGCCAAGCTGGGGATTTGTGTCCAGGACATGATTTGACTGAGAGTGGCGAATAGGACAGAGCTGAGGCCCCACTCTAGCTCTGGATTCTGGGATGCTGTGAATGGGGATGCTTCTTTGTGGCCCCAACCCACTGTGTGTTCACTCCTCTGCCCCATCCTGCTTGCCAGTGCCAAGTGCAGGCAGCAGCGTATCTTGGCTGTCACACCATGTCTGCAGCTTCATTTCCTCCTCCTGGAGGCTGCCTGGAGCAGTCCCAGAGCCCAGCCTGGCTCCAGAGTCCCCCTTGTTGGGCTGCTGGCACATCACCTGGGTCTGTTTGGTGAGGTTCCCCGTACCTGCCTGCTCCTGCCCACAGCCTTCCCCACTCTTCCACCTCCCACACGCCTCTGTCTCTCCTCTGCCCAGGTACTGGACATCTTTGAGCAACCTAGTGGCCTCTCTGCTCAACTCAGTCCGCTCCATTGCCTCTCTGCTCCTCCTCCTCTTCCTCTTCATCATAGTTTTTGCCCTGCTGGGCATGCAGCTCTTTGGGGGCAAGTTTGATTTCGAGGACATGAAAGTGCGGCGCAGCACATTTGACAACTTTCCCCAGGCCCTCATCAGTGTCTTCCAGGTTTGGGGCTGTGGGAAGGGCAGCAGGGGGCTGGAGGGCAGTCTTTCCTGGGCTGTGGGTCTCCAGGCAGGAGTTGGGTCTCAGGGGGATGTGGGTTTGTGGGGGTGATGTGGCTTTGAGACAGGAACAGGGAAATGCAGCTGGAGTCACGAGCAGTAGTTGAGGTTCAGGGCTGAGCAGAGAGGAGGGTTTGACCGTGGGGCTGGAGGGGCTGTGAGAATGTGGGGCTGGAGCCAGAGGGGTAGGATCAGTCTGTGGGGTTCTGTCATGCTCTGCTGTGGATGCTCTTGGGTCTTTATTACTGCTCTGCTCCCAGATCCTGACCGGAGAGGACTGGAATTCAATCATGTATGATGGGATCATGGCCTACGGGGGCCCATCCTTTCCTGGCATGCTGGTCTGCATCTACTTCATCATCCTCTTTGTTTGTGGGAACTGTATCCTCTTCCTGCAAAGCCAGGCCCAGGCCGCTGCTCCCAGCTCCACAGCATCAACTGCACAGGACTGGGAAGGGGGGAAGCAGGGGCTTCCATCAGCATTTCCGTGCTTGCCTTAAACTTTTTGGTTCTGAACAGCAGTGGAATAAAGCATGGGCTTCAGGGCTTGCACTGGTGGTGGCTGGAGGCTGGGGTCTGCAGGAAAGCATGTCTGGAGCAGGTCTGGATGTGTGGCAGGCAGAGATTCAGCCAGAGACAGGGCAGCCAGCACAGAGCTCGGTGCTCACAAGGGATGGATGCTGGTTAGGGATCACTAGCCAGGGTTATCACAATGGCTAAGCTCTAGCAAGGTTTCTAAGGGCACCCTGGAGACCATG
This sequence comes from Dasyornis broadbenti, assembly GCA_013397935.1. Classification (NCBI taxonomy): domain Eukaryota; kingdom Metazoa; phylum Chordata; class Aves; order Passeriformes; family Dasyornithidae; genus Dasyornis; species Dasyornis broadbenti. The sequence goes on along the minus strand of VZRN01006745.1, from coordinate 147,585 downwards.
GATAGCTCTGGCCACATTCTCCAGACAGCAACCAAGTCCATGTCCTTAGCGCTGTTCCTCCAGATATCCTCCTCAACGTTTTCCTGGCCATTGCAGTCGATAACCTGGCTGAGGCCGAGAGCCTGACTTTAGCCCAGAAGGCCAAAGCAGAGGAACGCAAACGGCGGAAGATGTCCAGGTGAGCGCTGCCATCCCTGGCCATGGCAGCTCCCAAACCAGGTGCTTTGGTGCGAGGGGACAGAATGACCTTTCCCATGGCCCCTGCCCAGACTTCAGTTCCTGCTCTCCCCTCCTCTCTGCTCAGAGGTTACCCAGAGAAGTCTGAAGAGGAGAAGCAGACGCTGGCAAAGAAACTGGAGCAGAAAGCAAAGGGAGAAGGGATTCCCACAACAGCCAAGGTCAGTTCTGGTGGAGGTGAGCCTTGGAGAGCTCCTGGGGAGGGCCCAGGCTCCTCCTCCCACCAGCCAGGATAAACAAAGGCTTGGAGTCAGCCTGGGTCTGGACTCTTGACCAGGATCACTCCTCGCCATAGCATCCTCTGGTGATGGGGGCTCTCTGGGCCCATGTTGCTTGGTGGAACAGCTCCATTGCTGGGGATCCTTTTTCTCCAATTCATTTCCTTGGCCACTGCCAGTTGTCAGTGGCTGAGATGGTCTGGCGCAGTGTGGAGTGGAGCGGAGCAAGCCAGCAGCATCCCAGATCTCCCTTATGTCCGCACCAGCACCGCCCATATGCAAACCCCTCTGTCCAGCTGTGCTGAGTGTGTGCTGAGCTGCCTCTGAGAAGCATCTGACCAGCAGCTCCTTCCCTAGCCAGAGATGCCCTTAGACACTCACCCAGAAGTTGCTCCATATTTTATTCCATCCCTGGCATATTTGCATAGCTCCAGGCTCTTGCCCAGCACACATTCCCACTTCCCATCCTGTTTGCTTTGATTGCAGCATCCCTTCACCCGGCTCCAGCCTGGGCCAGCTCTCCATGTGCTTGGTGCTGTATGGGCCAAATGCAGAGATGCTGCTTGTCCCACATGGCTTCCAAGATGAGAGGGTCTGGCCAACTGGCACAAGCAGCTGCACATCCTCTTCTCTGTCTCTCTCTCTTGTTTCAGTTGAAAGTGGACGAATTTGAATCCAATGTCAATGAGATCAAAGACCCCTACCCTTCTGCAGATTTCCCAGGTAAGGCTTGTCCCTGGCAGGGCAGCAGGAAGGCTGAGGAGGCACTGCAGAGGGATGGTGTGTGAGAAGCAAAGCATGTGGTGACCTTTCACCAGCCTTGGGGTACTGAGGTCCTTCTGGCATGCATGCCAAATCAGGATCATGGGATCGGAAGATTGTCCATAAGGTCACATTCCCTCTCCCTCTCTGGCTGATTCTTTTCTTTTCCCATCTCATGGTCATCCTGCAGGTGATGATGAGGAAGATGAGCCTGAAATCCCCCTGAGTCCTCGGCCACGTCCCCTTGCAGAGCTACAGCTGAAAGAGAAGGCCGTGCCCATGCCTGAAGCCAGCTCCTTCTTCATCTTCAGCCCAACCAACAAGTAGGCACTGCCCCTTCTCCCTGCCCTGTGGAGCCAGGCATGGCCCAGGTGCCTCTGGCACCAACTGTTCACAGTGGGGTCCTGTCTGTGCATGGCAGCCAGTTCTGAAGGGAGCCAGTTCATGGGGAAAAGCCTTCTGTGTGGAAGGACTGGTACAGAGATCCTTCCGAGCCCAGGGCCTTCCTGTCCTCAGGGTTTAGCCATAACCTCTGCCAGGCTGCTATGACCCTGTCTGATGTCCCTCTGGCCCCTTGTAGCATCTCATGGCATTTCTGTCCCTGGTAGGTTTCGGGTCCTGTGCCACAGAACTGTTAATGCCACCTGGTTCACCAACTTCATCCTGCTCTTCATCCTGCTCAGCAGCATCTCACTGGCAGCTGAGGATCCCATCCGGGCCGAGTCCTTCCGCAACAAGGTGCTTGTGGTGATGTAGAGGGTTGGGATGAATGGATGGATGACACCTCATGGAGACTCCCAGATCCCCAGTAAGCAGGGACTGGTTTGCCAGATGCTATGCCTAGGCTGGGATTCCAGCCCTGCCTCTGGGAGGGCAGTGCACTCCAGCAGGAGAGGCTGGATGTGCTTTCCATTCAGGGTGCAGCTGGGACAAGGTTTTACTGCTCCGTGTCTCAGTTTACTTCTGGGTGAAGAGATCCACCTGACAGGGTGTGCAAGATTATTTTGGTTTGAAACTGTAGTGACTTATTGGGCATAGAGACGACCTGTGAGGCAGCAAAGTGGATCTCTGGTGTGTGCAGTGCCCTGGAATGCTGCTGGTGTGCAGTGGTGGGAGCCACAGCTCCTGTCCTGCAAGGTACCAATGGCTCTGGCATGGACTGGGAGATCTCACATGAGGCAGCTTCCCAGGGCACTTGGTGTTTTTGGGGATCAGATGCTTTCAGGTGAATCACGTCAAGCCGAACTCAGCTGGAAAAGGAGAGCTTTGTCCCTGCTGCAGGTTAGATCATGCACTGGAGAAAATCAGCAAAGCTGGGGAAAGTTCAGCAGTCTTGGTACTGGGTTTACAGACTGTTGAGATAGATGGGCTCCCCAGTTCACACAGTGGACAATTCCAGGATGTTTGAACACGCTGAAGCATTTCCCTTGTCGCCCAAATCTTATCCAGTACCGGTGTCTTTGTCCCCAGATTCTTGGATACTTTGACATTGGTTTCACCTCTGTCTTCACAGTCGAAATCGTCTTGAAGGTGAGTCCTTCACCCCCGGTCCTGCTGTGAGCATGGCCTAGCACGTAGGTCTAGATTGTTGTGGCCGTGGACACTCAACACCCTTCAGGCATTCATGCTCCTGAAGGTCTCAGTGAGGAGGAGCTGCCAGCTCATCCTCCCTGAGAGTTCTTTCCTGCAGTCTGGGTGGTGCATGACCTGTCCCAGAGGCCATGTGTCCTCTCCAGTGAGGTCAGGCAGCTAAGCCAGCTGTGCTGTGACACGGGGGCACATCAGCCATGGCACCAGCGTTTTCATTCTGACATGCCATTTAGAAGAAGCGAGAGAAAGCAGTGAAAATCTGTGGGCAAAAGCCACAATCCAGGCCACAGCTACATGTTGTTCCGCTCCGAGTGTCTTTACTGTTCTCTTCTTTAATTTGCTGACTGACTGGGAGAGTTTTGTCTCCAGCCAGTGATGCACAGAGGCTTTCCACCTGAAGTCAGCTCCCTGCCTGGCTGCAGAAGTCTGAGCAGGACAGGGTCCCCAGGCCATGGAGCAGTCCCTTGTGCCTTGTCCACCCTTTCCTCCATGGAGGGACCATGCCCCTGAGCCTTGCCCAGCCTCTTTCCTAACTCCTTCTGCTCCCCAGATGACAACCTACGGTGCTTTCCTGCACAAAGGCTCCTTCTGCAGGAACTCCTTCAATATCCTTGACTTACTGGTGGTTGCTGTCTCCCTCATCTCCATGGGATTCGAGTAAGCACCTCCATGTGCCACGGAGTGGGCACTACTCTGTTCAGCTGGGAGTGGTGGGTGCAGAAGGAGCAGCCAGCCCAATGGCTACCCATGTGTCCGTAACATCATGTTTGGGGGACATGGACATGGACAACTGGGAGGCAGGCCAAACTCCTTGAGTGTCAAAGGTCAAGGAGGTCAAAGGATACTCCTTGAGTGTCAAAGGTCTATGGGTAGAAATTAAATTTGGATCCACTTTCTGCAGCTGCCAGTGTCACTTGGCCTTATGTGGGGTGATGGCCTGTGACATCCATGTGTCTCTGCTATCCCTTGTCCCTCACTGCTGGCCCCAGCCTGCCCTCCATGGCTGCTTGGTGGGGCTGTGCAGCCTGCCCTGGGCAGGGGAATCACCCCATCTGAGCTATGCTTTCCTCCCCAGGTCCAGTACCATCTCCGTGGTGAAGATCCTCCGGGTGCTAAGGGTGCTGAGGCCTCTGCGAGCCATTAACAGGGCAAAGGGGCTGAAGGTGAGTGAGGGGCTGGGACTGGGGGACCTCCTCCCATGGCAGCCCTACCAGGAGGTTATGTGGCAGGCATCATGCCCTGTTCCCAATTCCCACTACTCTGTGCAATCTGTCCAATCCCTCTGCTCTTGGCAGGCTCCCGCTCTTCCTGGAGCCTGTCCCTGCAGTGGGAGGGCGTGGGACACAGAGCAGGGGCTTGCCCCAAGCATGGTCACATGTGCACTGTCCTCCACCTCTGCAGCACGTGGTCCAGTGTGTGTTCGTGGCCATCAAGACCATTGGTAACATTGTGGTTGTCACGACATTGCTGCAGTTCATGTTCGCCTGCATCGGAGTTCAGCTCTTCAAGGTGAGCAGTGCCTCAGGTGGGCAAGAGGGACCTTCTGCTCGAGCACATCCTGGGCAGGCTCTCCTGGACAGCACCTTGGGGATGGTGTCTGCCAGTGTTGGGGTCAGCCCAGGCTGTGCTCTCTCTGCTCTGTGAGGGACCTGCCTGTTCCAGACCTGGCAGAAGAGCCTGCAGTGAGAGGTGGGCAGGAAGCACCCAGGTCCAGACAGCACCTGTAAAGGGACCAACTGCCTTGCCTCACTTCATGCCTCAGTTTCCTCTTTCTGAGGCAGCAGGTGCTTCTGACTGATTTCCTCTGTGCTTTGATTGTGAGGGTTTTCCTTTCTCGCAGCACCACTCCTGCTCTCTGGGCCTCAGCTGCTCTAAGGTAGAGCTGGCCCTAGCTGAGCTCAGTTTTTTTCTAATAACTGGGCTTAAATTCTGAGCTGATGTGGGAGGAGCTTTCAGGACACCCTGCAGACTGAGCAGACCTGTCAGCATACCTTAGCCTTAAGTTAATTCTCTAGTTACTGCTTTCTTCCCTATTTTCCAAGTAGTTGACTGCCAGATAGGGTGAGCTGGGTAGGCCTCATCTCAGGGCCATGGAAGGTTTGTTCCCATCACTAGGCAGTGTTTCTTGATCTCAGCCTGGGATTGACCCCAGGTCTGCCATGACTCCTGAACTGCCTTCTGTACTGGGTTGTGTTGGCAGGTGTAGTGGGGAGGCCAGCAGTGGTGGGAGACCAGGGCCAGAGTCTGCATGGAGGTGGCAGAGCAGGGACTGACTGTGGGCTGGGAAAAACTCAAAACTCCCCAGGGCTTCTGAAGTCAAAGCAACACCATGGCTATTTCTGGTCTCTGTTAAATGCAGGGCAAGTTCTACTGGTGTACTGACCCATCCAAGCTGACGGCGAAGGAGTGCAGGTAAGAGCTCTCTGCAACTCCCAGGTGGGCTGTGGCCAGGGATGGGAGCTGGGGGGGATGTGGTAGGGGATGCTTGTGTTTTTGCAAGGGAATGTTGCATCCAAAAAGTGGACCTGAGGCATCGTCCTGTTCTCCCTCACCCTGGGGTAAATCAGGAACAAGCACAGGGCTCTCCTCCCCTCCCAGGGAGGCCCAGGCCAGTGCTGCAGCCTCTGGGCTGAGGGGGCCCTGCCAGTAAGCATTGCGTCCCTTCTGCTGCAGGGGTCAGTTCATCAACTACGTGGATGCGGACCCCACGCAGATTGAGGTGCAGAACCGTGTGTGGCTGCACAACGACTTCCACTTCAACAATGTCTTCTCAGCCATGATGTCACTTTTCACAGTCTCCACCTTTGAGGGCTGGCCACAGTGAGTCTCTGCTGAGGTCTGTGCTGGGAGCAGGGCACTGCCATGGGCCTTGGCCAGGGTAAACAAAGAAGAGCTGTCCAGGTTGAGAAGCAGGACCAGTCACCACGGCAGTGGCTGTGGAGCTGGCAAAGTTACCCAAGCAGCCCTGTCCCACTGTTGTTGGATGTCCCCAACCTTCTAGAGGAGACATGGTCTTTCCCGCCTAATTAGGATTTCTGTTGCCTCTATTTCCCTCCTGTAGGCTGCTGTACATGGCCATTGACACCAATGCTGAGGATGCAGGCCCTATCTACAACTACCGGGTGGAGATTGCAATGTTCTTCATCATCTACATCATCCTCATTGCCTTCTTCATGATGAACATCTTTGTGGGCTTTGTCATCGTCACCTTCCAGGAGCAAGGGGAGAATGAGTACAAGAACTGTGAGCTGGACAAGAACCAGGTAATGGGACTGCTGGGACAGGACAAGGAGGACCAGCCCCGGCTGTGGCACTGCTGGGGACAGCTGATTTGGGTCAGCCCTTCTTTGTGGTGACACTGCTGACACGGATACAGAGTTGGACCTGCCCCAGCTCTGTTTGCTGCTAGGGCAGGGCCAGCTGGACCCATGTCTAGCACGAAACAAGCCTTTTGAGGGAAGGGCAGAGGGGACCAGAAACTGGGAATGGGCCTCCCTGTACAGGTAGGGTGCCCAGAGTGAGCTGGAGCTGGGTTGTGCCCAGTTCTGGGCTCCCCAGTACAAAAGCAACATGGATGTACTGGAGTGGGTCAAGCAAAGGGCCACTGACATGACTGAGGGTCTGGAGCATCTGTCATACAAGGAGGGTCTAGGAGTCAAGTCTGGTGTTGAAAAAGGAAGGCTCATAGAAACCTTACCCATGGGTATAAGCGCCTGATGGGAAAGTGTAGAGGAGATGGAGCCAGGCTCTTTTCAGTTGTGCCCAGTGACAGGAAAAATGCAATGGACACAAACTGAGGGAGACAAGAAATTCCATTTAAACATTTAAAAAGCCTTTTTTTTATGGTGATGGTGGTCAAGCACTGGAACAGGTTGCCCAGAGAGGCTGTGAAGTCTCCATCTTTGGAGCTATTCAAAAGCCACCTGTCCTGGGCAGCGTGCTGCCGTTGGCCCTGCTTTGGGCAGGAAACTGTGACTAGACCATCTCCAGAGGCACCTTCCACTGCCAGCCCTTCTGTGATGCTGCCATGCTGTCATTCTGGCTAGGGACAGCAAGGCTGAAAGCAGCAGAGGCATTGGCAGAGGATGTGGGACACACTGGGACACATTGGACAGGGGTGGCTGCTGGCCCAGGAGTACCGTCACACTCCTGCACTGACAGCACAGGCAGCTCGAGCTGGGGGTGTCAGGGTGATGTGAACCACAGAAATCCATCAGAGATGGCCCTGGGCTGCTGGGAGGGACAGGCCTGTGCAGCCATCTCAGTGTCCCCTTCACCCCTGATTCATGTGTTGTCTTCAGGGTGCTCTAAGTCGGTCCTGAGAGACCCTGGGGAAGTGCTGGGATAAGCAGGCAGGCTCTGGGCTGGAGGGATCGGGCCAAGGGCAGCATGGCCATTTTTGGAGGCAAAAGATGGCTTTGGAAACATGTCCCATGTGGGTGCTCTGGGATGTTTTTGCAGGAAGCACAGCAGTCACATGAGCTCCTGCTGTACCTGGCCCATGTGCCTGGGCTGGGAGAGAAGGGCGATCCCGCTGGGCTGTGTGGGGTGTGCAGTGGTGCTGCTGGTGCTGAGCCTGTGCCCTGCGGTGGGATCACAGCTGCTCTCCCTCCCTGCCCTCCCCAGCGCCAGTGCGTGCAGTATGCGCTGAAGGCTCGCCCGCTGCGCTGCTACATCCCCAAGAACCCCTACCAGTACCAGATCTGGTACGTGGTCACCTCCTCCTACTTTGAGTACCTCATGTTCTTCCTGATCCTGCTGAACACCATCTGCCTGGGCATGCAGGTAAGGGCACAGGCTGCTGCGGGGTATCTGTGGAAGGGTATCTGTGGAAGAGCAGGGTATCTGTGGAAGTGCACAGGCTGGCTTAGCCCTGTGACCCCCGAGAGAGCCTCTGGATAGGAGGTATTTGCTTACGGTAGGATGGGGCAAAATGGGATGGTGGGATGTGGGGAGCCTAGAGAAGGGCCTGCAGGGGGGAAATTTCCTTTTTGCTGAGCCATACGCCTGACTGTGGGAGAGGGCTCTGCAATCCAGCACACACCTCTGAGCTCACAATGCAGGCTGGATCTGCCATCAGCTAACGACTCCTTCTGCCTTATGCTCAGCATTACAACCAGTCTGCAGAAATGAACCACGTCTCAGACATCCTCAACGTGGCCTTCACCATCCTTTTCACCCTGGAGATGGTCCTCAAGCTCATGGCCTTTAAAGTCAAGGTGAGAGAGGAGCATGCTAAGTATGGAAAACAGGCCAAGCCAGGGTCCATTTATGCTGCATTTGGCATCTCTTGAGTACAAGCACCCCCAGCCCTGCAGCTCCAGAGAACTTCTCCTTAGGGACCCCCATGTGCAGGACCTTGGAGTTTCTGGAAGGACTACTGCTTGTCAGGGCTGCCCTTGCTTGCCAAATCCCACCCAGTCCAGTTGGCCACTGTTCCCATCCTCAGGGTTGTGTCGCTAGTGGGGTCACAGCTCTGGCCACCCTGATCCACCCTCCTCATTTCACTCCATTGCAAGACAGGACCAAATAACTGAGCAGAGGGTGCAAGCTCTGAACATCATCCCTCCTGAGGATCAGAGTCACTGAAGAACCTTCTGATACCCCTTCCTCTGGGCTCCAGCCTCTGTCTCCTCCTTGACTTACATCCTTGGATGTTCACTCTGCTTTGGCTCCTCCCTGACAGGGCTACTTTGGAGACCCCTGGAACGTCTTTGACTTCCTCATAGTGATTGGCAGCATCATTGATGTCATCCTCAGTGAGATCGATGTAAGTATCAGGGCTCAGGCACGACGGTGTCCCCACCCAAGGCTGCCCTGGGGCGAGGTAGGGGTGCTGGGATGGTGTCCAGCTCTGCAGCTCTGCAGGGGGATGGTGTCCTCTCCTCTCCTCTCCTCTCCT
>VZRN01006745.1:123071-138645 GCA_013397935.1 Dasyornis broadbenti | reverse complement strand
GTGAGTGCATGGAGAGCACAGTTGTGCATTTGAGCATTAAAGCTCTATTTAAACATCTCCAACTGCCCAGCATGTCACACTGCCCCCGCCCCTCTGCTCTCCTGGGTCTGTAGGCACTGGAATCCTATGGAAAACAGTCAGGACTAGCCCATGAGCAGCAGGCTGTGTGCCAGCCCCTGCTTCATTCACCCTGTGTGTGCCTGGACAGCCACCCACACATCCAGCCCCAGGTCAGCGCAGGTGGGAGTAAAAGGGTTCCCACAGCTCCCTGTCCCCACAGGACTGTGCTGGCCCTTGGGAAGGATCAGACACACCAGATTCCAAGGCATTTGCTTTGTGTGCGTCCCTTTACACAGCAGCCTGTACACACACACACACACACACACACACACACACACACACACACACACACACTGGTGCTGGATGTGAGCCTGTGTGAGTCTGGACACCACTGCAGGAGCTCTGCACTGCAGAGTTTGTGGGGCTGCTGCCTCAGGCAGTGCCTGTGTGGTGGGTGCTCTGCTGGAGCATTTTCGGAGCAGCGCTAGGGAGCTTTCCTGGCTGCACAGCCCTGCCCCAAGCGTGTGTGTCACAGCAGTGAAGTGCAGCAGGGCATACAGGTGGGTGAGGCCCTCACAGGCGGTGTTTCCTTGCTCACCCAGATGCTGCCTCTGCCTATCAACAGCCACCTCACCATGTCCCTGAGCCCAAGGGATGGTGGGGCTCTGCCTGCCCTTCCCCTATTTCCTCTCCTCTTCTCCCCAGTTTCCATCTTACTCTTTCTTCTGTGTTTGTGTCATCTTCCTGTGTAACCACCCCTCCCTCTCTCCCTCTCCTTCCTGCCTCACTTCTGCTGACTCTCTTGTTCTCTTGACAGACTATTCTTGCACCCAGTGGTGGATTGTACTGCCTTGGTGGAGGCTGTGATGGCACTGTAAGGATCAGCTGCATGTGCCTGCTGTGCATCCTGCTCCCTCACTGGCCTGTGGCCAGCGTTTGATGTGCCGTGCATGTCACTGAGGCACACCAGACCCTCTCTGGGGTGTAACTCTGCCCTTGCTGAGAGGGATTTTTGGTGACACACCACACACACAGACACTGGTTCCCACCCTGACAGGTGCAAGGCTGTCCCCAGTCCTCCTGGGCCCATACGAAAGCCCAGCCCTGCCCTTCATCCCATCCCCGGGAACTGCCATACTGGAGGACCTTGCCAGCTGCAGGGCAGGAAAGCTGGCCTTGGTCCTTCTACCCTGGCTGCCTAAGGCCTGAAGGGATGCAACCTGTGACACAGTTAGCCAGAGAAATGGCTGGAGGGGCGATGCCTGCACTGTGCCTTCCCCCAGAGCTGGCCATGTCCTGTGGGTGCAGCTCAATGTCCTGGGGGGCTGAGTGGGCCAAGCCCTGTGCTGGTGGCCAAGCCCACCAAGAGGGTGCAGTGGCAATGGGGTGCCCTGGGTTGGTCTGAAAATGTGGAGGGATCTTTCTGCGGGGTACCACGTGCTGGAGCCTCTTCCCAAGGATCCCTGGTGCTGGGAACTGCAGAGTGCAAGCTGGTCTGCACTGGGCACTGCCCGAATCCCAGGGGTGGGGATGGGATGCTCTGGAGCTGGTGGGATGTTCCTGACCACTGCACTCACTGGATGGGCACAAGGCACCGGGAGAGCGAAAGGCAAAACAAAGAGGTGGGAGAGGAAATGGAGTTTTTCAGTGCAACCCTGGGAACTCAGAAGTGTGATCCTGAGGGAAGTGGAGAGGGGTATTTGAAGGGAGGGGTGTTTGCAGCTGGACTTTGTTGCCCTGAAATAGCTGGCAGTGTGTGGCCTGGGTGATGGGAGCGAGAGGGATCCAGAGGCAGCAGTAAAGCTCAGGTAGGCTGAGGGGGTGGTGGGAAGCATCCCAAGCAGTGATGGAGTCCAGATACTCAGTGCCAGGGGGGTCTGTTCATGGCTCCCGCCGGCAGACACTGTGGCTGAGGCTGTGCCATGCTGGAGCTATCAAGGACACAGGTGACCCCCAGCATCTCCAGCTGCCACTGTTAGGTGCTCCTAGACAAAACCTGGGCCTTTCAGGCCAGGGGCTATGGCTCTTGGCTCACCTCCTGCCTGCCTCTCTGCCCTGAACCCCTGGGAACATGGCTGTTCACCTCCTCAAGGGGGTGCCACAGAGAGCAGGCATCACTGCACGGCTGGGTGACACTGGGCAGCACCCTGCAGAACCACCTCTCTTCAGTCCCTCCTTTGGTTAAAGTCCTGCTGGAACATTCTCAGAACAGCCTTTGTCTGCTTAAACAGCCATCGTTAGCTCTTCCTGTGCCTGGTGCCCACCCTACACCTCACCCTACAAATACAGAATGTGCTGGCCAAGAGCCTGGTGGGGCTAAGGCTGTCTCTGGTGGCCCTGTGACCCTCACAGCTCTCCCAGGCCATATGGCAGCATGCCTTCCTTCCTGCAGTATCCCAGTGTCAAAGGTGTGAGCATGGGGGAGTGGGGAGATGAAAGCCCTGGGAAGGCTGGGGCGAGAAGTGCCAGAGGAAAAGTGCCAGCACATCTTTGCAGTCTGATCCTGCGTGCAGGCAAGGGCTGTGAGGACCATGACTGGAGCCTGGGGGTGGGATCTCCTTACCCTTCCTCACCCCAGCACCTGGAGCCCCCACCTTGAAAGCCTGGAGGCTTCAGAACTCTGTGTCCTCCAGCTGTTGTGCTCTGCCTGCAGGACCCTGACGACAACGGCCGCGTCTCCATCACTTTTTTCCGGCTGTTCCGGGTGATGCGTCTGGTGAAGCTGCTGAGCCGGGGTGAAGGTGTCAGGACTCTCCTGTGGACCTTCATCAAGTCCTTTCAGGTCTGTCAGGAGCAGTGCTCCCCTCCCAAACACACACGTGCCCGGGGCTGGCAGCAGTGGCTGATGCTGAGGCTGCTAACACAAGCAGCCTGTCCTCACCAGGCAGAGGAGAAGGCTCCAGTGCTGGCAGGCTGCTGACCTCAGACTGGGCCAGGGGCTTGTGGTGTGCAGGAGAACATTGCCCATGTGGGTGGGGAGGTGTTGGGACTCCCTGGCTGACAGCACTGTGTGTCAGAGCTGGGCCAGCTGCTGGCAGTGTCTGCCTGGGCCCGTTCATCCTGGCCTCACTTGGCTGGGATCTGCAGCAGGTGGGAATCTCAGGGCACGCTGCAGCCTCAGCTCACAGCCCTGAGCTGGGCAGTTCCCTCAGCCCTGGGCAGCCTGGGGTGTGCTGAGCCTCTGTCCCAGCACAGAGTCCAGTGCTCCCCTGGGGGCTGCAATCAGTCTCCCACCATGTGTGAGACAGAGAAGGGGCCTGCAGGAGGGTGGTTAGAGGAACAGGTAAGCTGTCCCCTCCCCTCATGGGGACCCAGACACTGGCCTCCTGCAGCATCTCCAGAGCTGACACCCTGTCCCTGGGTTCCCTTGGGTGCTGGGCTGGGGTCTCACACAAGCCATGGCCCTTTTGTCTTAGGCTCTGCCATATGTGGCCCTGCTGATTGTGATGCTGTTCTTCATCTATGCTGTGATTGGGATGCAGGTGAGAGGCACAGGGGCAGGGGGTGGGAATTGGTCTTCATCAGATGCCCTGAGCCAGATGGCACCTAGGGAGGTGGGACAGGGAGGGAGTGGTTCCTCTGCTAGGCCCTCTCTGGGGCTTTGCACATGATGGGCCCTGTTTGCCCTGGTCTGCAAGGATTTTTGCCACCCCAGCAGCTTCCCATCACTGGCTTTAGCCAGAGCAGCTGAGGCACACAACAAAGAGCACTTTGGGAGTCAATGGCACAGCCTAGACACACAGGCACCAGTGCTTGTGCTGTTTCAGGAGACCTTTGTCTCCTTGGCCAGATGAAGTGCAGTTGTAGTCAGGGATGTTTTCAGCACTGGCAGGAATGTCTGTAGCTTCTAAGCCCCAGAGCACCCACACCCCAATCTCAATCTCTTTTGGGGTTGCCCAAAGTGAAATAAACGAGGAAGTGGAGCTCACGGACTAGAGGGCTCTGGAGGGTGGTCAGTGGCTGAGAAAGGGTGGCACAGTGGAGACCTCACACTGTGATTTACAGATGTTTGGCAAGATCGCCATGGTGGATGGGACCCAGATCAACCGAAACAACAACTTCCAGACCTTTCCACAAGCTGTGCTGCTGCTCTTCAGGTCAGTCTTGTCCTGTCATGTGAACAGCTCCAGAAGGGAGCTGGGCTCTAAGCCTGTGGGAACACCCAGCTTGGAGTGAGGGAGGACCAGCATTTCAGTAGCTGATTTCTTTTTTGTCCCACAGAAAGATCTCCTGCAGCAGTGGGAGCATTTCAGGAGAGGCTGTGGGTTTACCTGGTGTGGCTGGGCTGCTGGAGAGAAGGGCATTTTGGGGTTGCTATTCTGAATATTTCCTTCCCAGACTGGATTTTGTGAATTGTGAGGAAATACATGGGAAGCAGGAGCTCAGCTCAGCCTTTGCTTGGCTCAAGACACTTCACTTTGAATCTTTCAGTGGCCCTACAGCACCAAGCCCAGAATCCTGACTGCTCCTTTCCCAGCAGCTCCCCATTCCCCTGTGTGCTGGGCTGGCCTCAGCCCTCCCTGCATGTCCAGCTCCTGCCCAGGACAGGCAGGACCAGCAGGTGTCCATCCCCTCTCCCCAGGTGTGCGACGGGCGAGGCCTGGCAGGAGATCCTGCTGGACTGCAGCTACGGCAGGCGCTGCGACCCAGAGTCGGACTATGCTGAGGGCGAGGAGTACACCTGTGGCACCGGCTTTGCCTACTTCTACTTCATCAGCTTCTACATGCTCTGTGCCTTCCTGGTATGCTGGCTCCCTTTGGCACCCCTGTCCTGCCTGGCCATTGGTAGCCATGTGTCCTTGGGGTGAGCCCACAGCACGTCCTCCTGGGCCCACCCACCCAGCCATGCTGTGAACTGGCTCTGCACTCCTGGAGGACCCAGGATCCCCTTTTAGTTTAATTTAGTCTTCCCACAGGCTCCACGTGCTGTCTTCCAGATGTGTTTGTGTTGGCCTTTGCAAGGGTGGAGAGGGACAAGATGCTGATGTGCTTGTCCTTTCACAGGACCTGCTTGAGCGGGAGGTTCCTCTCTGCATAGGAAGACCCTCACTCAGCATCCGCTGATTCCGGGAGACCCCAAGCCCCTTCTGCTCTACAACACATCCGCCCATATTTTTGTGCTGCCGGCCATTGGGTCTCTCTTCCCTAACTGGGTCCTTCCCATCCGTTCCTCTGCCCTCAGATCATTAACCTCTTCGTAGCCGTCATCATGGACAACTTTGACTACCTGACACGGGACTGGTCCATCCTTGGGCCCCATCACCTGGACGAGTTCAAACGGATCTGGGCTGAGTATGACCCCGAGGCCAAGTGAGTATGGGTGTGTGAGCAGCATGGGGAGGGTGTTCCATGGAGACAGGCATGGCAGGATCAGCTGGGCCACTGCCTAGAGTAGATCCCAGCATCTCAGAGGTGAATGTGGACTTGCCAGAGTATTCCAGGTCTGATAAAAACCATCAGGATATATTCAGTTCCCTCTCCATCCAGCTGGGGTGAGGCTGCCAACTGTTCCCATGCCACTGCACACCTTTTCCTGCTCCCCAGTGCCCCAGGGAGCAGCTGCTTTCCCCAAGGGGAGCACAGGGAAGAGCAGTGTTTTGCCCACCACAGAAGCATGGGGCAGACCCCAGGGATGAGCCCCCCCAGCCCCTCCCCAAGCCACCACCAAGCAGATCTGCTGCCTCACTGCTGGTCTGGTGTGTTTCCTCTGCAGGGGGAGAATCAAACACTTGGATGTGGTGACTCTGCTGAGGCGTATCCAACCTCCCCTGGGCTTTGGGAAGTTCTGCCCACACCGTGTAGCTTGTAAGGTGAGAGCCAAGGGGGTGACAAAATGTGTGGGCACAGGGACACCTTTGCCAGGCTGTCCCTGTGTCCTTCCGGGGGGCTGAGAGTGACAGTCCAGCCAGCTTCCAGTGCCATGGCTCATGCTCTGCTCTCACCTCGCCTTTTTAATGAAGGGGGCAAGGAGAGGTGCACTGACCTGCACAGAGCTGATGTGGTTCAGGCTCCTGAAGATCAGGACTTACCTGTGCTCACCTCCAGCCTCAGGGCTGTGGCACTGGTGGGCTGGGCTCTGCCAGAGCCCTCAGTGAAGGGGACTCCCAGGCCACGCTGTGGGGCCTCAGCTCTGCAGGTGGTTCAGGAGGGCAGTGCAGGGCCTGAGCATGTGGCCAGGTCAGCTGGGCTGTAGACCTTGTTTCCCAGAGCTGATAGTGCTCAGGGAGCAGGAAACCCCAACTCTCTAGGCAAAAATACACTTTTCCTGGTTTAGCTCATTCTGAACAAATCCAGGGCCTGTGTGAGGCTCCTGTGTAACATGCATGGGCAGGAGCTCAGGCACTGGTGTAATCCCTCCTGGGTTTGGGGCAAACGCATCAGGAGATTTGATCCCCAGATTCCTCACAGCAGCGTGGAACATGTCTTGGAGCAGGGTGCACAATGCAAAATGACTGCGGTCTCTCTGAGAGCAGCTGGGGGGATTCAGTCTGGAAAAGAGGGGGCTCAGAGGGGACCTTCCTGTTCTCTACAGCTCCTTGACAGGAGGTTGAAGCCAGGTGGGAGCCAGTCTCTTCTCTCAAGTAACAAATGACAGTACAAGAGGAAACAGTCTCAAGTTGCATGATGAGAGGTTTAGGATGGGTATTAGGGAAAACTTTTTCCCCAAAAGATTGGTTAGGCCCGGGGGCAGGCTGTCCAGGACAGTGCTAGGTCACCGCCCTGCAGGGATTTAAAGGCCGTATGGGTGTGGCGCTTGCACACATGGTTTTTTCTGGTGACCTTGGCAGTGCTGGGGAAACGGTTGGACTCGATGATCTTACAGATCTTTACTGACCTCAACAGTTCTATGATTCCATGATTTTCTCCCATGGCACCCATGCCATGCCTGTAGGTTATTTCCCCTTGCTCCACCCATCACCTGCTCTGGTTCAGCTGGCTGGGACAAGGGATGTCAGTGCCTCTGGCAATTGTGGTACCGGGGGTGGTGCAGAGCCCCTGGGCCTGGGCGGGGCAGGTGGGGCTGGGCAGGCTCCACGGCCTGAGCAGACCCTCTGGCCAGGACAGGCCCTGAAACTCTGGGGTCACAGGTGTTGGTTTGCAGCGCCTGGTGTGTATGAACATGCCCCTGAACAGCGATGGCACCGTCACCTTCAATGCCACCCTCTTTGCGCTGGTGAGGACAGCCCTCAAGATCAAGACAGAAGGTGAGCAGTGTCTTTGTCTGCCTCCATAGCCTGACAGGGGACCCTCCCTGTGCTGCTGGGTGCAGGTTACTCAGCTGTCCCCCACTGCCTGGCACCTCAGGGCACTTGTCTGTGGGGTCAGACCCTCCATGCTCATGAACCTTTTCTGTGGACTGTAGCCCTGGGTGCATGCAGGGCACTGCTCAGGCCGAGCCTGGAAGATATTATGAGCTGCAGGCCCATGTGTTGCAGCCCTGAGGAGTGAACCAGTGCCACCCTGAAGAGATGAGGAGTGTGGCCGGTCCAGCTCCCATCCTTTGAATTCAGCTGTGCTGGGGAGGAGTTGCTTCCCCCCCATCCTTGCTGGCAGCGTGGTTTGCTGGGCCAGGCTGTGGGAAGGTGTCCCAGCAGCTCCTGTCTGTGCCTGTGCAGCAAGCAGCTCTGGGCTGGGCTGGGCTGGGCAGGAGCTGAGGCCAGGCACTGGGGGCTGCTGGGGTCAGTGTCTCCCAGCAGCGGGGCAGGGTGCATCCCTCTGGCTGGGGTGGGAACACGGCAGCCTGGGAGAAGCACAGGAGATCTTGGGGATAGACTGGGATTTCAGGAATGGTGAAGCCTCTGGGAGCACCAAAGGGGAGGTCAAAGTCTGTGAAATATTTTGACTAAAATCAAAGCCTCGCTGTTGCTAAGCTCATTTTTGTTGGGTGGGGAGACAGAGAGCAGCTCTCACACCCTCGAGGAGATCGGCCAGGTGCTCACATGCTTTGTCTTCACTCCTGTTCACATCCCTGGGAATGAGCTGCTCTGTCCTGCTCGCTTCCCTCACAGGTAATTTTGAACAGGCCAATGAGGAGCTCAGAATGATTATCAAAAAAATCTGGAAGCGAACGAGTATGAAGCTTTTGGACCAGGTCATCCCACCTATTGGAGGTATGTCCCCAGATGGCACTTCCCAGAGGGACAGAGCCACTCCAGGTCAGGGTCTCACTGCTCCAGCCACTTGGGATCTTGTGACAGGCAGAATCATCATGTTGGTTTCTCTCCTCCAGATGATGAGGTGACAGTGGGCAAATTCTATGCTACTTTCCTGATCCAAGAACATTTCAGGAAGTTCATGAAGCGCCAGGAGGAATATTACGGGTACCGGCCCAAGAAAAACACTGTGGAGATCCAGGTTGGTGTGTGGGTGGTGCTGGAGGGGTGATTTTTCCTGGAGGTGGGCAGAGAGGTCAGGGAAGAGGCCTCCCCCCAGCCTGGGAAGTCCAGGGTGTCTCAGAGAGCTGCAGTGACACGTGGGGACCCCTGGAAGTGAGGTGACCCCAAATAAATCAGCACTGAACTGGCCACGAGACCCCAGCGCTGAGTGTGACCTTGGTGCCCAGGGTGCAGGTGACTCAGAAATAAAGGAGGGTTTTGGCTCTGCTCCACTGACTCCTGTTGTAGAGAGGAGTTGGCAGGATCTGGTGCTTCACCAAGTAGTTTTAAGACCTGGAAACTCCCACCACAGACCATTGTCTGTGCCAAATGCTGCTTCCCCAAGCCCTTACCCACCTGCTCTGCTGCAATCCCAGGGCCTTCTCCCTCTTCTCCCCTTAGCGATGTCTGGATAATTCCATGTGCCTGGTGTTCTCTCTGTTCTCTCAGCCTTGTAGAGCATCAGGTGAAAGGGGGATCAATGTGGCTGACTTTGAGTGGGACCAAAGAGAAGCCTGCACATCAGGGGTGCTGGTGGAGGATTTGTGTGCCTGGCCGGAAGGCTGGGATGTCCCTAGCCTCTCCTGGCTTTACAGGGAGGAAATCACCTGGAGAGATAAAAGACCAGGCCCTAAAGGTGCAAAGCAAGGAAAAGAGCCAGGTCCCAGATCAGAGATAGAGGCTCAGCTTGCCCTTGGCTCTCACCAGCCCAACCCTCCATCAGGCTGCCCTTGGCATTCCCTTTTGGGGGACAGCATGAGCCCAGAAACTGTGGGGCAGCTGTGGGGCAGCATGAGCTCAGGAGCAGTTTCAGCAAGCACAGAGGCAACTGCAGGGTGTGACACCTGGCCAGGTGAGCGTACCTCATCACGTTTCCTCTCCAAAGACCAGGGTGAGAGGAGTGGTGGGGGCACGGCCACATCAGCCCTGCCTTCCTGTCCCCTCCAGGCTGGGCTGAGGAGCATTGAAGAAGAAGCTGCTCCTGAAATCCATCGGGCCATTTCTGGGGACTTGACTGCCGAGGAGGAGCTGGAAAGAGCCATGGTGGAGGCTGCCATGGAAGAAGGGATATACAGGGTGAGTTCAGCCCTCAGGGCACCACCTGAGCTGGGGGTCCCACCCAGCCTTGATTTCAAAATGGTGGTGGTGGGTCGACTTGGCATTGGGTCTGGAGGATGTGGATCACAAGGATGACCAGCTCTTCTTTCCTTTCTGTGAGAGTCAGGACATCCTGGTTGTGTCACCTTGGGCAAGCTGCTCTCTGCCTCAGTTTCCTCTCTGTGAAAGGACCTGGCCCATGTGCCTGGCAGGGCTGTGCTGGATGTTCACCTCCTGCTTTGGAGGCTCCCACTCACGCCTTCTGCCAGGCTAAGGCAGGCCAGCTCTGGTGTCACAGGAACTGATTCACTTCCCACTCCGTGGGAGTCTCAGGGACAGCCTGGGCAGCTGTGGGGTTGCACAGTTGCCCCTCCTTCTGTGTCCAGAGGTGCCACCACCTCAGGCTGCCCCACAGAGGTGACAGGATTTATAATGGGCTGGCTTACCCCTGTGCTGCTGCATGGCCACCAACCCTCAGCACCTCAGTTTTGCCTCCTGGGCAATGAGGATTTTGGATCTACAAGGCCTGAGCAGAGCAATCGCTGCTTTGACATGGGAATGGCCCCAGAGCAGCCCGGGGTTCCAGGCTTGCCCTAATGCCTTCCCTGTTGATTGCAGAGGACAGGTGGCCTGTTTGGCCAGGTGGACAGCTTCATGGAGCCCAGCAGCCCGCTGCAGCCCCAGGTGGCCAGCCAGAGGCCCCTGCAGTTCACTGAGGTGGGCAGCGAAGACCTCGACTCTCCTGTGTTCCTTGATGACTTCCCCCAGGAAGGCAACACCAACATCAACAACGCCAACAGCAGCAGCTGTCTGGAGGGGTAAGGGTGCTCGGCCTCAGAGTGCAAGCACGCAGGGGCAGTGCTGGCCATGCCATTGTCTTCCTTGGGTCTGTCCTGGCAGCTGGCTGCACCCAGGGGCTCCCATTCCATCCCTCCTTCACCTCAGTGCCATGAGGAGGGAGGTGGACAGCAGGGCTCCAGGGACTGCAGGAGCCATCCCTCCCCCTTTCCTGCCAATCCCTGAGGGCCAAGGCCCAGGCTGGAGCCACCAGCACATGCCGGGGCACAGGCAAAGGGGAGCTGGGCTCAGTGAGTGGCCGCACTCAGGCTGACCCACCTGCCTGCCCTTGCCAGGGTGCAGTATGAGGATGAGGTGCTGAGGAAGACAGTACCAGCAGCATGCAGGCGTCCAGTGTGGGGTGAGTCTCAGCTTCGTTGTCTCCTGGGGGACTGGGACCAGCCCAGGGGCCAAGGCAGGGGGAAGGGTCTGATATTAAAGGGTGAGAGGAGAAGATGCAGGCCCTAACAAGCTGGAGGTTGGCTGAGAGCACTGAGCACAGCAGGACCTGTCTGGAGAGCTCCAGGAGACCCTTCTGCCCTTTGGGGTGATGAGGCATGGAGACAGTGCCTCAGGCTGGGGCAGCACTGGCCGTCCCAGGGCAGCAGGGCCACAAGACCATGCTCATTTCCTCAAACAGGGACTTTGGGTGCTGCTGAACTCCTCAATCGTTTGTTTCCCCCAGTCTAGTAAGCCTGTTCCCAGCTCTGTTTGGCAGTGGGGTCCTTTTTCTTGTACCCATCTGATGTCCCTACCTTTCCCTCCCACAGAGCACAGCCACCCCATACCCATGGAGAGGCTGAGCAGGAGGCGAAGGGCCACCTCTGGGGGTCCCTCATCACCAGAGCCACTCCTCCTCCATCAGGTAAGAGGGGCAGTGCATGTCCAGAGGGGGCATGGGCTGTGGGGGACACAGGCGAAGCTCCCTCCCCTCCTGGGCAAGGCTGTCACAGCTGTGCTGGGAAGGAGCCACTCTCCAGGGCTCATTGTGTGAATCCAGCCTTGCTAGAGCTGTTCTCTTGGATCAGCCTGGGCATGGAGCTGAGCTCCCACCCCACTGCTGTAGCAGTCATGGGGAGCTCCTCGAAGCTGGAACAGCTGGAAGCACATTCCTCTGGCTCCCCATCTGCCTCCAGGGCCAGGGCAGGCAGAGGGGTGTCTCAGATTTGCCCCCACGTTGCCCTCGCTGCCCTTTGCTGGCCACAGTGCCTCATGCCCGGCACATGCCAGGGCAGGGGGTCAGGGCTGGTTCCCAGCTCCCTGTTCACATGGCCCTGCTGGTCCAGTTCTGGGGGTGCCCAGAGGCTCCAGCAGGGTGGCATTGCCTGTCCAGGCACTGGACAGGGGACAGAACCTTTAGCCCCCACGCAAACACGGGAGAAGTCTTCCCTGGGCAGTGTCCCAGGCCAGGCTGCAGCTCTGTGCTACTCTCACCCAGCTGCCCGGAGAGCACGGCACCATGACAGGAGCAGCATCCAGCTCAAGGTTCCAGCAGGGAGAAACTGGTGAGCCAAGAACATCCTCCACCCCAGCCATCACCTTCCTCATTCAGGAGGTAAGGCAAAGGCACAGCCCTGCAGAGGGAACAGCAGGGGTGGCAGGAAATTCCAGGGATGCCACGCTTATGCCATGATGGGAGACTGGGAGGCAAAGCTTGGCTACAAGGGCGAGCAGCAGGGATGTGCCAGCACGGAGGGCAGAAGGGAGGAGAAGAGGGCGGTGCCTGCAGCCAAGGCACCTCCCCAGGCTGAGCACTCAGGCTGTGATCTCGTCTTCTGCACAGGCTCTGATCTCCGGAGGCCTTGGGGCTCTGGCCCAAGACTCATCATTCCTAGCAGTGACCAGGGATGAGATGGCGGCCAGCAGCCAGCTGGAGATGGATGAAGTGGAGAAAGCAGCCATGGAGCTGCTGAAGGGAAGAGAAACAATGCAGGGCACAAAAACTGGCTCTGCCCCACTGGACACCTCAGCCACACCAGCAGCTGGCTCCCCAGGGCTTGGTGCAGCCCCCTCCCAAAAGACTGTCACTGCCACTCGCTTGTGAGCTGCAGCAGCCCAGGGTCCCTGGAGCAGAGCCACACTGCTCCTGCTCCTGCCTGGGGCCCTGAGGTTCTCTGGCCAGCTGTGGGATTGTTTTTGGGACAGATCTCTGGGATGCTGGTGCAGAACAGGACAATGCTGTTCCAGTGGAGTCCTGCAAGAACTGGACAAGGTCATTAAAGTGTTCCTGCTGTGTGACTCTGGATCCTCCTCCCCTCCTTCCTCTGCCACCCTGCCTGCACAGCCTGTGCCCAGGGCTGCTTGCTGCCCAGCCAGCGGAGGGGTTGCAAATGCGAGACCACACGTAACCAGAGCTGGCAGTGATTTACATGATAGCCCCCAGTCCAGACATTTTGAGGTTGCCAGGCTCAGGAGGTCTCCTGATATCCCAGCAGCTGGACCCAGCATCTTCATGTCTCTGCTGGAGCCTGCAGCCTCCTGCCTGCAGCCAAGTCTGACCTGTGAGGAGGAGATGTGCCAGGGAATGGGCAGCAAAATGGGGCCTAGGGGCTTCTTGGCTCCCTGTCCCAGCTGTGCATGGAACTGGGGATGGGGCAGAGCTGTGAAATCATGTTCAGGCCCTGGAGCTGACCAAGAGGAGAGCGGGACACTGTGATGCCATTTCTGCCCCTTCTGCTATCTCCACACTGCGCTCTTGGGGTCAGGCATCCAGCCCAGTCTCTGGGAAGGTCTCATTCAGCCCATGACATCCATCCCCACAGCTCAGCAGGGCACAGACCAGGAGAGTGTGGAGCTGTTCCTGCCAGCACTCCCAGTACTGCCTGCGCTGGTGCCAAGCAGCAGCTGAGGTTGTTCCTCTCTGGGGCTGCCCAGGGGTTTGTGCTGGAGATCACAGTGCCCCCCATGGGGTCTGGGTGCTGAGCACTGGGGCAGCCCCATCTCCCAGCCCTGCTGGGATCTGGCTCCCGAGGGCCCCAACCCAGCCTAACTGGGATCTGGGGGGGCTCTTCATCACCTAATATAGATTAAAATGCAGAGGGCGGATGGGTCCCAGGGGAGGAGCAGATCAATGAGGCAGCCTGCTCCCCAGCAGGGCTTTTATTAACTCAATCAAGGGAACTGTCTGAGTTCCAGCTGCAGCCTGAGCACCAGAGCCAGTCTGGTGCCCGGCCGTGGCAGTACAGCTCCCCCACAGCATGCAGCCTGCAGAGATGGGTGGTGTGGGGGAAACTGCTTCATCCCCTCCTCTTGTTTCTTTGCCCTGGGGCAGGACCTACACCCTTTCCCTCTCACAGCCTCACACACACACGCTGAGGAAGGTGCACGGGGCTGGGCACTGCAGCTCTGGCGGCTGCTCTGCCAGGGAATGCCAAGGACACGTTATGGGGTGAGTGGTCGTGGTCTCCTGTGGGTTTAGGGAGATGCAGGATCCCTTGCCAAGACAGGTGGGTGCTTAGCGGAGACTCTAAACATGAAGGGTGACGCTATGGTGGGGACAATACCACCATGGTGGGATCTCTGCACCCTCTCCTAGGGTCTGGGGCTGCACAGGGGATGATCTGCTCCATCTGAGGTGTGTGTGGTGTGTATTTCTTGAGCTGATTCTAGCTCAACTAGGGGACAGATATGATTTGTGGTGCAGCTGGCATCTGGGTGGGAGTAGGAAGAGAGCAACACCACGGCACAGTCACTGCCCCTCTCTGCCTGGAGCTGCAGTGGGGAAGAGTCCAGCTGGAAAAAAACAGCAGCTCAGGGTGGGAACTGCACCATGGACCAGGTGCCCTTGCAAACATGGGACAAAGAAAGAGGAACACCAGCTCCTCACATCTTTACAGGAAGACAGATAGGCCATGTCCTACTCATCCCCACGATTTTGTAGCATACAGTGCCCTGGGACTTCCCATCCCAGCAGGAACTGAGGAGCTCCCGCAGGATGCAGGGCCCTGTGTGCACGTGGCCCATGGTCCTGGCACCTTGGGAGAAGTATGAGTGGATGGGGTGAAGGGACAGTGCTGTTGAGGTGAAGATAGCCAGAGTGCTGAGCAGAGGGCAGGTGCTGGACTCTGTGCCGGGCATAGCACTGGCTCACGGGCTGTCAGCCAGCAGCGCTGGTGTGTCCTGGCTATCCCTGTCCCAGGATACAGCCTGGACTCCTCAAAAGAAACCTCCATGTGCCTCAGTTTGCCCTCATGCTCCATTTGCCCTGACATCAACACCAACCTGCAGAGCTAGGAGTGCCCTGTAGGTCCTACATCTGCTGCAAGATGCTTTCTTCTGCTGAGCCAGGGCCCATCTGTGTCAGGCTGCCATCAGCCCCAGCAATGTGAATGCAGCTCAGGAAACCATAACAGGAACTCCTTCAGCTCCCCAGTGCTTGCCTGTCTCCAGTCCTGCTCTGATGGCCTCTGGATGTGTTTCCCTCAGAGCTGCTAGGATGGAGCCAATGGCCCGTGGGCACAGCTCTGTGGGCACTGGCCTCTGCTTGCTGTGTGGACCCCACCCCTGCAGTACGGGCTGCGCCTGCTGGAGAGCTGTACTGGCACCTGGACACCCTCCTGTCATGCTATCAGCCTCATGCCCTGTCCTCTAGAGTCCGGCTCTCACCACAGCCCTGGACAGCCCAAAGGGAAACCAGACCCCAGTCCCAGTGGCTCTGTCAGGAGCACTGAGCTCACCGCTGCCCTGCTTTGTATCCGGCTGCTCCATGGTGTCGCCCCCTGACACCACAGAGGGGACGGGATCCAGGGGAGTCAAGAAGGTGTCTGAGTGATGGCAACCATGCAGAAACGGTGCAGTCCGGAACAGCCCCCGGTACAGCCCGGAGAAGCCCTGGCACAGCCCAGAATAGCCCAGGGCAGCACGAGCGCAGGCGGCAGGGGCGCCGCTGGCCCGGCAGGGGGCAGCGAGGACTGACGAGTGTGTGAGTGTGAAGGAGTGAGTGTGAATGAGAGTGTGAGTGAGTGTGAGCGTGAATGAGTGTCAGTGTGAACGAGTGTGAGTGTGAATGAGTGTGAATGTAAAGGAATGGGTGTGAGGGTGAATGTGTGTGTGCGATCTGTGTCCGTGCCTGCGCCCGCGCCCGCGCCCGCGCCCGTGCCTCGGCTCCGATCGGGATCCCGCGCCCTTCGCCGCGTGCTCGCCGTTCGGCTCTGGGGGCGTGGCCCGGTCCGGCCCCGCCCCGCACCTGGCCCGGCCCCGGCCCG
>VZRN01006745.1:107376-122772 GCA_013397935.1 Dasyornis broadbenti | reverse complement strand
CGCCGCGCAGCCCCACTCTGCCCTCCCCACCCCCCGCCGCCATCCCCCGTGGCCGGCGCAGGGCGAGGAAGGAGCCCCCGGCTCCTCCACCTGCAGAGCCGGCTGGCGCCCAGCCTGGGCAGTTCCCGGCTGCTGCGCGAGTGGGTTTTGCCGGCCCAAGTGTCACCAGGATGCCGGGGGTTGTGGGTGCTCCCTGCCCGCCCCCCGCTGGGTGGTGGGAAACGATGCGGTATCTCCGTGTCCTTTGTGCTGGGAACAATGCGCCTGCAGACCCGCACCTCACAGAGGAGCTGCTGGCGGTTTCTGAGCCCGCCGAGGCTCGGGGGACTGCGGGAGCTCGGGGGGCGCGGGCCGGGCGAGGCCGAGCCCCGCGGGAACGGGTGCCACCCCCTGTGTCACCCTCGTCTTTGTGAGCGCCATGCCCGGGCCGGCGCGTGCGGTGCGCGGCGGCGGGGCTCTGCCGCTCTCTGTCCCTCCAGGAGGATGGAGTCCCCGGGAAAAAGGGGATCTGAATCCCACGGAACGGCAGCGCGGGACTCTGCCCGGCTCGGGACCCTGTCGCGGCCGCAGCCGCCGTCACGCGGGGAAAGGGACCGGCCGGTCCCCGCTCACGCCGTGTCCGTGCCGGGGCAGTCGCATCTGCCGGGCCCGTGGTGTGGGAGCGGATCGGACCCCGTGGGATCCCGGCCTCTCAGCCCCTCCCGCCCGGCCGGGCACGCCGTGCCTGCCCCCGTTCTGTCCCCTGTCCCCCGCCGGCACGGGCAGAGCGGGTGCTGGTGGCTGCGCTGGGGCTCGGAGGGCACTGCCCGCGCCCTGCCTGATCGGAGCGGGAGCACAAAAGATGCTGCTGGTGCAGTGATGGAGGGAGAGCGGGTGGGTGTGGGGCTGTGTGTGCGTGTGCACGCGGCTGTGCAGGGCTGTGTGCGTGTGCACGCGTGTGTGTGTGCACCACGACACCTCCCAGCTCCCCGGCCCCTCCAGCCTGCACGCCCTGGGAGCAGCCAGGGGGGATTTTTTTTCCGTTCTCCTCTCGAGAGGCCGAGGGTCGAGGCCAGGCTGTGTCTGTGAAGGATGGGAGAGCTGCAGGAGTGACGGCAGCCCCTACTGCGGTTGCTGCTGGGGTGGCTGCACAGGGACAGGGAGGGCTGTGCCAAGATAGAATGTCTGTGCCAGGACGCTGACCCGGGAACAGAGTTAATGCCGACGCTGGGGGTGGAGATTTCCTCCTGGCCAGACTCTTCCCGTCTCCATCCTGCACTTCTCTCGAGATGATGCCTTTTAACATCATCCTAGAGATGGGGTGGGTGCCCCGCGGGATGATGGCTATGGAGTCGTTTCTGCTGGGCTCTCCTAATCCCTCAGGTCCCTTCCGGCAGTGAGGTCCTGGGCTGGCGAGTGCTTGGCTAGGGAATCGCTGCCGGGAGGTGACTGGGGTGTACAGCACTGCAGTGGGGCCGGAGTGGTCGTGGTGAGGAACCAGGGAGGGGGGAGAGGTCCAATCTTTTTCCACCCCTTCCTTGAGGGAGTGAGCCGACATCGCGCTCAGTGCCGCTGCTGGGAGCTGGGCAGGTGGGGGGATGCGCTGGTGGAGGTGAGTCTGGAGGACAAAGGAGCGGGGCTGGGAGCAAAGAGGCTGCGAGACAAAGCTGGCAGGTCGCGGCGCCATGCAGGAAGGTGGCTCTGATGTTGAGCTGAGTGTGGAAGGGCCGAGCAGCTCTTCCTGCTGACCACCCACCTTTTCTGCCACAGCAGCGCCGCGGGGCTGGGGCTGGGTCCCCTCCTGTCCCTGGGCTTGGAGCAGGGCGAGGTTTTCCTTTGTGAGTGCTGGTGACACCCTGCTGGTGGAGCAGCCGGGCTGCAGGATTCTCTAAGACCCTTGAAGTAAATCTGCCCCAGATCCCACCTCTCTCAGCCATCAGAGCATGGAGGAGCTTGAATGTTTCTGGGATGCAGCAGGACAAGGTTCAAAGGTCCCCTTTTGTCCCTTGATAATAACATGGGCCAGCTGTGCTATTTCTTTGGGGTCTCTGTGTCTGTGCTGCTGGTGGGAGTGAGGTGGGACCTGGGGAAGGGCCAAGGACACTGGGAAGTGATGGTGGTGTTGGTGGAACACACTGCTGTCTGCTGGGGTCAAACAGCTGGGGATGATCCAGCTGATGTCAAGAGGTGCCACAGCCATCACGACCCATCTTTGTGGCCCCACAGAGCCCTTAGGGTGGGAGAAGTGGGGACAGTTGAGCAGAGATGCTGGGTCTGTGCACCCCAGGTCTTGCTGGTTGTCTTGGTCTTGCAGGACGAGACAGGAGCGATGCTGTGGTGTTTCACTGTCAGCCTCTCATCTTCCCATGAAAACACCTTCCCTGGTGTTTCACAGGCTCCCATCTTCCCCTTGAGACTCTCGTCTGCCCCATTTGCACTGGGATCCAAAGAACCCGGGTGCTGAGCCACCGATTGCAGCGTGGGGACATTATTTCATCTTTCCACGTGCTGGGAGGGAAATGGCTGATACCTGCGGCAGCGCTGCTGTCAGCAGAAGGAAATGCAGGCCCAGCAGCTCCTCCTGGCCCAGAGGCTGATTTGTGCCTCTACCTTGTACCTGCAGCTCAGACATGCAGTGTCTGCAAGGGCAGGGCTGGATCCTGGCCTGGCCCTTGCCCTCCCTGCCAGCAGGGTCTGCCTTTGCTTGTTCCTTAGCCCCAAGCCTGCCTTGTGGCTCCATGGGTGGGGAGGAACCGCAGGGCCGAGCTGCCGGCAGCAGTCAGGCTGGTGCCTGCGTGCCCTGCGCCAGCGTAGCGGTCTCAGCAGGAAGCTGCCTCCTGCTGCCGCGGTGCTGAGTGGGGCAGCCTGGGGGCCAACCCTCCTTAGACAGCAGCCACTGCTTCCTTCTCGAGGTGACCTTCAAATGGGTGTCTGCAATGCAGCCGGCGCAGCAGCTCCCCACTGCTGCCCGCTGTCTGGGAGTACAGCCTTGATTTGAGGCTCGTGCCAGGAATTTGAGGCTTGTGCCTTGAGGCTCAGCAGCCCCTCTCCCCACATCCCCCTCCAAGACTGCAGACAGGTGCTGCCAGTTCCTGCAGCCGCAGTGAGGTCGTGAAGGGGACTCGCTATGCTGGGTGCAGGAAGCAGAGCTCAGCCCAGTAGTTTTGCAGTGTCAGGAAGGGCTGATGGTATATATTGACCCCAGAAGCCATTAAACTCCTTGGCTGGAGTCCTGAGTGGCCTGGCTGGCTGCAGAGCTGCTCCCTAAGGGCTCCTCCAAACTGACTGGCTCATTGAAGAGAGTGGCATCCCCTGTGCCAGAGCTGCCTGTGGCACTGAGCATGCCTGGCCGGCTGTGGAGACGCAGGAAACGGAGCTTGTGAAATTGGGGAAGGAAGTTGAGTCGTATTTCAAGTTTATTTAAACTCTGCAACCTCCAGGGCTCTGCTGCTCTCGCAGGCGCTCCTGCTGCGATGCTCTGTGCTCCACACCAACAGCCCACTGCTGGCTCCTGCCTCGGGGAGTGACTCCCAGCTCCTCCTCTGAGTCCCCCCTCCCCTCATCATCCTGCACCCTTGGGATGCTCAGTCAAGTGACTGAGCTGGCAAAGGCCTCGTGGTAGGATCAGCTGGGCTGCAGCCCTGCCAGCATCCTGGCACCTCTACTGCCACATGGCTAGGGCTCTCTGCCCGCTGCTGGGATGCTTTCTGTGAATCCAAAGTCTCTGCAACCAGCTGGGGTCAGTCCCTGAGGAAGTGAAGTTGTAGCCCTTCCAAATCAGCTCTTCTGGGATGGATTTGGGTCCAGCTGAAAAGGTGTTGTGAACCCAACTCGTGCCAGTGTCCATGCTGCCCAAGGACTCTAGTGGGGAGAGGGAGGGTACAGCCCTGGTGCCTGCTGCCCACCATCACCTGCTGCTGCTGGAGCTCACAGCCCTTTGTGTGGTCCTGTGCAGGGGTCACTGTCTCCTGCCAGCTTTGGCTGCTGTTGGGCTGGCTTTGCTCAGATGTCACAGGGCCATGCAGGGAGAGACAAGGCAATCAATTCCACCCCTAGGCACGGGATGTGACTGTCTCCTGGAGGGGGAGGGGGAAGGGGAAGGGAAGCAGGGAGGGGAACAGACAGTCCTGGTGTGGGACACAGCCCTGGGGTGCTCTGTCTCCCATCTGCAGGGTCGGGGAGCAGCCCTGATCCCTGGCAGGAAAGATCTCAGGAGGCTGCTGCATCTTGAGGGTGCTGGGCTGGCAGACCACCAGTGTGGACACCCCAGTCCCTTTCTCCACGCTTTGCACCCTCTTAGGGCAACTCGGCCATGGCAGCGCTGCCCCGCCTCATCCTGTGACTTTTGCTACTGGGCTGAGCCCATCTGGATGAGCTGCTGCTCCTCGCTTTCGCTTTGGGGCTTCCCAGCGTGCTGGGACTCGGGGGCTGCGTGTTCCAGAGAGCAGGGGGACAGTGGCCTCCCCAGTCTGGAGGGAGGTGTTGGGGACCATGGGTGCGGACTCCACGGGCTCTCGGGCAGTGCTGAGCCCAGGTGTGTGGACGCAGGGGGTTCTGTGCCTGGCTTCAATCAGGCACTCAATCGGCTTTAACAGCGGAAATGTTCGAAAGGGGATGGAGCCGGTGTGAGGGGGGAGCGCGGCTGCACCCCATGGTCCCACCAGATGTGCCATCGTCCACAGCAGAGCGGTGTGAGGAGGGTTTTGGTGCCTGCACACACCAGTCATGGGCAGGGGATTTAACTGAACACCATGGAGCCTCAGGAGCTTGGGAGGCCAGGGCCTCCCAAGGATCAGCCAGAGGATGGAGCCAGCTGCTGCCTCAGCAGTGAAATTGGAGGCAGGAGAAAATTGTAGGAGACGAAGCCCCAAACAAAGCTGTCAGAAACATGGCTCCTGGCCCCAGGAGAAGGAAGGTGATATCCCCTGTGAGCCCAGTGTGAACCACGGAGCCAGCCCTGGCCAGTGGCTGTCCTGCTGTTCCTGCTGGGGCTGGGGGCTGGCCCTGGTGGTCCCACAGGGCTATTTCCTGCTGGAGGCTGTCAAAACACTCCATGCCACTGGTTAAACAGCCAGCAGATTTGGGATGTGGTGGATTGTGAGGGCAGCTGCCGCTGGGATCTGCTGCAGGAGACCAGTGTGCAGGAGGTGACTCTGCACTCTGGTGACTTGCTGATGGGTTTTACTTTGGCTTGGCGGAAGGGACAGTGCCTGGCCACCTGCCCACTGCCCCTTCCCTCTCTGGGCAGAACAGGAGGCAGTCCAGTGCTGCCCTTGTGTGGCTCTGAGGCTGCCTCTTCTTGCTTGGAATGTGTCCCTCTGCTCTCTCCATATGGATGCTATGCAGTCGTTACCCCATTTCCAAGTGAGGGTTCAGGGCTGAGCCCGAGCTCTTGGGGATTCCAGTGGAATCCCTTTCCCTGCTCTGCAGCTTGCTGTAGCCTGACGTGGGTGGGGCAGATTTCTTGTCACAGCTTGCTGTCGTGGGGCCTGGTGCCAAGGTGCCCTGTCCTGGGGTCCAGCTGCCCCATGGAGCTGTGGGGCTGCGAACCCCTCCTGCTGCCCATGCCTGACTCTGGCAGAGTGAGATGTCTCTATCCCTGCTCTGGTCTGGGAGGAGGTGGCTGATGCTGGCAGGGAGCTGAACTGTTCCTCCTCTTCCTCTGCCCTTCAAGCCCTGAGCTCCGTGGCCTGCTGTTGCAGGGCTGGAAAGCACAATCCAGCCCCTCCTGTTGGGGGAGAGGGTCTCTCGGTCCATGGTGCTGTGCTCTCTGCTCATCCATTATTTCAGGCTGCACCTGCCTGAGTTTTTACTCAGGCATTAAGTGCATTAGGGCAAACATTAGGGCAAAATGTTCCATGTTCCTTGCCCAGGCCAGGGTCTAGGTTTGCTTCTGGCTACTTCCCAGCATCCCCCATCGTCCTGGCCAAGGCCTTGGCATTTATTTGTATTTTGGGGAAGGGCTGGAGAGGAACCTCTTTTGTGCCACCTGCTCCCCTGTCTTGTGGGCAGGTTCTCTCTGATGTTCCCGGCGGGACTCTGGTATCTTCTGCCAAGGTCAGGTTGTTTTTCCCCATTGGCAATTGTTGTGCACTGGGAGGCTGCCAGCATGCTGGCCCTAGGGAAGCCTCATCTCCAGTATGGGCACATTGTACTGGTACTGGGGTGGAAGTGGGGCCTTGTAGGGGCACCTGGGAAAGGGACACATCCTGTGGATGTGATTTACTGACTTGGGAGCCAATGGGAGCCTCCGTACTGGGGTGCAGAGTTGGATGGGGATGTGTTTCCATCTGTCTCCATCAGACCTGTGGCATTCCTGTGCCCTGCAGGATCAAGCTGATGGCCTGTCAGGCCCAGGGCCTACTGGTGAACGATGGTTTCCTTTAATTCCCTGTTAATTGCTGACACTGCTGCTGAGCCAGTGTTTTTGGGACTGTTCCTGCATGTCTGGAGGGGAGTGGGGACCCTGCTGGGGCCTGTGTCACATCATGTGTGCTGCCGCACATGTGTTTCCCCCTGCAGTTGGGGTTTGGTGACATTGCACCCCTTTGCAGGTGACGTCCTGGGTCTGTTTGCAAATATCTTGTGGTATTCCCCGTGGGCAGATCCCAGGCAGAGCTGAAGGCATCACCAGGCACTTACAGGGGGTGAAGGTGGAGTGCAGGGAGATCCCAAACTAGACTGGCTCCTGCTCCCTGTGGGCTGGGCAGAGCAGGATCCCTGCTGGTCTCTGCCTGCTGCCACGGCCTGGGTGTCCCCAGCGCTGGCCGTGCAGGCAGCGTGTCCTCATCCCTGCCCCACCATGGGGCTCAGCACTGAGCAGATGGTGCTGCTCAGAGCCTTGTGCTCCTGCCAGAGCTAATGAGCAGCACATGGTGCCTGCCAGAGCCTGATTTAAAGGTTTCCCTAAGCCTGGGAAAGTCTGGAGTGGGAGGATTAGGGGGAGCCCAGGGGGCTCTGGGGTCTAAGGTAGCAGGGTCTGCCCTGCAGGGGAGCAGGCTGGGCGATATTGGGGTGGCTTCCTTGGGAGATCAATGTGGTGTGGAGGCCCTGTCCCCCCTTTGAGCTGTGCCCAGGGGGCCTCTGGGTGCAGCCTGGCTCTGTGGGGTGTCCCCAGGCTGCCCAGGAGCTCTGTCTTGCCCCAGTGCTCGTCCAGTTGTGCCGGCTGTGGCTCCTGCTGCCCTGGCAGGATTTGACTGGAGCGCGGTGGCGTGGAGGGCTCTGTGCTGTGCTTGCTTCTGCTGGGAGGTGCCTGGCTATATCTCTTAATTGGACTGTTTGCTGACCAGACCTGGCAGTCCCCGGGGAGCCTGATTCAATTTTCTCTGATTGCTGAGCCGCTTCCCTGCCGTGGTAATTAAATGCTGAACTTTGTCTTGGTTTGTGTCCAACATAACCTGCGTGCAAAGAGCCAGCCCTTGGCAGCCAGCCTCCTCCTGGGTCCCCCATGCTCAGGGAGAATGGCGCTGGGAGATCCCTTCCCGGGCAAGGGGCAGATTCCCCCATGGGGTCTGTGCCTGGGGAGCCACTGGTGAGGGCGGGCAGCCCCATCTGTGCTTGCAGTGTCGGCCTGGAGATGTAGGAAAACCTGGAGCACTTTGTTCTGATCCTACCCTGGGGAGCTGCTTGGCCAAGCTGAGTGCCCCACATGCGGCCATGCTGCACCCCATGGGCCACACACCACCTCACCTGGTGGGTCTGTGGTGCCTGGGCTGTCCTTGACCCAGGAGATGTCCTGGGAGAGCATCGGAGGCAGTGAGAGCTGCTTCTGCTGGATGACCTGGGCTGCTTGGTGGGGTTACAGGGCAGCAGCAAAGCATGGAGGGCAGGCTTGGGGCAGAGGAGAGTGAAGCAGGTGGGGAGCAGAGAGGGCAGCGAGGTTGGCAGGGGCTGTGTGCAGGCCTGGGCTGCTGGGCATCTGCTCCTGCAGCTCTGGTGCTGGGGAGGCTGGAGGGAGCCCGTGACACGGGGAGCAGAGATGGGGTCATGGCAGGAGTGGGGATGGGAGCAGGGCCAGCACAGGGGATGTGGGGATGGGAGTGGGGTGAATGCAAGGTCGTGTGGGGAGGGGAAATGGGGTGAACACCCATGATGTGGGGAGTGGGGTGAACAGAGGTGATGCAGGAGCAGAGACAGGAGCAGAATGAGCGCAGTCAATGTGGGGAGGAGAGCCAGGTGCTGCCTGGGCTTGCCCAGCCCACCTGTCCTGACAGGCTCCCAGGGCTGGGCTGTGCCGCTGCTGGGGTCTGCCAGTGGCAACCTCTGCCAGCGGCAGCCTCTGCCAGCCTGTGGTGGCTGATGCCTGTGGTGGGTGTGGGGCAGGGCCTCACCAGCCTTGCAGTGGGCAGCCTTGTCCCTCTGCAGACCAGGTGGACAAGAGGTAGTGACTATGAGCCTCGGGGGCCTGGCACAGAGAGGGAAAATCCCATGGAGCTCTTCCAGCCACCACTCTCCAGCTCTCTGGCTCTGCTCCCTGGGAAACCAGCCCTTCCTGGCTAGGCAGCCTCTGTGGGAGGGAAGAGGAACAGCTCTTTGTAGGGTCTGCAGGCAGCTTGCAGAGAGGTCTCAGAGGGACAGGAGCTCTTTGTGACACCCCCAGTCTGTGAGAGGCTGCCCTACAGCCCCTGCCAGCGCTGGAAATGCTGGAGCGTGTGTGTGCTCAGGCTCCCTGGGAGGTGGAACAGCCCCTGTGTGATGGGGGTGATCCTGGGTCATGGATCTGGGTCCCCCTGTGCCCGCCCTCTCTTGTGGGCCATGCTTGTTGGGATGTGTAAGTGAGATGGCTGTGCTGTGCCGGGGCAGCTGTGTCCCCGCAGGATGGTGTGGTCTGGCCTGTGCCTGGCCATGGGTGTGGGCAGTTTTGGAGCGTGGGAGTGTCATGGCTCTGGCTCTGTGCTGCCATGGCTTTGGCAAAGTGCTGGAGGCCATGGGATGTTCCAAGCCCCTTGGGGCTGCCGTGGAGGTGGCTGGGAGACAGGAAGCTGACAGTGGGGTGAGGAGGACATGAACACAGCAGTCCATGTCAGCCAAACTGTGCTTTCCCGAGCAAGGAGACAGCGTCCCTTCAGAGTTCAGGAGATTGGTGGTGTCAGTGGTGTGTGCTGAAATGGGGATACTGGCTGTGCCCAGTGGGGTCAACCCCATCCCCTTGCCTCTCGTAGGGCTCGAGATACTGGTATGGGCAGATCCCTCCCCAGGAGGCCGTGCCTGCTGGGATCAGGGACCCCCAGGCTGACCCTGCCTCTGGAGTTGCCTCACAGTGCCCACCTGACACTTGGCTCTTGGCCTCCTCTGCACTCGCCCAGCCTGGCATAGGGCAGTGGTGCAGAACAGCTCTCCCTTTGTGCCTGCCGAGGCTCCTGCCCCTCGTGCTGCGGGACCCGCTCCCCCCCTCCTTCCCAGATGCTCGTTCTCGCTGGCAGCTCAGCCGTGGAGACGGTGCTTTCAGAGCCTGCCAGCCTGGCAGGGATGGGAAGGGGAGCAATGGAGACGCTGCAGCTGAGGTTCCCTTTGTGTCCCTGTGTGGCTGCGGCTTTCCTGGCATGCATGGCGCTCGTGCTGAGGCCTTTGGATGCCGGTGCTGGATCAGGCTCCTGCTGCGATGCCCATCATCGCCCCAGGGAGAGCTGCCGGTTGGGGGGCGGTGTTCCCCACCCCTGCCTGCTCCTCTGTGTGCTGATCCATTCACCTCCTGCCTGCTGTGCTGGGTGCCTGGGAAGGTTTTCTTGGCAGGAGCATTTGGCTGGGACTGTGCAGCTCTGTCCTGGCTCTCTGTCCCTTGTCACCGTCCCTTCACAGGGAGCTGAGGGGGTTGTGGTTGGTGCAGCTGTGGTCCTGCTGGCTCTCTGCTTCCTGGGATGTCGCTGTGCTGAGGCTGATGGAAGCGAGATGGGCACTGAGCAGCCTGCTGGCCTCAGGACGGGCTGTATCCTCCCTGTGCCGGCTTTGGGCAGAGGTGGTCCCCAGTGCCAGTCTGGGGCTGGCTGGGCACAGACTGCAAG
This sequence comes from Dasyornis broadbenti, assembly GCA_013397935.1. NCBI lineage: Eukaryota > Metazoa > Chordata > Aves > Passeriformes > Dasyornithidae > Dasyornis > Dasyornis broadbenti. Next base: position 112,792 of record VZRN01006745.1, on the reverse strand, counting down.
AGCTGGGGCTTGGGTCACTCCTGCCAAGGAGGGTGGAAGGGAGCAGCCTTGTGGTGATTAGTTTTGGCTGCCACTTGGCAGGTGGGCTCCTAAGTGTCACATAAGCACAAGAGCCTGTGCTGTGGACTCTCAGGAGGGCAGCAAGGCTCTCGCTGTGTCCCCGTCCTGTAGGCCAGGGCACCCCGATGTGTTTGGCTCTGCTGTGGGTCCCACTGGTTGGCACGAGCTGTCTTCAGGGCTGGTGGCTCACGAGCAGGTGCAGAGAAGGTTGGTTGGCTGTGTCCAGATGCAGGTGAGGGAGCATCTCCATCACTCACGGGTTGGACCCTGACAGCATCACAGCCAGGTCTTCTGGAGCTACAGATAGGCAGGATGTGGCCAGGATCTTTTTTGGTAGCGGTAGGGACAAGGAGAGCTGGACACACTCAGATGGGGTCTCTATGGCCACCAAAGTTGCTCATCCCTGTTGGAGAACATGGGAAACTCAGGCAGAGGTTGACAAGCTCTGTGACCTCCCCAGCGTTAGCAGCAGGGGTTGAGAGCAGGGCCAAGGAGAGAGCCCGGGCTGGCTCTGCAGGTGATTGTCATGTTTGGCTGGAAAGCTGCTGACAGGAGGGGACAGGGGATCTGGGGGATGCTGGTCAGCAGTGGCTGAACATGAGCCCAGGCGTGCCCAGATGGCCAAGAAGGCCAGTGACACCTGGCTTGTAGCAGCCATGGTGTGACCAGCAGGACCAGTGACCGCTCCTCTGTGCTGGGCACTGCTGAGACACCTCCAGTCCTGGGGGCAGTTGTGAGACCCTCACACCTGGAAAGAAACTGGGGACTGGAGCATGTCCAGAGAAGGGAAGGGAACTGGGGAAGGGTCTGGAGCACCAGGAGCAGCTGGAGAAAAGGAGGCTCAGGGGGAACCTTCTGGCTCTGCACAGCTCCTGACAGGAGGGAGCAGCTGGGGGGCAGTCGGGCTCTGCTCCCAAGTAAAAAGACAGGACAAGAGGAAACAGCCTCAAATTGTCCTAGGGGGGTTTAGGCTGGATATTGGGGAAAATTTCATCCCTGAAAAGGTTGTCAGGCACAGCTGCCCAGGGCAGTGGTGGAGTTGCCATCCCCGAAAGTGTTCGAAAGATGTGTGGGAGTGGCACTTGGGGACATGGGTTAGTGGTGAATATGGCAGAGCTGGGTTAATGGTTGGACCTGATGGTCTTGAAGGGTGTTTTCCACCTAAACAATTCCATGAATCTGTGTTTGGAGGTGTCGTGGTGCCTGGGCATGACTTGGAACTACATGTGAACACCTCCCTGACCCAGCCAGGCTCTCATGCAGTGCCCAGCCTGGGGGGCTTCCTAAGAGGGCAGGGCTGTGAGACTGGTGCAGGAGAGTTGGGGCAGTTGGACTCTGAGGGGAGAAGGAGAGGCAGCTGCACTGGCCTAGAGAAACCCTCTGAGATGTCTCCTAGTGGCCACATAAGACCCCCACGATGCTTTGTGCTGTCTCTGTGCTTTCCCACATGAGTTTCAGCAGCTGGTGCCTGCCCTTGTCCTTTTGCTCCACTCCTCCCATTCTCATAGCGGAGTCTGCTGGCAGCAGCTCCCAGGGACATCCCTGGGTGGTGCTTGGCCAATTGCCTGAAGAGCAGGACCTTCCCGGGGGATTCCTGCATCTCCCGTGTCTCTCACGCTGGGGAGGCAGGACAGGATGGCCTGGGGAAGCGCACTGAGGACAGGCATCTGAGTCTTCTCCAGTGCCACAGGTCCCCTGGCTGGGAAAGCCAGGGGGAGAAATGGGTCTCTTGGGTGCTTGGAGCTGGCTGGGCAGCAAGGTTTGGACGCTTGAACAGTCCAGCACAGCCAGGCTCAAAGTGGCTTCCTAAATGCCCCGTAGAAAATTCATGTGCGCACACCCCTCCAGCACTGCTGCTCATGATCTTGCAAACCCCCCTGGCAGGTATTTAATGCCCTGGGGGAAGTGGAGAGACAAAGAAATATTTTGCTGAGAACCTGCTTTCATTTTTCCTGAGAGGAAATAAAAAATTCCCAAATGTATTGTGGCTCCAGTCTGTTCCTCTGCCCGTTCCCTGGGGCTGCAGTTGCTGTGCGTGTCTAGGGTGGGGATGGGGGAAGCACATCATCTTGCTCCAAAAGTAATTAAAGTCAGGGATAATTTTTCTGGAGGAGGGTGGGACCCTGGGAAGGCGACAGGAACGAGTCTGGGACTGCGCACATCAGAAGCTGCTTTTTATTGTGGCTGCTGAGCTAAATATATCCACGGAGGCACAGAGCTGTTCCCAGGCGTCTGCTGCGTGGGGTGAGGGGGTGAAGGGGTGCTCGTGCACTGCCTGTGCTGCCAGGGCACCCTGTGCCCCCAAACACAGCCCCTGTGCCCCCAGACACAGCCATGGGGTTTGGCCCTCCTGGGCTTGGTTTGCCACTGGGTGGGTGAGGACTCGTGTGAAGCTGTGCCAGGAAGGGGTCAGGCTCAATATCAGGGAAAGGTTCTTCTTTCCCAGAGGGTGATCGGGCACTGAACAGGCTACCCGAGGGATGGTCACAGCCTCAAGGCTGCCAGAGCTCCAGGAGTGTCTGGACAACTTTCCAGGCACAGGGTGGGATTGCTGCGGTGCCTGTGCAGGGCCGGGAGTTGGATCAATGATCCTGGGGGGTCCTTCCAGCTCGGGAGATTCCATGGTTCTGAGTCCCAGTCCACAGAGTGGATGCTCAGGTCTCGATATGGCTTGCCAGGGATGTGGTTTGGAGGAATTAATAGCTGTGTTTATGGAGCACCCAGGGACGGGAGCTGTGCAGTCATTAGCACTAATGAGAGCTATTTGCATGGCGCTTGGCTCCAAACTCCCTCTTTCTCCATGAGTCCCCTGGGAGCCCCCAGCTTCCTGCAGCCGGTGCATCCATGGACAGCCAGGGCTGTGCAGCCCTGAAGCGGAGCAGTGTCTGTGCAGGTTCAGCCGCTCTGCTCCCGCATTTCTTGGGCAGGGGTTGAGTGCAGTAGGTGGGATGTACTGGGTGGCTCATGCTCTCTGCCTGAGCCAGGAGCCCAGCGCAGCCTCACCTGTCCCAGTCCCCACAGCTGGGGACAGCTATCGGGCTGGGCGGAGGTTTGGTTCCAATGGTTGGGACTGTCTTGTCGTGTTTTTGCATTTTGCATTTCAAGTCTTTGTAGCTGTGGCTTGATGTGTCTGCATCGGGAGTGAGTGGGACTGTGCTGGGGCCTGGCTGCCCGACTCTGCCCCAGTCTCTGATGGGGCTGCTTCCATGTCCTGGCCCGTGTGTGTGCACAGCCCTGCCAGGGGCATCGGGGTGAATGAGCCAGCGCAGTGTGAGGTCTGCCTGGCCTGGGGACAGTTTGTGTTGCTACCAGCGCTGTGTCCAGCCCTGCCTGTCACCTCAGTCCTGAGGGTGGCTGGTGGTGTTTCTGGGATGTGTCAGCCTCTGTTCTCAGCTACGAACAGGTCAAGGTTATGGCTGGCTGCAGGAGGAGAGCATCCCCTGCCCTGTTTGCTCCCTGCTACAGAGGTGCTGCCTGTCCCCTGCCTGCATCAGCCGTGTTTCCAGCAGCGATTGTAGAATGTCCTGAGCTGGAAGGGACCTACAAGGTTCACTGACTTCAACTCCTGGTCATGCACAGACACCCCAACAATCCCAACCTGTGCTAAGAGCGGTGTCCAAACACTCCTGGAGCTCTGGCAGCCTTGGGGCTGTGACCATTCCCTGGGGAGCCTGTTCAGTGCCCCAGCAGCCTCTGAGGCAAGAACCTTTTTTTAATTTCCAACCTAACCCTCCTCCAGCACAGCTCCAGCTGTTACACTGGGTCCTGTCAGAGAGAGCAGAGGTTGGAGCTGCCCCTCATGGGGAGGCTGCAGACCTCGATGAAGTCTGACCTCAGGCTGCTCTTGTCCAGTTTGAGCAAACCAAGTGACCTCAGCCGCTTCTCATGTGGTTCCTCAAGGCCCTTCACCCCTCTCATGTCCCACCTTTGGACACTCCCTAATATCTTTATTTCCTTTTTTTATTGTGGTGCCCAAAACTGCACACAGCACTCAAGGTGAGGTTGTGCCAGTTCAGAGCAGTGGGGAGCAGTCTCTTCCCTCTTCTGATTGTGCTGGACTGAACATGCTCCAGGACATGGCACACAGCGTGGACTGGGTTCGCATCCTCAGGACCAGACTGGTGTCCCCCAACACTGGGCTGCCCTCAGCCGGCTTCTCTTCCCACAGGATCCGTCCCCAGCTGCCTAAAGAGAAGATAGAGGGATGTCACATCTGTACCTCAGTGACACCTGGCGAGCCCCAGGTGCTGCTGGGGAAGGACAAGGCCTTCACCTATGACTTTGTCTTTGACCTGGACACATGGCAGGAGCGGATCTACACAACGTGCATGGGGAAGCTCATCGAGGGCTGCTTCGAGGGCTACAATGCCACTGTGCTGGCGTACGGGCAGGTACAGGCCCTGCCCGCCCTGAGGGCTCTGCCCTCTGCGCTGGGCTCTCCAGCAGCACTGGGCATACTGACAGGGCACCTGCAGAGGTTAAGGAAGGTGGAGGGTGTGTGAGATCCTGGCTATGGAGAGAACAGAGCTGTCCCTGGTTGGGTGAGAGCTGGGGGCGGGGGTGGCCTTGGGTGGGAAGAGGGGATGGCAGGACTGGGGTGGGAGCGTGGGAGTTGATGGGGGTCTGGGGGTTACAGTGGCTCAGCAAGGGTGTGTGGGGAGCCCAAAGTAGCCGGGGCAAAACGTGGGGTGCATTGGGCAGAGCTGAGCCTGGGAGGGCCCAGGCAGCTCCCCCTCGTTGTCTCTGCACAGACTGGTGCAGGGAAGACGTACACCATGGGCACCGGCTTCGACATGAGCATCTCCGAGGAGGAGCAGGGCATCATCCCACGGGCCATCAGCCACCTCTTCAGCGGCATCGAGGAGCGCAAGCGAGTGGCCCAGAGCCAGGGAGTGGCGGCACCTGAGTTCAAAGTCAGCGCCCAGTTCCTGGAGGTGGGTGGTGAGAGGTCTGGGGACACCACGGCCCTGCCCTGTCCTTGCTCCCTTCCCATGCCTTGGACTCCTTGAGTCCTCCGTGTCCTGGCTGCTTCCCAACAGAGCTGGGCCTGTGACAGGCATGGCACTGGGGATGTGTGCCAGTTCAGGGGAGACTTAAAGCACCTGGATGTTGTTGACCTCGTGATGGTTACAAACTGGGCGGAGGGAGCTCCCGCCATGGGGAAGGTTTTACGACTTGTTTCCCTGGGGATCCAGGGGCTCTGGGCTGTCTTACCCCTGTTTGAGGTCAAGGATAGCGGGATACCTGATACCCTGGACCAGAGTTCCCAGTGAAACAGGAAGAGAAGAAAGTGCCACTCTTGCAGAGGGGTTGAGGGGGGACTGTGCTATTTTCTCTTTTTTTTTTTTTTTTTTTT
>VZRN01006745.1:75685-107343 GCA_013397935.1 Dasyornis broadbenti | reverse complement strand
TTTTTTTTTTTTTTGTTGCTTCTCTGACCTTGAGAATGCATCCTCTCCTGCCTCTGTCCTTGCTTCTCCTATTCAAAAGCCTCTTCTGTTAACTGCTTCATTCCCTGCAGAAGTTTGTCCCGGGAAGCCCATGGGCCTTGTGTATTGGCAGCGTTTTTCCTGGGGATTCTCCTTGGCTGAAAGAGCAAAGAGGTGCAAGTGGGAGCTGGTTTAAGGCCCCAGTGAGAAAGCACAGGGGGATGTTGAGCAAAGCTGATCTCCCAAGCAGGTTTCACCTGGTTGAGGTCGTGACCTGGGATGCACCCAGAGGAGATGGGCAGGGAGGAGGCCCGTGCTGTGATCTTGCCTCCAGGTGCCTTTGTTGGCCATCACATCTGGATGTCTTCAGATGATGATGGCTTGGAGAGGGCCCAAAGTCACCTCCTTGCTGGAGAAATCCTTCCCACTTATGTCTCCATCTGCAGACCCTTTGTGAGCTCCTGTGGTGCTCTTGTGTCCTCCTCTTCCCATCGCTTGCCCTATCCAAGCTCCTGGTTGCCTTCCCAGTTGTGCTCAGCTTGTGGGGCTTCTTTTTGGGGATCCTGTGTGCTGGGTTGGAAACAGGAACAATTTCCTGCCTGTCCTGAAGTCCTGTGGGGATAAAGGGGCATGTGGCCATGTCAGGCACTGGTCAATTTTATTGTCCTGGCAGGGGCACAGCACTTGTTCCGGCCGATCCCTGTCTTGTGACTGCTCCTGGGAGCAGGTTTAAACCTTCGGGGAGCCTGGCTGCACCTGGGGCAGCCAGGGACGGATTAGCCTGATCCGTCCTGCTGGCCAGGAAGCTGCAATCCTCAGGTGACCCAGTGCTCTGCTCTGGGATGTGGCTGCAGGAGGGTGACACTGAATGGTGGCAAAGCGGGGACAGATGGGCAGGGGTGTCCCTCCACCCTGGGGTGAGAGAGAATGCTGCAGAGTTAAGACAGGGATGGAGGCAGCTCTGGGGCAGCAGTGTTTTGCTGCTTGTCCAGCACTCCCTGGTCCCTCTTTATCCCCTTTCCAGGTGACAGGAGCTGTGATGACAGTGGCATTTCACTGGTTCGTGTGGCCCAGTGAGCTGGGAAGGTCAGGGGGATGTGCAGCTCCTGGGTGTCTGCTCAGCAGAGCTGCTTGTGTGGACCAGGGCCTGGACAGGGTTGGGCAGCAGAAACCAACCCAGTCTGCAGCTCAGAGCTTTGCAGGGCAGGTTCTGGAGCACCAGTCTGATGAGGAGTGGCTGAGGGAATTGGGGAGGCTCAGCCTAGAGGAGAGGAGGCTCAGTGGGGACCTTCTCTCTCTCTACAACTCCCTGACAGGAATGTGGGGCCAGATGGGTGTTAATCTCTGCTCCCAGGAAACAAGGGACAGGACAAGAGGAAATGGCCTCAAGTTGTGCCAGTTGAGGTTTAGATTGGATATTAGGAAAAATTTCTTCCCTGAAGTGGTGGTCAGGCGTTGGCACAGCTGCCCAGGGCAGCAGTGGAGTCACCATCCCAGGAAATGTTCAAAAGATGTGTGTCTGTGGCTCATGGGGACATGGGTTAGTGCTGAACATGGTGGTGCTGGGGTAGATGGTTGGACTTGATTATCTTAGAGGGCTTTTCCGATTGGAAGGATTCCGTGATTCTGTGCATCACCGCCTCTCTGCATGCACGTGCTTGTGCAGCTCCCCTACTCAGCCTTGCACATGTGTGTGAGCTAACACGCATCCCCAGCTGTGGTAGCAGGGTGCCCCGAGGGCAGCTCCTGCCAGTCCTGAAATGCCAGGCTCGAGCAGCCGCATGCTTCCTCTGCTCACCCCATGCCCACTGCCCTGCTCAGCTCTACAACGAGGAGATCCTGGACCTGTTCGACAGCACCCGCGACCCTGAAGCACGGCACCGCAAATCTAACATCAAAATCCACGAGGATGCCAGTGGGAGCATCTACACCACGGGGGTCACATCACGCCTCATCAGCTCGCAGGATGAGGTGGGTGCAGGATGGGGCAGACACAGAGCAGGGGTGGCAGCTGGGTGCCTCTGCCCGGGATGCGCTGGGTGGGGATAGCTCGGCAGGGGGAGATCTCTCCCGGATAGGACAGTGCAGTCCCAGGGGTGTTCTGGAAAAGGTCATTGTGTGCCCACTGAGCTGCACAGGGTCTGTCCTGGCTCCCTAGAAGGGTGATTTAAGGTTTCCTTCCCTGTCTGGTGTCGTAGCTGATCCAGTGCCTGAAACAAGGAGCTCTTTCCCGCACCACCGCCAGCACCCAGATGAACGTGCAGAGCTCCCGGTCCCACGCGATCTTCACCATTCACCTGTGCCAGACCAGAGTGTGTGCCCGCCCAGAGCTGGTGAGATGTGGTCCTGTCTCATGGCCAGGCTGTTCCTGGGTTCCATACCCAGGTGATGCATGATGTTCCCTGGGGAAGGGGAGAGGGTCTGAAGTCTGGCAAAGAGAAGCAGTGATTTTTCTGTCTTCTTTCCAGTCATAGCCAGCATTAGGATTTAATGGGAGCTGGGGGTGAGCCGATCCAAGGCAGGATGGCTCAGAGCAAGCTGCTGTTGGGATCCTGTCCCCATCTCTGAGGGGCCAGATACAGAGGGTGAACGCTCAGGTTCTCGCTGATGTCTGAGTGAAGCCAAAGGAGCTTCTGCCTGCTCCAGTCTGGGGTGGTGACCCTTCACGTGTCGCTGGCTGCAGGTGAATGGGGAGGTGACCAGCCTTCTGGATGGATCCCAACCCGCCACTGAGTACGAGACCTTGACAGCCAAGTTTCACTTTGTGGACCTGGCTGGCTCAGAGAGGCTGAAGCGGACGGGTGCAACCGGCGAGAGAGCAAAGGAAGGAATCTCCATCAACTGCGGCCTGGTATGGCACCGGGCCTGCAGCAGCGGGCAGGGGCAGGGGCAAGGCAGGGCCTGCCTGGGGAAGCCTGTGACACTTCTGGGTCTTGCTCAGAGCTGCCCTTGGCTCTTGAGGTGCTGCTGTCTCAGCTGGGGTTTGTACTGCCTGTGCCTGATGGCAGGAATACGCACAGTGCCGGTGGTGAGAGCACAGCTCTGCTGCCAGAGGAGACTGATGCTGTGGGGAGGGGTGCAGCTGGGCACAGTGCTGCAGGTCCCAAAAGGCTGAGATCTGCTAATCAGAGTTAAAAACCCCACTCTGGGGCTTGATGCTGCTTCTCATGCAGTATGGCAGAGAGGCACAGCCCCATGCCAGCCCCCTGTGCAACCCAAACCTGTGCTGCAGTGCATGGCCCAGGCCCAGGCCCATGCAGTGCTGGCTGCATGGCAGCTGCATCCTCAGCCAGGGCTGACTCTGGGGGGGCTTCCCTTTGTGTTGGTAGCTGGCCTTGGGGAACGTCATTAGTGCCCTTGGAGACCAGAGCAAGAAAGTTGTGCACGTGCCCTACCGTGACTCCAAGCTCACCCGCCTGCTGCAGGATTCCCTCGGGGGCAACAGGTAAGGGGGTCCCGGGGGGTGCTGAGCTTGGGGTGAGGCTGCAGGGGCTGTCCCCCTGCAGGTGGGGCTGAGGGGCTCTGGAGCTATGCAGGAGCTATCTCAGGACTTCAGTGGCTGCCTGCTGGGGAGGGGATGCCTTCTTCCAGGCATGGCATGACTCTGCGGATGTAAAGACCGTGGCTCCTTATCAGCCTCAGGCACAATTAGCAGCTTTGGCAGAATCAGCTGGTGCAAAACCGTCCTGAGTCCTTGAAGATCTGGGGCTTGGCAAGTGTTGGTGCCCAGCACAGGATAGATTGAATACCCTACCTCTTCTCCAAAGAGGGAGGCGTTGAGGGAGGGCTGCCTTTGCTCAGTGCTGGGTGATGTGCTTGAGGGGTCTTGTGGGTGCTCTGATGAACCCAGATTACACCTTGGTTTTAAAACACGGAGGGGCCCAGGATGGGCTTCCATTCAGGATGGGTGTCTGGGGTGTGTGGTCAGTGCGGAGGCCTGGGTTTCCACCTGCTGGGGACCTTCTTTCACCCTGCCCTTGCATCCCCAAGCCAAACCATCATGATTGCCTGTGTGAGCCCCTCTGACCGCGATTTCATGGAGACCCTGAATACGCTCAAGTACGCAAACCGGGCCCGCAACATCAAGAACAAAGTGGTGGTGAACCAGGACAAGACGAGCCAGCAGATCAGCGCCCTGCGGGCTGAGATCGCCCGGCTGCAGATGGAGCTGATGGAGTACAAGGCAGTGAGTGCTCCCGTGTCCTGGTGGAACCCTGGCCAGCAAGGGAGCCCCGTGAAGCCAGTTGGTCATTGCCCCACCAGTGCGATGGGGGAGAGAATTGGAAGAGAAACAGTGACAAAACTCACTGGTTTAGATACAGTTTCAGAAGTAAAGCAAACCAAGGAACTCATTCCCCAGTCCCATCATAGGGAGGTGTTCAGCCATCCCCAGCCCAGCAGGGCTCTGTCGAGTTGAACAGTGACTTGGGACAACACTCCAGGCATCCTCTGTTTCTTCTTCCTTCTCCCAGCTTTATATGCTGAGCATGACATCGCATGGTCTGGGATATCCCTGTGGTCAGTGGGGACAGCTGTCCTGGATGTGTCTCCCAGCTGCTTGTGCACCCCCAGCCCAACACTGGTGGGTCATGGTGAGGGGCAGAACAGCCCTGGGCTCAGCAGGAGCCATATCATCCGTGTGGGATCAGTGCTGTTTTCAGCACAAATCCCAAGCACAGCATCACACAAAGCTGCTGTGAGGAAAATTAACTCCACCAAAGGCAAACCCAGCTGATAGAGTGACCCTGGTGAGGAGGCAGAGAGAGATGGAGAAAGCCCCATCCTTGTGTTTGAATTGGGGCAGGTTTCGTGGGACAGACCCTCCTACCTGCCATCCCCTGCCCCTATGGATGGGGCAACTCCTAGGAGGAGTCAGGAAGCTTAAGAAACAGGGTCTCAGCTCCTGCCTGTCAAGGCAGGACCTTGGCAAAGTTTTTAGTGTGGTAAGGCAGGGAGAAGCCCTGAAGCACCTCTCACCCTCTGCCTGTTCAGCTCAGACTTTCTCGGTCCCTAGGTTTGTCCCTGTGTTCATGTCTGCGGTCGCCCCAGGGGTGCCATGGTGGGTCCCTGTGCCCCAGCGTGCCCTGCACTCAGGGGCTTCCCTGCTGTCACCACAGGGCAAGCGGGTGATCGGGGAGGATGGCGCAGAGGGCTACAGCGACCTGTTCCATGAGAACACCATGCTGCAGAAGGAGAACAGCGCCCTGCGCATGAGGGTGAAGGCCATGCAGGAGGCCATCGACGCCATCAACAGCAGGGTCACCTACCTCATGAGCCAGGAGGCCAACCTGATGCTGGCCAAAGCAGGTGAGGCTGGGATAGTGTGCAGCATGGTGGGCGAGCGCAGGCAGCAACTGGGGCTATGGTTCAGCCTGTGCTTGCCTCTATCCGCCTGTGCCTCTCCAGGTGATGGTAACGAAGCCATCGGCACTCTCATCCAGAACTACATCCGGGAGATCGAAGAGCTGAGGTGAGTGGGCACGCGGCTCGTGAATCCCTGGGGTCCTACTGCCAGGGTCTGGGGCTGGGTGGCTCACACAGCTCAGTGCCTCCAGCGTTGCTGGGGTGAGCTGTAAGCCTTGTGGAACAGCAGCTGAGGGCACTGCTGCTTCACAGGGTTGGAGGAGGCCCAGCCGTGGTGCCAGGCAGTGCTTTGGCCATTGTTGTCCTTGGTGTGGGCATTGATGGGGGGGAGATCCTGTTTGGAGTGCCTGGGGTCTTGTAGGGACTACTGCCTCCCAAAGTTGGATCCATCCCAGTCTCGTGCACGATCCTGGTGCCCTGTCTGGCAGTGTTGTGGCTTTCTGACCCATCATTAGCAGGAATGGCTTGGTAATGACTCTGTCCCTGGCTCACACCATCCCAGCACATCATGTTCAGTCTGTAGAAGACTCTGGGGAGACTTTAAAGCCCCTTCCACTGCCTAAGGAACAGTTATAAGAAAGAGGGAAAGTGCTGGATTTCTTTTTTTTTTCTTTGCTTGGGCAGATAGTGATAGGACAAGGGGGAATGGCTTTAAACTAAAAGTGGAGAGATTTAGATTAGAAGTTAGGAAGAAATTCTTCCCTGTGAGGGTGGTGAGGCACTGGCACAGTTTGCCCAAAGCAGCTGTGGTTATCCCATCCCTGTAAGTGGATGGAGCTTGGAGCAACCTGGTCCAGTGGAAGGTGTCCCTGCCCATGGCAGGGATGTGGAATGAGATGAGGTTTCAGATCCCTTCCAACCCAAACCCTTCTGTGATTCTAAACCCAGGCAAGATCCCCTCCTCTGGGGGCAGTGGGATGGCCCCTGTTTGACTCCACCCTGTCTCCACTCCGTAGGACGAAGCTCCTGGAGAGCGAGTCCATGAACGAGTCCCTGCGCCGCAGCCTCTCGCGCGTCTCTGCCCGGCCCCCCTACGCCATGGGCTCCTCGCCAGCCGCTGGCCTGGCCGGGCTGTGCAGCCCCGCGGCTCCGCTGGACACGGAGGCCTCTGATGTGCTCCGAAGGGCCAAGCAGGACCTGGAGCGCCTGAAGAAGAAAGAGCGGAGGCAGCAGAGGAAGAGGTGAAGGCAGTGGGTCTGCGGTGTGGGGAAGGGGGAGCTCTATGAGGTCTGTCTGTCCTTGAGGGGTTGAGTTCCCTGTTTGGCCATCTGTGCTACACCCAGAGCCCGGACGCCTGGGTTCCCCTCCTAACCCTGCCTTGCCCATGGTCTCCTTTTCACCCATCACAGAATTCCAGAGGCTGTTTTCCCCAAAGGGTCCAAAAGCAGGAGGGTGGGGTGGTTCTGGCAGAACCCATTTCTGGCCTCTCTCATGCTGGGACTCACCAGCCCCACTCTGTTTCCCCCCAGCCCGGAGAAGGAGGCCTTTAAGAAACGGCAGAAACTGCAGCAGGACAATGGGGAGGAGACGGATGAGAATGAGGTGGAAGAGGTGAGTGGGCATTGTGCTCACACTGTGGGGGTGTCTGGGTGTGGAGCATTTTAATTTCCACATGTGGGACAGGGACCGAGCTCAGTCTGGCCCTGAGGGGGGCTGGAAGGGTCGTTTGGCCAAGGACTCCATGCTGGAGCATGGGGAGGTTGGATACTGCGCAGTCAGCCCTGCTGTAGAACGAGGAGTCCGCATTTTTGCGGCTTGGTTTCAATCAGTGTAGATGAAGAGGGGTGTGGCAATGCAGGGTTGCTCAGCTGGGAAGGGATGGGTGCAAGAATGGGTGGGTCATGTTGCTGCTTCTCTCAACAGTGGGCACTGGGGGTGCAGAAATGGGGCTGCACCCCTGGGCATCCTGTGTGGGAGGCTGAGTCCCACCTAGGGGCTGAGTCTCATTGCTTTAGGGTGAGCTCAGGTTTGGAACAGGGAGAAGCTGCAGGGAGAAGCACAGACTGTGCTGCTGGCTGAGATTAGGCACTCTTCTCTTAGGAGGAGGAAGAGCAGGATGAGAGTGGCTGTGAGGAAGAGGATGGGCGCGAGGATGAAGATGAGGACTCAGGCAGTGAAGAGAGCCTGGTGGACTCAGACTCGGATGCAGAAGAGAAGGGTAAAGTGGAGATCTGCATGCAGCCATGGGCATTTGCTGGAATCCCTGGCAATGAGCTCTGCTCCTGGGAAGGCAGAGGTCACCAGGATGCCCCAGCCGTGGGCTCTGTGGGACTTGGAAGAGCCCCAGGGTTGCTGCAGTGCTCTTTGGGGTGCTGCTGCTCCCCAGCAATGTGGGTTCCCATTGGCTCTGCTCTCTCTGTGTGCTGTGACTCTGGGGCCATGGAAGTGATGATCCCTCATCCCTCCCAGCCTGACTTTCTCCTCTGCCTCCAGCCGTGAATTTCCAGGCTGACTTGGCGGATCTGACCTGTGAGATTGAGATCAAGCAGAAGCTGATTGATGAGCTGGAGAACAGCCAGCGGCGTTTGCAGACCCTCAAGCACCAGTATGAGGAGAAGCTGATCCTGCTGCAGAACAAGATTCGGGACACGCAGCTGGAGCGGGACCGGGTCCTGCAAAACCTCAGTGAGAACCACCTCACCCGTGGGATCCCACCTCTGCAGCATCAGGCCCCACTTCCAGCTTGAGCCCAGCTAACTCTGAGTCAAAGCATGCAGCCCTGGCTCTGGTAGAGCTTTGTCATCCCCTTGCCTCTACTCAAATCCCTGGCACCCCCAAGGCTCTGCTTGTCTTGCATGGGAGCAGCATCAGACAGCTGCAAAGCTCTGGACTCTGCTGGTGCTGGAGAAGGATGGCGAGGCAAAGCATCTTCCAGCCTCAAGCAGCACTTCATGAGCAGTGGGGACTCCTGGGGAAACAGAGGGGCTGAGGGGCAAAAGACCCAGTGGTGTGGCTGATCTCCAGGCTCAAACAGGGCAGGGTCACCCATCCACTGAGACTGTGGGTCTCAGTCTGCAGTTCTGCTCAGCCCAGCCCCTGCATCTCCACTCTGTGCTGAGCTCTTCCAGCGGGTGTTCCCAGGCACACCCCAGTTCACAATGAGCTGAGGGGGGCTCTGTTGGGCTGGGGAGGGACACAGTGCCTGGTGCCTCCAGGCAAGGGATGAGGCTGCAGGAGGATCCTGGGGTGCATGGCAGTTGCGAGTCCTCTCGTCTCCTACCAGGCACCATGGAGTGCTACACGGAGGAGAAGGCCAACAAGATCAAAGCAGACTATGAGAAGCGGCTGAAGGAGATGAACCGGGACCTGCAGAAGCTCCAGGCAGCCCAGAAGGAGCACGCTCGGCTGCTCAAGAACCAGTCCCGCTACGAGCGGGAGCTGCGGAAGCTGCAGGCAGAAGTGGCCGAGATGAAGAAGGCAAAGGTACCTGGACGTGCCAGGGCAGGGAGGAATCCCCTGGACAAGCCTGGCCTCCCGCTTGGAGCAATGTTTTCCACTCTGGTGGCAAGTGCAGAGCATCTGTCTGCTGGGTGGGTGGGTGCCCCAGGACAGCGGGCACACACGGAACCCTCCCTTGCAGGTTGCACTGATGAAGCAGATGCGGGAGGAGCAGCAGCGGCGGCGGCTGGCGGAGACCAAGAGGAATCGGGAGATCGCACAGCTCAAGAAGGAGCAGCGCCGGCAGGAGGTGAGAGCCTGGCTTGCCACGTGCCACCAGTGGCCCTGTGCAGGGGCTGGCCTGGCTGGGGAGGTGCTGTTTGTCCTGCTCTGGCACTCAAGGTGCTCATGGATGAAGCTTGGTGCCCGGCTGCACTCATGGCCTCACTGGAGCCTGCACAGCCCGAGCAGAGCACAGCTGGCTGAACAGTTCCTGAAGGCTTCCTGCAGCTCCTGATGGAGTTGTAGGGATGCTGTAGGAGCGGAGATTGAGCAACCAGAGCCAGCTCAAGGCTGGGAGCCTGCTGGTTGTTAGAATCAGGAGTGAGACTGTGCCAAAGGGAGCACTGGGACTGTCACGACCACTGGGCTGGACCTCAGGGGTGTCTTTTTCTTTCTCTCGTGCAGTTCCAGATCAGGGCTCTGGAGTCTCAGAAGAGGCAGCAGGAAATAGTGCTGCGGAGGAAAACCCAGGAGGTGAGGGAAGGGGCTTTCCTCCACACAGTCCCCATCTCCCATGGAAATCTGGGCCCCAGTGCTTGGCTCAGAGAAATCTCATCCTTCAGACAGGGCTGACTTTAGGAATGGGGCTCCCAAAAGGGAAGGAGGGGTTTTATGGCTCAGGAACCAGGTGGGAAATGGTTGTAGGCAGCAGCAGAATTCCCTGTCTGAGCAGCAGAGCCTGGTGGCAGGGGTGGGCTGTGAGGGAGGAGAGGGAAACCCATGAGGAACATATGTCCCTGGGCTTTGGGTCTATGGAACTGCCACCCTCAGACCTGTGGGGACCTGGGGGTGATGCCAACAGGTTTAGGCTGGGTGGGGCTGCCCAGCTGACACCCTCTCTTCTGCCCTTCCTCCGGGCAGGTGTCAGCACTGCGCCGTCTGGCCAAGCCCATGTCAGACCGGGTGGCGGGCAGGACGGGCCAGAAGCCGGCCATGCTGGACTCGGGCGCTGAGGTCTCGGCCAGCACCACCTCCTCCGAGCCCGAGTCTGGTGCTCGCTCCGTCTCCAGCATCGTGCGCCAGTGGAACAGGAAAATCAACAACTTCCTAGGAGACCCCTCGCCCTCCATTAATGGGGCTCGGCCTGCCAGGTCAGGGCAGGGGCTGGGTGGTAGGGGGGAGACATCCCTGGCACCCCCATGCCTGGCTTTTGGCTGGTGCTGGAGGTTGAAAGGTGGCTTCTTAGTGTCCACTTGACCCATATTGAATCAGTGACCCTGTGAGAAGCTGTGCTGGCAGAGTGTGACTGTCACCTGGGCTTGAGGCCAAGGCTGGCCTTCCATGAGGATTAAATGCTGTGGCACAAACTCTGCTGGACTCATCTCTTGTCCCACTTTGCTAGGAGGCAATGGAAAAGTTGGGCAATGTGGAAACAGCACAGATGCACCCTCTGCAGATCCCAGACATCTTCCTGGGGCAAGCCTAGTGCTCCAGCGTGGCGTGGCCATCTGCCCATGTGCCTCTTCTTCCCTCTGACTGTAGGAAGAAGTTCCCCAAGAAGGGGACAAGCCAGACCTTCAGCAAAGCTGCCCGCCTCAAGTGGCAGTCGCTGGAGCGGCGCATCTTTGACATTGTCATGCAGAGAATGACCATCGTCAACCTGGAGGCAGACATGGAGAGGCTTATCAAGGTGGCTGTGGCACTGGGGACAGACAGGGCTGGGTAGCAGGTGTGGGACAGGGAGATGGCCACGTGGGCAGTGCTAATCCCTCTTTCCTTTTCCCCCAGAAACGTGAGGAGCTATCACTGCTGCAGGAGGCCTTGCTGGGCAAGCGGGCAAAGCTGCAGGCAGAGAGCCCCATTGAGCAGAAGGGGCTGCAAGAGCTGAACGAGGAGATTGAGGTGCTGGGGGCCAACATTGACTACATCAACGACAGCATTTCAGACTGCCAGGCCACCATCATGCAGATTGAGGAGACCAAGGTGGGCAGTGGGACTGGGTCTGGCTGGCAGGGAGGAAATGAGAGCATCCCTGTGTGGGAAGAGCTTGCCTGGGCACAGCCAGCTGTGTGACCCAGAGTGCTCTGAACTGTGTCACCCACACAGTCACTTCCCATTAGGTGCTTAGTTACAGAGAGGAGTTCTGGTAGATCCTTGCATGTCCATGGACAGGCTGCTGGTGTCCCACTGCCCTGGAATTGCCCTGGGGAAGCTGCAGCCCTCATTTTCTTATGGGGCTGGTGGCCACTTGCCCCCATGGTTGCTTCATGTGCTGGGAACATCCCAGGAGGATTGGCTTTTTCCCAGCAGAAACCATCTAGATTTTGTGTCCAGTTGTGATACTGGGCATACCACGGTGCAGCTCCCAACTCCCCTCAGTGCCTGCAGCCTGAAATGGAGGCTATATGCTGTCCCTGGCTTGTCTCCAGCCGTCACCTTGACTAGCAGGGAAGGAGGGCTGCTGTTAATTCACACCAGGCTTTGGGTTGTGGATTTGGGTGAGCCTGGTGTCTGTTCAGTGTCTGGTTAAGCGGAACCAGAATTTCTGTAGCAATGCATAAGCCCTTCAGGTTGCACTGGGCAGTCCCATGGCCAGATCTCCCCAGTAGCCACTGGGCAGACTGGGGAGGGCAAGTGTTGGACTGGGCAGTGCTTGCAGGATGATGGAAGTGCTGTGCTGGCCCTTGCATCTGTCCCATGTCTGGCAGCAAAGCTACCCTGCTGCATCCAGCACTTGTCTCTCCTCTCTTCAGGAGGAGCTGGACTCCACGGACACCTCGGTGGTGATCAGCTCCTGCTCCCTGGCCGAAGCCCGGCTGCTGCTGGACAACTTCCTGAAAGCCTCCATCGACAAGGTGTGGGGCCAGACTTGGGTGGGGATGTGTGCCAGATTTTCTTGCTGGGCGCCGGGGTGGGGACCTGGTGGAAGGACCTGCGGCACCTGCCTGAGCGCACCGGCGTTTTTCTGCAGGGACTGCAGGTGGCCCAGAAGGAGGCCCAGATCCGCCTGCTGGAGGGGCGCCTGCGGCAGACGGACGTGGCCAGCTCCTCGCAGAACCACGCCCTCCTGGACGCCCTGCGGGAGAAGGCCGAGTCACACCCGGAGCTGCAGGCCCTGATCCACAATGTCCAGCAAGGTGGGGCCTGGGGTGGGTGCATCTTCAGGCTACTTATGCCGCCCGTGGAGTGGGTGCCCACCCTTATTCGCCCCCCTGGAGGTGCTGTGGCTGGGACCCTGCCCCAGGGGCCAGGCTGGGTGGGGACACGAGCCCTGGCCACCAGGTAACAGGGACAAGGACTGGGTCACACCCCACAGCTGCCTGGGCTGCCCTCTCTGCTGTAAGGCTGGGATGGGGCTGGCGACGCTGGGGTCTCCTCTGCGCTGCTGATTGTTGTCTCCCTCTCACACAGAGAACGGCTACACCAGCACAGACGAGGAAGTTTCGGAGTTCAGCCTGGCCTCAGATGGGAGGTAAGCACCCAGCCTGGTGCTGCCTGAGGTGGTGGTGGCTGGGGCAGGATGCCTGGTGCCTTTCATGGGGCCTCGCAGAGGGGCATGGATGAACAAAGCCCCTCCTGAGCTTTTCTGTGATGCCCAGCCCTTGGTGGCGAGAGCAGGATTTCTCTTGGACGTGAGCAGGGAATGAAGACTTAGTCATTCCTTGGAGAAAGGGTGCTGGGGAACAGGGGGTGACCCAAGGAATCTGCTGGACCAGTGGCACCAGCTTTCTGAAGGGAGTTTGGCCCTGAAGAGCCGTCTTTGCTTTCTCCTTGCAGCATCTCCCAGTCTTTCACCATGAAGGGCTCAGCAAGCCAGGATGACTTCAAGTTCAAGGTTAGTTGGCCTTTTTGTGTGGCCTTGTCACAAGAGACTGGGAGGAGGGATGGAGGGATGTTCAGTGATGCTCCAGGCCTCCGCTCTGCAGTCTGACCGTTGGGGAACCAGGCTGGCTGCCCTCTGGATGGGCAGAACTGAGGTCTCCTGGTACTGTGGTCCTGAGGCACCAGAGACTCGGGAAACACCCGCCGCATCAGGCAGTACCTTCCGAATCTGAGTGGCACCAAGGAGATCCCCATGCAGGGCAGAGGTGGAGGGAAGCAGACATTGTTCTGTACAGGCTGCCATGTTTGTGTGGAGAGCTGGCAGTGCTGGGCATCCCCATGGGGCATGGGGGAATTCAGCCTTCTGTGGCCAGAGAGCACGAACTCTTCCAAGCCACAGCGCTGGCTGCTCCCGCTGCCCCCCTGAGCCCTGTGCCCTGCTCTAGGGAGAGCCCAAGCTGTCAGGGCAGATGAAGGCAGCGTCAGCTGAGTGTCTGGGACCCACGCTGGATGTCTCCACCAAGAACATCACCAAGTCCTTGGCATCCCTCATGGAGATCAAAGAGGATGGGATCGGCTTCTCCATCCGAGACCCCTATTACAAGGAGAAGGTGTCGCGCACCATCAGCCTGCCCACGCGGGGAAGCACCTTGTGAGCATGGGGCAATGGTCTCCGGGCACTGGGAGGCTCATGGAGGCCTGGGCCTGTGGGAGGCTGTACTGGCTTGTGGAGGTGCGGGGGGGTGAAGGTGAGCCCAATCCTGCATCTGTCCAGGCTTGGCTACAGCGTGCAGCGGTGAATTTCTTCAGCAGGGTTGGAGAGCATGTAGGAGGGTGTTGGTATCCTTTGCAGGTGGAGAGGAGGGTACTTCAGGAGGAGGGCAAGAAGGGGGGTGTGAGGGTCTCCAAGTCCCTGCTCTGGGTTATCAGCCTTTTTGAGGGTTTCTTGGGTTGCCGAAAGCCTCTGCACTCATGGGCTGCCTTGAGATTGTGACTCCAGGGTAGCCCAATCTCCTGTTTGCTGTTCTGGGGGTGGGCACAGGTGTTCACTGTGAAGGGATCCACAGTGCGGATGCAGGGGCTGGCACCCACTCTGCTTTGTTCACTTGCTTCAGTCCCAGGCAGTCTCGGGGCTCAGACACTTCGCCTCTGACAAGGCGGAAATCCTACGACCGTGGGCAACCTGCCAGGTGAGCTTGGGGGAAATGGTGACATGGGCAGGTGAGGCTGTGTGGCCCAGAGCAGTGTGGAAGGAGCTGTCCAGGCAGCTCTCCTGGGCCCTGCTGTGCCATTCAGGTGCACGGTGAGCAGCTTCCAAGTCATGTGTCCCTCTGATCCTTTTGGCCCAGGCCTGCAGACATTGGCTTCACACCGCCCTCATCCCCACCCACCCGTCCGCGCAATGACCGCAACGTCTTCTCCCGTCTCACGAGCACCCAGAGCCAGGGATCGGCCTTGGACAAGTAAGTCCTGGTGGGCTGGAGTGTCTGAGTAAGGGAGACCCAGACATGGTAGCACAGGGCACATACCAAGTCCTGTGGGGGTACACAGGAGCCTCAGGACTTGGCTTGGCTCCAGCCAGTGTCCTGTCACTGTTTTATTGCCCTGTGCTGGAGCAGCTGCCATGCCAGTGCTGTGCTTCTGCCATCTGTGCCCCTCTGAGCTCACAGCCCTGGCCTCTGCCTGGAGACAGGGTGGTGCCAGCGTTGGACCCCTGGAGAGGCGAGGGAGCAGGATGGGGTGAGGGGATGAGGGCTCCAAGGAAGCTGATGGCCTGGCATACACCCAGAAATGCTGCTCAGCCTCTCCCAGCAGCAGGCCAGGTGCCACTCTTGGCTCGGACATCGCTAGCAGCGCTGGTGTTCCCTGATGGAGACCTGCTGTCTGATCCTCACATGCCCTCCTGCTCTTCTGCTCTCCCCTGGTTCTCCGTGTGTGCTTCTCTTCCTCCCTCTCTCCACTCCTCCTCTCTGTCCTACACTGGCTTGGATGCAATAACAACCTTCCTCCTCTGACTCCACTGCTGCCTCCTCTAGTCTGGGTTTTCTCTCCCATAATCCTGCTAATTTTCTGCCCCTAGGTCTGATGACAGCGATTCCTCTGTCTCGGAGGTGCTGAGGTATAGACAACTTTCTATTTATTATCCCTTTCTCCGCTCCTCCTTCTCTCTGTCAGATGCCTGCTCTCCCTGTCCCCACATGGTCTGCCCTGCACCTTGCTGCTCTCCCCAGCTCCCGGCTTGTGTGTCTGTCCCCTCCTGGCATGCCACCTCTGGTGCTTGATGCTGACCCTCAGTTGCAAGTGCAAACTGTTCCTGCTTGGATTGGCCCTTGGTTCATGGTGCTGGGCTCACTTTGGGTACTGGCTGGTTGGGGTTGGCAGCATGTTCTCCTCCATCTCTGATGGTTTCTTGCCAGCATGAGGCCACCATGTCCCACCCCTTCCCCAGCTCTCCAGCAGGATGGTGGGATGATGGGGAAGGGTGCTTCCACTATGTCCTTCATGCAAGCTTCTTCCAAGCAAATATCTCAGGTCCGCCTCGTGCCTGGTTGTGCTTGCCTGGTGCTGACCTGGAGCAGGTCAATCTCTTCCCCAAGGAAATCAAGTCAGATTGTGGTGCAGAGCTCAGCCTTGGAGGTTCAGTTCTCCTGGGCTTCTCGCCTGCACTCACCTGACTACAGAGGTTTCCCAACATAAGGGCCGCCTTTCCCCCATCCTTTAGGAACATTGCAGCCTTCCAGAGCCTAAAAGAGGCTTATAAAAATAAGGGAGAGCAACTTTTTACACAGGCAGGTAGTGACAGGACAAGGGGGAACAGTTTTAATCTGAAAGAGGAGAGATTTAGGTTACATGTTAGGAAGAAATGCTTCCCTGTGAGGGTGGTGAGGCCCTAGCACAAGTTTTCCAGAGAAGCTGTGGCTGCCCCATCCCTGGCAGTGTCCAAGGCCAGGTTGGATGGGGCTTGGAGCCACCTGGGACAGTGGAAGGTGTCCCTGCCCATGGAATGAGACGGTGTCTAAAGTCCCTTCCAGCCCAAACCATTCTGTGATCAGCCCTCCAGCCCACTGATGTTCCCTCCCTCTGCCTGTGTGCTGAGCTCCTGCAGGCCCCCAGTCCCTGGGGAATTGACAGCACACCCTCTGAGCTGGGTCACCCTGGGCAGTTTGTAGTCAGGCAGCCACACAAAGTCCATGGAAGATGTCTCACCCTGTGGCACGGGGATTCTCCTTGGGTTCAGTGTTACTTTGAGACTGATGGAAGCACTGGGGGTCAGGGGGAGGCTGTTGGTTTGGCATTGGTGAGTGCAGAGCCGAGGAACATCATGTGCATGCAATTTCCAAACCCAAATTAATGAGCCTGTGCTTGTCCTCATGACTAATGCAAACCTTGCCCTTCTCTAGCCCCATGCATCCATTTCCCTGCCTGTAAGAAGAAACTCGCACAGCTCGGGGTCTTGTGGCTGTGCTTGATGACCAGGGGCCCCCAAGGGTCACACATAGGAGGCTCAGGCTGGTGCACCCTGAGCAAGTCTGAAGTGGAGGGGATTGACAGGACAGACAGGAGTGTCCCTTGAGAGCAGGTTGGGTAGGGGTAGGTCCTCTCCTGCCCAAGAACAGCCATTGCAACAGGGATGTGGAGTGCAGATGCTGGTGCTGCCCTTTGTCACCCTGCTGGTCTGTGCAAAGGAGTGAGACCTGGTCTCCAGATGTCACCAGCCAAGGGCTGACAGCCTCCAAGGGATCAGGGTGCTGATATTGGTACCCTGAAATATTTATCCCAGCAGAGCTTCAGCTTCAGGCGGCACAGTTTGTCCCAAAATGGACCTCAGGGCCAATGAGCTGAGTCTCCTGATCTGTCCTGAGTCTGTGATGGCGAAGTTTGGGGGGAGAGCAGAGGCCACTGGGCAGCCTCCCCTGTCCCTGTCTGTACTGCTGGGGCAGAGGTGGGCAGGGGCTGCCCATGGGGAGATTCCTGGGGTTTCCACAAAGATCTCAGCTCAGACCTGCCACGTTCAGGTGGAGGAGCCCATCTCCCTGCTGGGCAGTGGAAGATGTTTGGTGTGAGACAGCTCCTGTTCTTTCATGGCCTGGGGCTGTGGGCGCAGTACCGCTCCAGCCCTGCACTGTACTTGTTCTCTCTCTCCCACGAAGGGGCATCATCAACCCTGTGGGTGGCACCAAGAATGCCCGGACAGCCCCACTGCAGTGTGTCTCAGTGGCAGAGGGACACACCAAGCCTGTGCTCTGCCTGGATGCCACCGATGAGCTGCTCTTCACTGGCTCCAAAGGTGTGTGACGGGCAGAGGGGACAGGGCAGATGCGATGCTGTGGGAGCAGGTTGGCATTGGGAATATGGGAAGTGTTGGGCATTGCAGGGATGGTCCCTGTCTTCAATGTTGAGCCCTACCCTGCCCTGTCCTGCCCCAGTGCTGGGGCTGGCTGGCTCCTTTCCTCTGGCCCTGCAGATGCTCAGAAGGCATATTGTCCCCAGGCCACCGTTCCCTTGGAGGAGACCCCCCCCCAACACTCTTGGGCATGTTCTTCCTCCCACAGACCGGAGCTGCAAAATGTGGAACCTGGTGACAGGCCAAGAAATCGCTTCTCTCAAGGGTCACCCAAACAACGTGGTTTCCATCAAGTACTGCAGCCACACGGGGCTGGTGTTCACCGTGTCCACGTCATACATCAAAGTGTGGGACATCCGCGACTCAGCCCGGTGCATCCGCACCCTCACGTACGTGCGCCTTTGGGGGCATCACTGGGCATCTCTGGCTTTGCAGAAACCAGTTCCAGAACCTGCAGGGGCTGGGGATGTGGCCAACTACCAGCTGCTTTAGGGCCAGTTTGCAGTGCTGCTTCCTTTGGGAACAGAGAGGTTGGGAGAGAATTTGAGATGAGGGAGCTCATGGGCACCTCCTGCAGCAAAGACTCAGGGTCATAAAATCATGGAATATGCTGAGTTGGAAGGGACCCATCAGGATCATCAAGTCCACCTCCTGGCCCTGCACAGGACATACCAATAATGCCACCCTGTGCCTGGGAGCGTCGTCCAAACACTTCGTGAACTCAGACAGCCTTGGGGCTGTGCCCATTCCCTGGGGAGCCTGCTCAGTGCCTCAGCACCCTCTGGGGGAAGAACCTTTTCCTGATATTCAACCTAAACATGCCCCAACTCAGCTCCAGTCATTCCCTTGAGTCCTGTCACTCATCACGAGAGGGAACAGATCAGTACCTGTCCCTCTGCTGCCCCTCATGAGGATGTTGAAGTTCCCAGTGAAGTCTCCCCTCAATCTCCTCCAGGCTGAACAAACCAAGTGACCTGAGCTACCCCTGGTGAGGCTTCTCCACTAGACCCTTCGCCATTCCCATGGCCCTCCTTAGGATGCTCTCCAATGGCTAAATGCCTTTTTTATATTGTGATGCTCAAACCTGCCCCGAGGACTTGAGGTGAGGCTACCCCAGTGCAGAGCAGGGTGGGACAGTCCCTGCATTTGAGCAGCTGGCAGTGCTGTGCCTGGTACCTGGCAGCACATGGATGTCCCTGCTGGCTGCCAGGACACTGATGACTCTCATTCAACTTTTCCTTGACCAGGACTCCCAGGTCCCTCCCCACAGCTGCTCCCCAGCCTCTCATTCCCTACTGTACACACACAACCAGAGTTGCCGTGTCCCAGGTGCAGAATCTGACACTTGCCCTTGTTAAGGGTCAAGAGCTTTGGGGAGGTTTTGTAGCTGTTCTGGGGTGAGCAGGAGAGCTGGCAGCTCCAGTGGGGGGCACTGCCCCAAACAGCATCATGGCTGGGTAAATCACAGGCTCTTCAGTGGGAAACTTGGTCCTCTGTGAGCAGTTTGAGGACCAGAAAGGGGCATGGAACAGTCTGTAGCTGTGGCTGCCAGTCTGGAGTAGTGCTCAAAGGTTAGGACAGTGTGGTAGGTCAGAGTTACCCACGTGCTCTGGCAGAGCTCCTTTCTCCATCCAGCCTCAGCTCATCTGCCTGGCCTGAAGGTGCTTCTCTCTTGGTACAGAGGCCAAGACCTCTCCTTCCCTGTGCTGGATGCCAGCACTCAGGAGCTCTTCCTGTAGGAAGCAGAGGGGCATGGGAGGAGAGCAGAGCGGTCCTGAGCTGGAAATCAGGGCAGGGTGCTCTGAGTCACACACAGACCCTACATCCTTGGCTGCCTCTGCAGGCCTGACTCTGGCCTGTGGGACTGAGCTCTTGGTCCCATTGCGGCCAGAAAGACGGAGATCCCTCAGGGCCTCTCCCCAGTGTGGGACCCACCTGTGCCAGCCTGGAGCCAGCAGCCCCTGTGGTTCCTCAGTGGTTCTGGTCTCTATTCACACTCCTTTGGACTCTCCCTCCTTTAGATCTTCTGGCCAGGTGATCTCTGGGGATGCCTGTGCTGGGACCAGCACCCGCACTGTCACCAGCGTGCAGGGGGAGCACCAGATCAACCAGATCGCGCTCAACCCCACGGGCACCACGCTCTACGCCGCTGCTGGCAACTCCGTCCGCATCTGGGAGCTGAGCAGGTGAGGGGACTGCGGGGGGGAGCAGAGCACCTTATGGGTGCCAAGTGGACACCGACTGCTCAGAAAGGCCTGAAATGATCCCCTTAGGGAAAATGAAAGCCTCTTCACAATGCAAGTTGCCTGGAATAAGGATTTTCAGGACCCTTTCCTATGGGACCCCAGGGGTGATGAGCAGCATTGGAGCTGCTTGGTGTGGGGGCTTTGCCTGTGCACTGGGCAGAGCTTAGGAGAAGGGAAAAGATACATGGGATGGGCAGCAGCACCCCTGCTTTGCCCTTGTCCCCTGCCTGCCCAGTGGGCACTGGGCTGTGAACCCTTGCACTGCCGCCTGGGCTCAGCAGCCAGACACTGGCACACTCTAAGGCTGTGCAGCCAGATGTTGGCACACTCTCAGGCTGCCTTCCTTGCCTGGAATCACAGGGAATGGGGTCTCCCTGCCCACTCTTGCCCAAAGGGAACAGCCCCTCCTGGGATGCTCCAGGTCTGGTGGAGGCTCCGCTTGGGAGGGCCATTTGGCTGAGGTGCAGTCAGGAGGGGCTGACCTCTGCCCTTGAACGTAGGTTGCAGCCCGTGGGGAAGCTGAGTGGCCACATCGGGCCTGTGATGTGTCTCACGGTGAACCAGACGGCGAGCAACCACGACTTGGTGGTCACAGGCTCCAAAGATCACTATGTCAAGGTACTCTTCTCCCTGGGGAACAGCACCCCAAGTCCTGTAGGGAAGCCCAGGTGTTGGCAACCCCTGGTGCCTCTTCTCTACTTCTGAAAGCTGAGCCCAGATTCTGTATTTACCTCCACTTGTGAGGTTTTCACTTGTTTCCTCTTCCCAATTCTTGCCTTTTGCTTGGTCCACAATGCACCTTTGGAGAAATTGCATTTCTCTCATGCATCAGACTCTCTGGCTGGGACTTGCATGTGATGGCCAATCCCGATGAGCAGCTTGCCCTGTTCTGCTCGATAATATCCCCCTGATAAAGATGCCTTGTGCCCGCTCAGTCACAGCTTCAGCACAGCAGGAGCCTGATCCTTCCTTTCAGCGTTTAGCAGAATTGAAGTAGAGCTGTCACCAGGCAAGTGAGGAGGGGTGGTGAGATGGTGAGTGAGGCAGGATCCCCCTCAGCAGCCAGCTTGGCTCATGAGGAGTGTGAAGGCTCACCATGAGCAAAATGCAGCAGAGTGGGGCTGTCCCTGGAGGCAGATCTCCTCTGCTTGTGGCAGGACCCTCAGCCCCGAAAAGCCTCCAGTAGCCAATGCCCAGACCCTTTCCAGCATCACTCTAGGTGCCCTGAGCCTAGAACACAGAGGGTGGCCAGACTCCCCAGGAGAGGGCCAGCTCTGTCCCCAGGGTCATCTGTGTTCTGTTACCCACTGCTCTTCCGCAGGTGTTTGAGATCACGGAGGGCATGGTGGGCAATATTAGCCCCACTCACAACTTTGAGCCCCCTCACTACGATGGCATCGAGTGCCTGGCCATCCAGGGAGATGTCCTCTTCAGCGGCTCCAGGGACAATGGCATAAAGAAGTGGGATCTGGAGCAGCAGGAACTTCTCCAGGTCTGGAGGGGAGCAGAGTCCAGGCCCTGCGGTGCCACAGGGCAGAGGGGTGGTGCTGCTGGGGCCTGGGGGTTGTCCAGGAGCCTGGTGCCAATGTCCTGCATGGAGCTCACCAGGGAGGGCACTCCCAGTCTGGGCTGTGTGTGGGTGAGGGTGCGCTGTGCCCCCATGATTTGTCCAGCAGGGTGCTCGGGATTGCCAGCTCTGCTTCAGACAGGCTGTGGCATCAGCTGCAGTGTAGGGGTTTGTGCTCCACCCTGAATTCTGGGTGGGAGAAACCAAGCCATGGCTTTTGAATCCATACCCTTGGCTCCTGACTGGCCATCGCCATCCACGGTCCCAGTCAATCCCGTGGTGTCAGTGAGGGTGAGGACGCAGCTGCCCAGGCTGGGTGCATGAGGCTGCTCATGGTGCTGCAGGTGAGGCTGGTCATGACCTCTGCTCTGTGCCTGTCCCTGCAGCAAATCCCCAATGCCCACAAAGACTGGGTCTGTGCCCTGGCCTTCATCCCTGGCCGCCCCATGGTGCTGAGCGCCTGCCGAGGAGGCGTCATCAAAGTCTGGAATGTGGACACCTTCACCCCGGTTGGGGAGATCAAGGGGCACGAGAGCCCCATCAATGCCATCTGCACCAACTCCAAGCACATCTTCACTGCCTCCAGGTGAGCCTTGGACTTTCTGCCCCCACGGCCCCGGGGAAGGGGGAGACCCTGGGTTTGAGCCGTCCCCGCTGGGCCTGGGTGGGTGTGTGCTGGCTGAACAGGGAGCGGGGAGGGAGCCTTGCAGCTTTCTAGTCCCTCTACTCCTTCATCTCCTTTTGCCCAGTGTAGCCTGCCCATGGCACGGTCTGCCCACCGCAGTGCCAAGAGCTGTCCCTGGCCATCCCCTGCCCACGCTCTGGTGATGCCCTGGGTTACCCCCATGCAGGGACCCCTCTCCCTCGGGGCTGGGCATTTTCTGCTGCTCTCGGGGAGCTCTTTGGCAGCAAGACTCTGATATCCTCTTTTCGACCATGTCCCTTTTCTCCCTTCCTTTTTCTCTGTCTCTCTCTGCCTCTCCTTCTCCCCACCTCCCATCTGTGCCACAGCGACTGCCGGGTAAAGTTATGGAATTACGTGCCTGGGCTCACCCCTTGCCTTCCACGACGCGTCCTTGCCATAAAGGGCCGTGCTACTAGTCTGCCTTGACCCTCCTGCTCTTTGACTCTCTTGCTCATATGCTCTTCTTCTGTCTCTCCTTCCCTTTTCTCTCCATCTCTCCCTCCCTCTGTCCCTCTCACTGTTGCTTTGCTTCCTCTCTCTCTTCCCCCCCGCCCCCCCTTTCTCTCTGGTCTGAGCTGCTTCTTCACGGTATGAAACTATTCTGCGTTTTTCCCCACTTGATAAGTCTTTGTTAGAATGGACTTGCCCCGTTGTCCAGTCATACTCCCACCTTGGTTTTATTTGCTTTTTGGGTTTTTTTCCTTGCCAAGTGCCCACATCTATTTTGGCAACTCTGTGGAAGCCATGGCGTGCCCATGCTTTTGCATGGATGGTGGGTTGGGAGTCAGCAGGCACCCCGAAATCAGCCCATGCCCCAGGAGCACAGCAGCTCCCTGGACATCACTGCTGGGACTTGGTTGGAGCTCATTTGAGGGTGGGTAGGAGCCCTGGTGTGGGGTCAGCCCTGGAGGTCACCATTTCCCTTTGTCCCCAGCTGCTGCCAGTGGGGTGAGCTGGAGGCTGAGCCCCATTGGGCGTGCCTTCTCCCAAAGTGCATCAAACAACCTCCTGCCAAGGGAAAAGGGCCTGGAAGTTTGGGGGGCTGCATGCTGCCGTGGTGGGGAACAGGGAGCGAGCGCGTCCCCTCGGGTGCTTCTGGGGCCGTGTCTGTGGGGCTCCTGCCCCGACCCCTGGGTCATGCTGTCCCTCTCACCTTTGTTCCTCAGCGACTTGACAGTGAAGCTCTGGAGTGGGAGGAGGTTGCCTGCAGGGTCAAACTAGGAACTGCAGAAAGACTGGAAGGCGTGGGAGCAGGGTGAAGGTCAGGCTGCCTCCCCCCGCTATCAGGATTCAGCCATCTCCAGGAGCTCAGCCCAGGACAGGGATTTCTTTGTGCCTGAGCCAACGGGGTGGACAATGCTGCATCTGGTACTCTGAGCACCGGCAGCTCCTGCGAGGAGGCAGCTCTGTGGGGCACCAGCAGCTCCACCTCCCCTCCTACTGAGATTTCTCATGGTTCTCCAGGGAACAGGAAATGTTTCATCTCTCCTCTCACCCACCCTGCTGTAAGGACTTCTGGGGGTCAGAGTTCCTTGACCCCTTCTCCAGTTCCCTCCTGCCTCTGTGGGCTCACATGGCCTGTGCCATGATGTGCTGCTCCCGGGCTGGTTCCTGCAGGAGTCTTTCTCCACTCCACGAGGACATTTGGTGTCTGCTGGCCAGGACCACAACACAGATGGTGCTTCTCTGGAGCCTTTACTCATGGGACACCTCTGCTGTGGGGCTACAGAACGGTTTTCTGGTACTCCTAGCCTTCCCTGTCCTCTGTGCACCTGTCCCCAGTGGTTAGAGGTGTGCACCTCTGAGTTCCTTTGCCATGTCCCATCTCCTGAGGCATGACAATCCTGGGAAGATCTCCATCGGGCAACTTCCAGACTGACCTGCTGCAGTTCCCTTCGACATTCTCCAAACCCCAGCTGTAAACTCAACTGCCCCGTGGCTCTGGGCTCTTCCCCATATGCCCAGCTTGTTCTGCAGTGGGAAGGGCTGCTCAACCCTGCTGTGGACATCGTGACCCCCAGCAGGGGTTTGTGTGGGTTCCTGCAGCAAGTTGAGATGCAGAAATGAAGCAAGAATGGAGGTTACAGGGCAAAAAAGCCAAGGCTGGATTTGTCACCTCACTGCTGTGGCCCTGTTTGTCCTTCCCTGAGGTTCTGCCCTCAGACCTCTGCCTGGACTGGAGCTGGCTGAGGTTGGGCCTGCGGGCCTGCATGGATCTGAGGATGGAGAGGACCCAGCGAGGCACGGAGCAGTTGGAGTCCGCTGCGGCAGGAGCAGAGTGAGGAGGGGGTTGCACACACAGATCTCGCACAAGCCCCCAATTCCCCCTGTGCTCAAAGGACAATCCTGCAGCAGGTGATCTTGCACAATTTCATCTTCTTGAGGGTCTGGGAGCCCATCCAGTAGTGTTTCTCCAAGGACGCACACTCTGCAGGCTCCTTACTCTCTCTCTTGTTCAAGGGGGGCTGGTAAGGCCCTGCTCTCACACTGGAGCTTCCCTCGATCTCTCCTGTGGCTTGTTGGACCATCCCCTGCTCTGTCCTGCCCTGGGCCACCCAGGGCTCTTGTGGGATGGCCAAGGAGACCCCAGGATGGGTGTTCTTGCCTCACACGCTCCCCTTTCCCCTTTGTCACAGAAGAAGCAGTACTTGAACTTAAATTTAAGGATTTCTCCACATGATCCTACCAGCACTGAACTGGGATCTTGGAGGCCAGGGGCTCCAGGACCTGCCCCATAAAGCACAGACCGTTTCTCCTCTGCTCTCTCCAACCACAGTGATACCTTGACCAGCCCCAGGTCCTTTCCCACCAGCCTTAGCCCTTGTCCTGAGTATTCTGGCTGGAGCGGGGGGGATTTCTCTGTATCATGAAAGATAGGAGCATCTCTGTTGATTTGATGGGGGAGGGGGGGTTGCCTTTTTTGGGAAAAATTCNGTCCTCCTGGCTTGCCTTGTTGAAGGGTAAATGGTGCGTGTGTGTGTGTGTGTGTGTGTGTGTGTGTGTGTAAGCCTGCCCAGGACAGGCACTACTCCCCTGTGATTGTGACTGAGCCCTGCACAGCCAGGACTGATGCCCGATTGAGGAGGGGAGCCTGTCCATCCTGTGTGACCTGTGGAACTGAGGGTGCAGCCAAAAACACACAGGGCCCTCAGCCACACAGCAGCACACGGACATGGGGGTCTGGAGGAGGTGTCTCTCCCCCAGGCCTGTCTGGGAGAGGGTTTCTCACTCTTTCCTCAACTGGTTTATCCTTTGCTTGGCTGGAGGGGCTGTGTGTGTGGGGGGTGTGTGTGGGGTGTGTTTGGCTATGGCCAGGTGTGAATCCGTGTCTGCTCTGAGATCTCCAGTGCCTGCCCTGGAGCCTTCCACTGCTCCCTGCTGCCGTGGCTGAGGGGGCCTCTGGGGGGACCAGGGTCAGACCTCCCTTGCCTTTTGCCACCAATTTCTTCCTGCGTGCAGGCTCTAAGTGCCTGTTTAATATCCCAGGGCTGGGTGGCCAGCCCTGGGTGATGCTGAGCCTCTCTTGTTGCTGTGTCCAGCAGCACCCTGAGGGGCTTCAGGGCTCTCACAGCCTAGGGAGGGCAGGAGCTGATGCTGGGGCACTGGTGCTCCAGTTTGAACTGAGGGATGTCCTGGTGTAGGAGCGGTGTTCTCCAATTTAGTGCTCCCACTAAAACCGTGCACCACTCACACCGCCAGCCCCAGCAGGGTGGAGAGGGGAATTGGAGGCACAAAAGATGAAGATCAGGGGTTGAGATAGGAGCAATTTACTGGAAACAGCAGTGAGATAAAAAACCAAACAGTAAAACAGCAATAATGTTGATAACAAAAGTATACAAAAGGGAGAACAATTCACATGCAGAATGCTCCCCGTGGAGCCCATGACCTGGCCACAGCCATGCTCTCCTGAACCAGAACAGGGCACTTCTCCCTGGAAGAGAGGTAGACTCTGCCCCTATGTATCTCAAACTGTGCACCAATGTCAACTAAAGCCTTATCCTCTTGTGGGTCTGAAGTGCCAGGCCCTTGGATCCGCACAGTCCAAGAGATCCAATTACCCCTCTCCCCACCTTCCTGGAGCCAGGGCCCCTCTAGTTCTCGTCGTGGTACTCATTGCTCACTTCTTGTAAATGTGAACTGAAGGTGCATTCAGGAGGATCAGAAGTGACATCAGCCCTTTTATTCTGTCTGATCATGTGCCCATTGGAAACTGGAGCGGCATTTATCCTTGAAGAAAGGATAAAGCAGCATTTATCCTCCTTTCCTGCAGTTGTTGTTTTTCCTCTCAGCTCACACCCCCATGCTGCCGGGGCAGAGGTGTGGTTTCCATCGCACTCCCTCTTGTCCTCTTCTGGTCGTGCAGGTAAAACCGTGGGTTGCCTTGTGCTGTGTCCCCTCTCTCTCAAGCAGGGGGGCAGTTGCTCCCAATAGCAGAGGCTCTGGTCTGTACTGGTGTGACGAGGGACGTTTGCTCAGCCCACAGCTCGTAGGCTGGTCCACAGTCTTAGTCTTTGTACACAGTTGAGACACAGGTTGGTAGGAAGGAAAAAAGACGATCTTCATATTGCCAGAGCTGGGGAGTCACCTTTAGCACTGTTTGTTCTCCTTCCGTTGGCATCAGAGCCAACTAGTCTGTGCCCCTACAAACTTCCACCACACGGACCTCATCTGCATCTACAGGGGACTGATCGTTATTTGGACCCCTATGGACTCCCTCCAACACAGGGAATTCCCTCTGGTCCTGAGTACCTTCTCCATGGCGTTCCATCTGCTTGGGTGCACTCCCAGATCATCCTTGAGGGAATACCTTTCCCTCACGCTTGACAAGAGTCGCCTCCAGAGGCTGATAGTTTCTGTCCTCTTCCCAATGCCCTTGTCAGTGCCCCCATCCTGGGACAGGGCTCCTAGTTTCTTGGCTTCTCTACTTTGTGGTTCCATAGCGTGGGCTGCAATCTCCCAGCATTGGAGCAGTTGGGTCACCAGGGGCTCAACCCAACTGGCAGCTGAAATCTTCTCACATCTCACAGCTCACCTGGGGACAGGGATTGGTGATTATCTCCAGCCCTGCCCCTTCCTCCTGTTGTGAGTGCTGTCCTTCCTCTCTATCCCTCTCTATGCAAACTGATTTGGTCTTGGATTTCTTGTTCTGTATTGAGGTGACTGCTCCTGGCACGGGTTCTTCCTGTGGCTCAGCTGCAGTTTGAGTGGTCACGGTGCCTGTTGCTCTGCTTTCTTCCTCTTCCAGTGAACAGCAGTGTCTGATAAATGCTGGCCAGGGCCCAGCATACTGCTCTAAGTCACTCTCGAACTGCCACAGCATTCTCCTTGCAAATACTCTGTGACTTTTGCAAGGTCTTGTACTTGTTCAGGGGGGAGCTTCCAAACCATTGGAGGAGAGAATTTTTTCCCAAAGTGTCCCATTTTGTCCCACATTCCATGCCAGTCACAACTATTCCTCCTCAGGGTAGATCTCTGAATAACCTCCCTAGAAATCTCTTTCTTGACTGCAAATGTGATGTGGACCACACTAAGGAGATGTGGCAGACTGAGCAACAAGAAAATGATTTCCTTAACATCCAAAGGGAATTCAAAACTTCAAAAGCTGTTATAACAGGCCTCAAGGAGGAAAAGTGGGTGAAAGACTGAGGAAAATCATCCTCCCCTGTTCCCCCACAGGGTGGTTATGATTGCTAATGGACTCCCAAAGGGAGTGCCCAAGGTAAGGGTAGAAGAGCAACACAGAAGACACATCCCAAAGGACCCTCATTGCCCTTGATGTCATGATCTGATGCCCCACAGTACATCCACAGAGCGATCCTGAGCGCTCTGCCTGCCCTGAGAAAAGAGCACTGTGATGTGAACATATAGAAATACATCTATTTCTGTATTTCTGTTACCCACATGAGCAGACCAAGCAACATTGTGACCCGTGACTCCGTACCTAATACAGAAAATGTTGAGATCAAATTTGTTTCCAACCCGCTCTGGCAAATCTGTTGTTATCTCAACCGCTCGAGCCCTACCTTAGATGCCAAAAAAAGCTGTTGTGGTTTAGGAATGGTATTCCACAGTTTGGTTTTCCCACTAAAACCATGCGCTGCCCACTACCCTCCACCTGCTTCCTTCCATCCTTCCCTGTGGTGGAATGGAGAGGAGAATTGGAGGCACAAAAGGCAAAATTCATAGGTTGAGATAGGAACAATTTACTGGAAACAGCAGTGAGATAAGAAAAATTAACAGCAACAATATTAATANCGCTGCCCACTACCCTCCACCTGCTTCCTTCCATCCTTCCCTGTGGTGGAATGGAGAGGAGAATTGGAGGCACAAAAGGCAAAATTCATAGGTTGAGATAGGAACAATTTACTGGAAACAGCAGTGAGATAAGAAAAATTAACAGCAACAATATTAATAACAAAAGTGTACAAAAGAGAGAGCAAATCAGGTGCAAAATGCTCACCACAGTAGCTCACCACAAGGCAGCATGCTACCCTTATTGGAAGAGATCCCTTCCCCTTGCCCCAGCAATGACATGAGGTGGTTTAGAAGAACCTCTGGGTTCAGTCATGTCCCCTCCTAGACTGCAAAATCAAGTCTTTCCTGGCTGGAACCAGGACAGGGGTGAGTGTGATCCCATGGCTCTGTGTGTGTGTGTGTCCGTAGCTGTGTGGCTGGTGTTTTCCATGCAAAAGAGCGTTTCCTGGGTGTTGATCTGGTTTAGCTACCTCACGGTGCAAGCTGGGTGCTGTCGTCATGGGGTTTTGTATTGGGGATGGGGTGGGAAGTTTGTGGTGTAAGACGTTTTTTCTCTTAATTATTGTTATTGTTATAGTTTTGACACTTGAATTCATCCTGGGGACAGACAGCCTCGCTCCCACCTTGCTCCTTGTCTGAGCCGCCCCTGTGATCTCCTCCCTGCCTCCTCCTGGGGAGGGCAGCTGATCCCGCTTCCCTGCACTGCCAACTCCCACCTTTGCTATGGGAACCCCCAGTGCAGTCACAACACTGAGATTTTGCTCCCATTGCTGGTGGGATTCTGAGTCCCAGGCTGTGTGGTGTTGCCATTGGTTTTTCAGTTGATTGGCAGCCTGGACGTGGTTCCCAGCTTGTCCCTTGGAACAGTGGAAAGGGAACTCTGAAAGGCTCAGCTCAGCCCATGTTTCTTCCTCTGCTCTCACAGATGTTCTCTGTGGATGCAATGAAGTTCTTGGTTGGGAAATGTCTGTAAAGCACATTGCTGGAATGGGCTGGTTCCAGCCACCGTTTTCCAGAGCCTGCTGCAGCTGCAGGGCAGCAGGGACCTGGTGCTGTAAAAACCTCTGCCCAAGCTGAGAATGGTCTGTGAGAAGCTGATTCTTGTTGTGTGATGTTTGATTCTTCATTCCCAAAAAATGTAGTTGTGTCTAGATTCAGTCCCAGGCACTGAACATAAACAAGGGTAGCCCTGGAGCCCCCAGCTTATCCTGCCTGAGGCTGGGGAGCTGATCTGGGCCAGACCAAAGCTGACCAGAGGTGACCAGAGCTGTGCCAGACCTGGCTCCCCTGGCATAGAGAGGTCGGGAAGCTCTGAGCCCAGAGCCCCAAACACGGTCATTTTTGGGGTGCAGGTCCTCCCAAACATTGAAGCACAAGGTTCCCACATGCAGGTGGGTCTAGGAGGGGTGATCCCTTGGACTCTGATCCTTCAGAGCTCAGACTGGGAGCATGGGCTGAGGCAGCTGAGGAGGAGGTGGACTGGGATGAGGGCTCTTGGCCTGCCAGTGGCCATGGGTGAGCTGTTCCATCCATTTGCACTGTCCTGGCTGCTCCCTGCAGCTCAGGGGCGCTGCTGCACAAGTGAAGTCCCGTCTGGTGGTCTCAGAGCCCCTCCAGGGCAGGGACACTTTGGAGCTGCCTTCGTACCACGCACCTCATTTTTCTTTGCCCTTGGGCACCTTGATTTGTGCCAAGGGTGTGATCATACCTGCAGGCCTTCCTTAAATTGCTGGGTTATGTTTTTTCCCCCAGGGCCTAAGTCTTGCTCTGGGGTCTCCTTAGCCCCAGCACACAGAGGCCAGCTCTAGGCTCTGCAGGGCTGCCCCAGTGCTGAGCTTTGCACAACAGGGGTGGAGAAGAGTCAGAAGCCTAAAAGCACTGGATCCCCAAACCACTGTGAGCCCCCCTGAGCAGTGTCCCCTCCCTGTCACCTGCAGCCCCCATGACACGGACTGGGCTGGCCAGCTGCGAGGAACAGGAGCTCCGGGGTCCCATCCTGTCTCCCCTGGGTGCTTTGTTCCTCCCCACCTCCTCTGAGCACAGCTGCTTTGGGGCCTCAGATGTTTCCTCCTGCCTTGGTGCTGCAAAATCAGTGCCTGTTTCCCCAGGTGCTCCCCCAGTGCCCCCCACCAGCCCTTCCCCTGGCCCACACTGAACAGAGTCGAGGTACGATTGCTGCAAAGCACAGGGTTCCAGTTTGCTTCCCAGCCGGCTCCCTGGAGCTTCACTGTCTCCTGCAGGCTTCAATGCCCTTCTGAGCCCCCTCATCCTTCTGGGAAGGGACGAGGACCCCCAGTCCCTCCAGTTGCTGCTTGGTGCTCCAGCTGTAACTGGGACAGAGGCCAGCACAGACCCAACTCCCAGAAAAGCACAGCCCCGCACCTTCCCCCTGCCCCAGGGCTTGTCCCTTCATCCATCACAGCTCTGCCCTGGTTCCTACCAAGTGTTCCACCTGGCCTGGGACCCCCAGGCCCAGCCCCACATGAGGCTGGGGCAGCTGCAGCACTGTGTCACCTGCTCCACCCCTCCTTCCTGCACAAGGAGCACAATAGCAGATGCCTTTTCCCACTCGGAGCTTTTTCCAGAGGCCAGCTGCTGGGAAGGCTGGTGTTGTCTCTGTGGGGGTTGTGCAGCCCAGCCCCGGTCTGGGTTTGTCAGAGCACGAGGTATGTGCGTGTGTTTTATACCTTGGTGTGTTCCTGTAAATAGTGTAAGTTATTGTGGTCTCCTGCTGTACGTTTTTCAATGGCTGTGTTTGTTTCTTGCCTTTTTGTCTTTGCAAATAAAATGTTCTTGACATGAAGGGGCGGAGCAGAGAGGTGGCTTTGAGGAGGGGAAAAGCTCAGCCAGGAGCCTCCCACCTGTCCTGTTCCCATGTGCCTGGCCCAGGGGCTGGGGGAGAGATGGGGAGGGGGGGATTGTGGCCGCAGCCTTTCTGGCCCTGCCCCATGGAGTGGAAAATGTCCCTCCCCATGACAGGGGATTGGTGGCCCTTAAAGGTCCCTTCCACCCCAAACCATTCTGTGATTCTATAATCCTGTGGGTTGGGAGAAGATTGGACAAGAGGAAACAGTCTCAAGTTGTACCAGAGGAGGTTCAGGTTGGATATTGGGGGAAATTTCTGCACATAAAGGTGGTCAGTCCCTGGCACAGACTGCCCAGGGCAGTGGTGGAGTCACCATCCCTGGAAGTGTTCAAAAGACAAGTGGATGTGGCACTTGGGGACATGGTTTCGTGGTGAACATGGCAGTGCTGGGGGAATGGTTGGACTTGGTGACCTTAGAGGGCTTTTCCAAACTGTCAAGTCCATGATGTGAAGGTGACCTGGACCCCTACAGGCAGCAGGTCCTCAGACAGAACTGATCTCAGTCGGGGAAGATTCAGGGGCTGAGGTGGAGGAAGCCCAGACTGAGCCCGGCTGGGCTGCCCCTCTCCTGGCGAGGAGGAGGAGGGTTCCAAGCAGGCAGCCCCAACCCAAGGTTACAGTCGAGCCCTGCACAAGGCAGGGCATCCCTGACCCCGCAGCATCGCATGGATTCTCGCACTGAGGGGATCCCCGAGCAGGCAGGACCCTAGGACTGAAGGAAGGGGCTCCGCGGGGGGACAGGGCCCGCGGTGGCTGCGGAGGGCAGGGGGCGACAGGGGGGACAGGGCGGTGCAGTGGCGCGGGGAGGCCGCCAGGGGGCAGCGCCGGCTGCGGAGTGCGGGCAGGGGGCGCAGGGTCCTGTCGGGGGTGAGGGGAGATGCCGGGGGAGG
>VZRN01006745.1:43141-75634 GCA_013397935.1 Dasyornis broadbenti | reverse complement strand
GGGTGCAGGGTCCTGTCAGGAATGGGGGAGATGCTGGGAGGCGCAGGGTCCTGTCAGGGGTGGGGCAGATGCAGGAAGTGTGCGTCACACGGTGCCAGGCTGTGGTGCCCGCTTTCCCCCCCCACAGGGCACCCCCCGATGCTGGAAGCAGCTCTTGCCCCCAAAGACAATGTGCAGTCAGCCTCCTCCGGGGATGGGGGCCGGGGGGCAGCGGCCTGTACCTGCACCCCCCCAGGGCCAGGCTCAGGTCCTGCAGCCTCCACTTTCTCTTTGCCAGTCAGCACTGGTTGAGCTGGTCAGGCAGAGCAGCCTCGGGGCTGTGCCCATACCAAGCCCCGGCTGTGGCCCCTGCCACACAATCTCGCTCCCTGCGTCTCACCCCAACCCTGAGAACTTGGGGCTGCAGGCTGGGCTTCAAACACACCTGCAGGCCTGGTTCTGACCATGCCAGGCCAGCCCTGAGGGGTCTCTGGGAGCTAGCAGTGCCCAGCGGTGTCCCAGCCCCAGCACTGTGCCTGCATCCCCCTCCGTCTGTGACAAGGCTGTCACCTTGGCCTGAGCCCGTCCCAGCAGCCACCATGGTGCTGCCAGGACAAACGGCCACCTTGGGCTACAAACACGGGAGTGTCACAGGCCCAACTACCCCTGGCAGGGCCAGGGACACCACAGCATCCTGCTCCCACCCGGTGCTCAGCAACCCATGGCACCACAGACACTTTTTCTTGACAGTCACCATGTCACTATGTCACTCTCATGACTGCAGCAAGATGCCAGGCCTGGGCTGGCAGCACCCTGTGCCATGCACCCCACATGCCCAAAGCTGCACTGGGAGCTTGGACAGCAGCAAGGGGACAGCAGGGACACAGCTCTGGGAGCCACCAGCTCTGGGGATGAGGTGCTGGCAGCCCTTGGCCACCCATCCTCAGGCTCAAGCCCATCAGCGCTCTGAGCCCATCAGTGCTGGCTGCTCCTGGGCAGGGGAGGGTCCCATGGGCACCATCCTGCACCTGGCTGTGCCCTGTGGCTCAGGGGGAGGCCATGGGGACACCTCAGGAGAGGCTCATGCCCTCCCAAGCTCCCAGCACAGTGCTTCAGCGTCTGCAGGGAGTGGTGCCCATGGTGATGTCCCCAGGGTCATTATAGGGCCCAGGCTGTGGCACATCAGTGGCCAAGGTGACAGGAAGAGCATTCCTGCGGGCAGGAGAGCTGGAGGGTACTGCAGGGCATTGGGGAGGATTGCTCAGATGCACCAGCGCCCTGATTCCCAAACCCAAGGGGAAGGAAGGGGCAGGCTGGGTCACAGAAGGACCTGCAGGGCTCCCGTTATCCAGGCACATCAGAGGCTGGGGTTGTCACCCACTGAGAGCACCTTTCCCGTTGGTGGCATTGCCTAGGTGCATTGTGCTGCTTCCCTGGGACTACTGTCAGTGTGCAGAAAAGGGAGAGCTGGGCAAGGAGCTGCTCAGGGTGGTCTGTGCCAGGCAACCCCATCAGACAGCATCAGATTCCCTGGCATGGGAAGAGCTGTGGGTGGGCTGCGTGTGGCTTGGGCAGGACACTCCCAAATGCCACATGGACACCCCATCATCCCTTGGGTGAGTGGCCCAGGGGAGGGCACATTGCTGGCATGTCCTACCCTGCTCCAGGGACAGCTGAATTGCGGTGGTGGGTGGGAAAACCTTCCCCAGGGGCAGATTTCCAGCCACAGGCAGTGGTAGCCCCGGGGGCAGCCGGGTCCCCAGGAACCCACGACTCAATCCCTGGCTGGCTGCATGTTCAGGATCTGTGTCTGCCAGCACCTGCTCTCCCCGGTGGTCCTGGCTCGCCCTGTGGCAGAGATGGACATGGCTGCTCCCTGGCACGGGGATGCCCCTGTGAGATGCTGTGTCCAGGAAACAAAAGGGCCTGGCAGCACCCGGCACTCATGACTGTGCTGCGGAGGAATGAAGCTGGGGCAGGTGATCAGCTGGTGTGACCCGGTGCCTCCTGGCTGGCACGCTGGCCCTGCCTGCCCCGGGGCTGGGGGATGTGGCAGGGGGAGAGGACATGAGCCACCCTGCCCTTGCTGGTCGCTGTGCCAAGGTGGAGTATCCATGTTTGCAAGAGTCTGTCACCACCGTGTCACAGGACATGGTTGGCTGCCAGCCGCAGGTTTGGAGATAAGGACCCTGAAGTGGCAAGGAGGCAGCCGTGTGATGCCAGGGCCTGCTCTGCTCCCGAGTTACCCAGGTTTGCCTTTGTCTGCATGGGGCATGGATGAGACTGGCTTGGCAAAGCACCAGGACCAGGCAAAGAGGTACCCCAGCTTTGGCTGGGACTGGCCTGGGGCTCCCTTGCCGGCACAGGGCTAAAGCCAGTAGGAATGTACCTCAAAATGGCCCCAGGTACCCCTAACCAAGAGCCAGAGGGGTGAGAGCCACCACAGGTAAATGTCCAAATGCATCCCACAATCCTGCCTTGTCCTTTGGCAAATGTCCCTGGTGAGTGTGCGTGTCTGCCTGTGCTAGGCGTGTGTGACATGGCAGGGACTGGGCTGGCATGGCTCTGCAGCCCACCCCAGACCTCCCCCAGGCAAAAATCGACCCCTTCTGACAGACAGAGCAGCAGTCTCAGGCACCTCCTTGGTCTCTGCTCCACCTCCACAAACACCACCTGTCCCCACCAGAGCCCTGCTCCCAGCTCATGCCCTGTTCCCAGCATTTGTCCTGCTTGGTGACTGAGACCCTGTTCCTGCTCTGGGAAAAGCTGTGCCAGCCCAAGCCTGTGCTGCAAGCATGGTCAGGGCACCTACACCCTCAGCTGCTGACCACAAGGGCTGGGCTGCCCAGTGGGCTGAGCGGGTGCCTAGGGCAGGGTCCCAGGGCCGGGTGGGTGCCCGGGGCAGCGTTCCCTGGCCGGGTGGGTGCCCGGGGCAGCGTTCCCGGCTCCTTTGCCACAGGCAAACTCCAGGTAGGGATCTATGGGCCTCAGGGCCTGCTCCGACCCCACGGGTGTTTTTGGCTGCAGGAGCTGAGTGAACCTGCTGCCGTAAGCAAACAAACAAGAGCCTGGCAAATGGCAGCAAACAGCCCGTGAAGGCAGCGTGGGTGAAACTCTGGGCACCGGTGGGGCACGGGCTCTGACAATGATTAAACTGGCCAACCCAGATTTCCCGGCAAGGCAGTGCAGGGCTGGGACCCGGTGGTTCATATTATGCAAATCACCTGGATCTGGGAGCATGAACGTTTGGGGCTGGAATTCCCCTCGGGCTGCCAGATTGTTACGCCGCCCAAGCTATAAAAGCAGAGACGCGGGCAGGGCTTGCCCATCGGCACCAGCCTCCCGGGGCCCATGAGCAGTGGTTAGCGGCCAGCAGGGCTCCGTCTCCCCTCGCTCCTCTCTGGATTATCTGCCGCCCCTGGAGCTGCCATTACAGAAGGTACCAAAGCTTTTTTGCCAAGGCCTGTTGACGTCCCTGAGCCCAGGACAGCTGCTTTGCTCTCTTCCCCGTGCACCTTCGCTCTCGCCGGGGGATGCGCTTCGGTTTTTTCTCGCTCCACGTTTGCTCTCCCAGTACAGCTGAGGGCCCTTTGGGGGCCAGCGGGACAGCAGCTCCCCTCCAGCCCCCAGGGTTTGTAAAGAGAACAGCATGATTTGGCTTTTCTGAGGGCCAGGCAAGGGCTTGGTCCCCTCCTGGCTGCAGTTACTGGGATGTGTTTCTTGTGACTGGTTGAGAGGACTGGAGCTGCTGGCACTGGAGTCCCAGCAGTGGGCAGCAGGCAGCCAGCTGTGCCATGGGGCTCAGGAGTGGGCAGTGGCCGAGTCCCCATCCTCCCCCACGGAGGGGCTGAGTGACACTGCTCTCTGCCAGCCACCTTCTTGCTGTCACCTCTTGCTGGCTGCCAGCAGAGTGAGGCCAGGCTGCTGGGGACAGGGCTCTTCACAAGCACAGTGACGCCACGTTCCCAGTTCGCTCCGGCTCAGCCTCCCTCTCTCCTGGCCCCTGAGGAGGAGGTGAGTCAGGCCCCAGCCCCAACCAGCGGGTGCTGGGTGGATATTTCTGCAGAAGTGACCTGAGAGGTGACGATGGGTGGAGGGAGGGACAGCCCGACTTCACCCAGCCTGACCCTGGGGTGCTGCAGGTGCTGCGGGCCTGGGTCCCCCTGCCTCCACAGGGCCGGGGCTCACAGTCATCTCTCGGCACAGAGCTCCATGGCAGGATCTTGTGAGATCAGCAACATCTTCTCTAACTACATCAGCGCCATGTACCAGCCGGACGAGGTGCAGCCAACCTTGGACATGCTTGGACACCTTGGGGACGACAGCAGCTTGGGGCTCAGCCTCCCTGCCAGCCAGCCCCCGGCACAGAGCACAGGTAGGAGCAGGGGAGTGGCAGTGGCAGCCCTGGGGAGCTGGCACATGGGGCAGCTGTGAAGCAGTGCCACTGGCTGGAAACAGCACTGCAAGGTCCTTGTCCTACTGGGACACATCAGCAGCTTCCACCAGGCCTCAGTTTCCCCAGGGAAAGGCCAAAAGGCTGTGGGAGGAGACCCTGGGTGGCACAAGGTACAATTGCTGGGAACACATCTGATTTATACAGGACATGGGGGAATCACTGTCCTCCTCTCCAGCACAGCACAGGGGACTGGCTGCCAGGGCTCCGCAGGAGCAGTTTGGAAGCCCAATCTTGGTGATGGGGGACTATCATGTGATGGTGCTCAGGGAGGTATGAGAAACACGCCAGCAGAGCAGGGTGGATCGCAGCACAAACAGGACAAACGGCACCAAAACCAGTGGTGGGAGGAGTGTGGGGTCATTGCTGTGTGCAGGGCAGGGCACTAAGGACTCTTTAGTCCCACAGCTCTTCAAGTGCAGGGCCTGCAGGATCACCACTGGACCAGACCAGTGTGCAGTGGCCACCAGCAGCCCACACGAGGCACATGGTGTGGCACAGCCGCCCTGCTCTGAGCCCTGCTCTTCATCCCTTGCAGACAAGCCCGAGTGGTTCAGTGAACTCCCGTACTTCTGGACCAAGGTGCAGGTGCTGGAGTGGATCAGCTACCACGTGGAGAAGAACAAGTACGACGCCAGCTCCATCGACTTCTCCTGCTGCAACATGGATGGGCACGCACTCTGCCACTGCAGCAGGGACCAGATGCGCCTCATCTTCGGGCCCTTGGGGGATGAGCTCTACGACCGCCTGCACGAGATCAGTGAGTGTACCAGGGTCTGCTGCACCTGCAGGCTTGGCAGCTCGAGGAATGAGGCTGAGAGCCCTCCACTAGCCCTGCTAGTCCCTGCAGGAGCCCCTGCTTCACGGGCACTACCGAGGGAGGGTGTGGGGGCACAGACCAGAGTTCAGGCATGGCTGGGCTCAGCTCCCAGCATGCACTATTCCCTTCATACGGAACAGGCATCGCTAATCCCAGTCCTTCACCCCTGTAGCCTCTGATGAGCTGAACTGGATCATTGACTTGCTGGAAAAAGAGGATGCGACTTCCCAGACCTTGCTGAACTCCAGCCACTTGGGTAAGAGAAGGGCCCTGGCCAAGCCTTTTCCACAGGGACCACCTACTGATGGCAGCAAGACTAACCCCTTCTTCCTTCTCTGCCCCTTCCAGAGCTGGGAAATCCCTGTACCAAGGACTCCTTGGAGGACTTAAAGCCCACAAACCATTTCCTATCCACAGACTTCACCTGCTTGCCGGGTTCCGTGTCCCCAGGCAGC
The DNA here is from genome assembly GCA_013397935.1 of Dasyornis broadbenti. Classification (NCBI taxonomy): domain Eukaryota; kingdom Metazoa; phylum Chordata; class Aves; order Passeriformes; family Dasyornithidae; genus Dasyornis; species Dasyornis broadbenti. The sequence goes on along the minus strand of VZRN01006745.1, from coordinate 69,927 downwards.
TCTGATGTCTCAGGTCAGTGTTTTTACAAGGGCAGATTTGGGTCTTGCAGCAGTCTGGTGGTAGGAGAAGCGGTGGGAACTGGTGGGAAATGTCTCCAGATGCCAGCAGTGAGAGGTCTGAGCCCTGATCCTTTGCCTCTCAGGGCCTATGATGTCCCACAGCCCCAACTCTCAGGACTCCGGTGGAAGTGACCTCGACCTTGACCCCGCAGAATCAAAGCTCTTCCCTGATGGTGAGTTGTTTGCTTCCAGACAAGACCTGGGAGGGGAGGGCTGGCTCCCGGGTGCTTCTGAACATCCTACCTGGCAATGATTTAGGGACAGTACCTGAACACCCATCCTCACACAGGGAAGGAGGGAAAGGTCTGTTTGCCCGGGTGCTCTGCTTGTTTCTCTCCATTGAGTAGGGTGATGGACAGGGTTGGGATAGCTGGGCAGGGGGGATCCTGGTGGGAAGGGGTGGGTGGTGGCAGATGGGTGAAGACTGCAGCCAGAGACCCTGGGCACAGAAACGGGTGTTCAGTGTTGATCCCAGCTGGTGATGACACTGGGAATATCAGGAATACGAGGAAGCAGGAGAGTTTGGGGAAGGAACAGCATGCAGTGTCATGGGTGAGGGTGGAATGAGGCTGGAGGGAGTGGGGTGACCTTGCTCTCAGGGGATGTTTCCCTGCTGCCTGGGCCTGAACACAGGGAGCTTCTGGTGCCCAGGAGGACAGGGAGGGGCTGCAGCCCAGCATGTGCTGTCCAGCCTGACGTGTGCCCCTCTCTGTGTGCACAGACCACTTTGCAGACAGCAAAAAAGGGGACAGCAAACATGGCAAGCGGAAACGGGGGCGGCCCCGAAAACTCAGCAAGGAGAGCAGAGACTGCCTGGAGAACCGGAAGAGCAAGCACTGTACGTGAACCCTTGAGCCCAGGAGCCTGGACTGCCTCCCCCTCTCGGCTTCATGGGGGAGGATGGGAGGAAGGGCCATGGGCCTTGGCAGAGGAGTTCAGGGAGATCCTTGGACCTGCAGGAGCTTCCCTCCTGTACAGCTCACTCTCCTCTTTCAGCCCCGAGAGGTACCCACCTGTGGGAGTTCATCCGGGACATCCTGATCCACCCCGAGCTGAACGAGGGGCTGATGAAGTGGGAGGACCGGCGGGAGGGCATCTTCAAGTTCCTGCGCTCAGAAGCAGTGGCTCAGCTCTGGGGCCAGAAAAAGAAAAACAGCAGCATGACCTACGAGAAGCTGAGCAGAGCCATGCGGTGAGTGCCTCCCCTGCCCTGGGGGTCCTGCCCCACACAGCTGGCTCAGTCCCACTGGGGCTCAGCCTGAGCCCCCCAACAGCTCCTCAGCCTATGGGGCTGTGTCCAGAGCCCTGATTCCACCTCCATCTCCTGCAGATATTACTACAAACGAGAGATCTTGGAGAGGGTCGATGGGCGACGGCTGGTGTACAAGTTTGGGAAGAACTCCAGTGGCTGGAAGGAAGAGGAGGTGCTCAACAGGAACAAGGAGCTGTAGGAGTCCTGGATGAGCCAGGGTCTGATAAGCCCCTCAGGGCCAGCCCTGAGCTGGGCTCCTTGACAGGAAACTTTGCCTGCAGCTGTATCTGGAAGCTGCTGCCCCGTGTGGAACTCGGACCCTCGCGTGGGCATGCTCGTGTGTGCTGGTGACTGCCAGCACTGAGGTGTTTAGAGCCAATATTTTGGCTCCAGTGGGTTATTGCAAACCGTGCTTTCCCTTGCTGGATTTGTACCTCCACTTGGAGCTGCAGGGACTGTGGCTGTTTCAAAGCCTGGACTGAAGCAAAGGGGAAGAGAAGTTCAAGCGGCAGCTGGCCCCACTGTGAGAGCCCAGCAGGTCCTGCTGTCACCCAACTCCTGCCTGGGCAGAGGAGCAGCACGTCTGTGTCACCTGTGACTGGACAGGGCTTGGCCCAGCTGTGGGGTCTCCCTCTCACTGCACCGTGCTGAAGGTGCCCCCGTCCTGGTCGCTGCATGCAGTCTTGGGTGAAGCCCCCTTTGTGCAGCAGCTTTTCAGTGTGGCACCTGCTGAGAGAAGATGGGAACATTGTGGAGCTTCACCTGGCCCCAGACAGCCCTCCGTGAGAAGAGGACATGGGACCGCAGGGCCATGCTGCATTTCCAGCCCAGCTGCTGGGCTGTGTCTAGAGACAGGCCTTTTCCTCAAAAGTAGCTTCTAATTTATGTAAGACCCAAAAAAAAAAAAAAGCACAGAGTGAATGTACAGATATATTTTTTCATGAGTAAGATGTTCCTGTGTGAGAGTGTGCGTTGTGGGGCACACAGGTGTATGGAGGTAGGTGCTGATGCTCAGCTGGACTGAAGTGATGTCACAGGGCACAGACTGGTGCTGTGCCGGCCACAGAAGGGGACATCAACCCAGCCAAGACACCCGGCAGGTGTATGTGGTTCCCTCCTTTTCAAATGGGAATATAAGATAAATAAATCATTGGTTTGTTGGGGTTTTTGTACCTACCTGTAATTTTTCTTGTTTTTCTTAAAGACGTGGTGAGGACCAGGCTCATGTAGCTTGGGACGTACTATGGCATGAACTCCATCTGCCACCATCTCCTGCCTGCTGTGGCGTGGGCCTGCCTGGTCCTCCTAGCCCAGGGTCAAAGGGTCTTCCTCAGCATGGGGTGGGCTTGTCCCAGAACTGGCTCAAAGCCACCCATGGAGGGGCAGCTTACACCCGCTCCCAAACTTGGCCCTTCTGAGGACCCTTTGGGATTCCAGCCCTGGCACACTTTCCTGGAGTGCTGGCTCCAGTCGCAGGCTGATGGGAAGCAAAGTCCTGGCTGATCTGGGAGCCAGATCTTCTCTCAACACCCTCCACATTAAAATCCCCAGCCTGGCTGGGGCTCATAGCCTGGGGGAGGACTTTTAGCCCCTCTCTGGCCTGCCAGAGAGACATGCAGGGACATCAAGAAGCAGCACAGGCATTACAATATGATTAATGCTTGCTCATCTCCCAGTCTGGCTGTTTTCTGGCCTCTTCCAAGACCCAGGTGCTGTCAAGGACCACATCTCAGGAGAGGGGGCTGCACTGACCTTGAGGCAGCTCAAACACAATATGTTCCCCTTCTTGCCCAATGCCGTCTTGCCTCCCCCAGCCAGCCCCAGCTGTGAGGAGGCCAGGAGGTTGTCCCAGGGGGGCTGAGATGATCTCTCCAACCCACAGGATGTGTCTGTGGGGTGGCAAGAAGGAATTCGGGGTGCTGGAGGCCAAGCAGACTCAGATTTGTTTCCACCGTGAACTTGGCAAACAGCAGCCCATGCATGGCTCCTGGCTGGCACACACATGTCACAAGGAGCCTCTCTGAACACTGCTGGGCACCAGAGGATCTTGGTGCCACCCTGACCTTCTGCTGGTGCCCAGGACCTGCTGAATGTGGGCACACAGGGCACTGGGAGCTGCTCATTTCCCGCTCACCCCAAAGAGAAAAGCCCTGGGTCCTGACCTCTGAGCTTGGAGCTGGACCAGGTCTGGGATGCCCAGGCAGAAGCTGTGCCACATCCTTCTGCATAGTTTCAGCCACTGCCTGGAGGAGCTAAGGAAAGAAGCCAGACCACCAGCAGGAGGGCGAGGGGAGGTTTTTGGGTGCCCATAGACAGTAAAGGTGCCTTGCAAAGCCTGAGATGCATTTTTGTTAGGGGGATCCAGCCATTATCACAGAATCCTAAAACAGTTTGGGATGGTAGGGGCCATAAAGCTCATCTCATTCCACACCCCTGCCCTGGGCAGGGATACCTTCCACTATCCCAGGTTGCTGCAAGCCCTGTCCAACCTGGCCTTGGACACTTCCAGGGATCCAGGGGCAGCCACAGCTGCTCTCGGCACCCTGAGGCCAGGGCCTCACCGCTCCCATAGGGAAGAATTTTTTCCTAATATCTGATCTGAATCTCTCCTCTGTTAGTTTAAAACCATTCTCCGTGTCCTGTCACTGCCCATGTTTCCCGACTGCCCTTCACTACTGCCAGAGATGTGGTACCGTTAAACATCCCCCATGCTGCACTAGCAGGAGTGGGACACATTGCAAAGGAGAGCAGCAAACCCCTCAAAGTGAGGTCTCATGCAGACCTTCCGGGCTGTTCCCCACCAGCTGTGCTGGCTGAAGCAGATGGCCTTGCTCCCAGTCTGCCTGGCCTCAGCTTGAGTGTGACATTGGTGGCTTGAGCATCTACCTGGAGATGCTGCAGCAACATCGAGGGCACAACCCCCCTGTTTGCAGGGGCAGGAGGTGCCCATGGGCCAGATCCAACTTCATTTCTGTGGGTTCAACTGCTGTTTGTATGTGGAGCTGCCCTGCTGGTCCACCTGGGATGCATGGTCTCACGTGGAAGAGCTCTTTTCCTTGCCTTCCATTACGCTGGGCTGAAGTGGCATTGCTCCCAGATACACGCTGGGATGAGGTGATCAGGGCTGCCCTGTGGTGCAAGAAGAGGTCGCAGTCCCTGGGTGTGAACCTGGAGCCAATCCGTGGTCTGGGCTGCAGCCAGAGCTCTGTCAGGTTCCTTGCGTAACCCTCCCCAGGGAACAGGTTTTCCTGGCTGGTGTCTGCTGGCTTCAGTGCGTGGAGGGTGCTCCAGGTCCATCCCCGACCTCCTGGAGCTCCTACAGAGAGCAGGCTGCAGGGGTGGCCGGAGGAACAGTGTCCAGTGTGCTGCCTGCACAAGCTGCACACGAGGGAGGCAGCCAGGACAGTGCCCGTGGCAATCAGCGAGTCCCTGAGGGGAGACGGGGAGCGGGGCGAGCCCAGCCCCAGGCTGGGGCTCGCAGGAGCCGCCTGTACTCCTGGCTGCTGTCCCTCAAGTTTGGGGTTGTGGGTGAGGTGTTTATTCTCCGTCAATAGATAACCCCAGCAGGCTGGCAGTGAGAGGGGAGCACTTTGTCACGCAGCCTGGTGCCCTGCCAAGCACGCCTTGTTTGCTCAAGCAGTTTCATTTCTTTCCCGCTGCAGTTTGTGTTACCTAACTGGCCTGGGACAATGTTTAACCAGCTCCAACAGCAGCAGGGAACCTGTCTGCCTCGCCTCCTGTGCCCCCGTGTCCCCACTGCCCGGCACTGCCACCCCGCTGCCATCGCTGAGCAGGTGGCACAGCAGGCGGGAGGCTTGGGGCAGAGGCAGGGGGTCTGAAAATGGTTTGGAAGGGAATTTACAGACCATGATCCACCCCCTCTGCCATGGCAGGGACACCTTCCAATGTCCCAGGTGGCTCCAAGCCCTGTCCAACCTGGCCTTGGACACTTCCATGGATGAGGCAGCCACAGCTTCTCTGGGCACCCTGTGCCAGGGCCTCCCCACCCCCCGAAGTGAAGAATGCCCTCCTAAAATACAACCTAACCCTACCCTCTGTCAGTGTGAAGCCATTCCCCCTTGTCCCTTGAGGTCTCCCTTGTGAGAGAGGAGGAGGAAGAGGCAGGGGTGTGTGGGCACAGATGGGGGGGACCAGATCCTTCAGCCTCTCATGAAATCTGTGTGGGTCTGTGGGATGAAGAGCCAGGAAGGACTGAGAGAGAGCAAGGCTTGAGACATGCACACACAGACACCAACGGATGTGCACAATCAGCACACACTCAGGGTGACCCCACAGCGACCTCCAAGCCCACACTGAGCCACCCCAGCAGAGCCTCCCAGCACATTGGTATGGAAAACATGATTTGTTTATTTTTTTTATTCTCTTTGGAGGTGCCCGGATTTTATGGCTGTGGCAAGCCATGACAAGAACTGAAGAAAAAGAGGATTTTCCTCCAAGACAGCCTTCTCTCACACTTTTACCCTGGGGTCTGTTGGGAGACTTTTCCCATCAGGTGGTCCCAAGCTGAACGTGCTTCTGGCATACAATTCCCATGGAAATGTCTTGGGCATCCTTCAAGCCTCAGCATTCAGGTGTGTTTTGTCTCCCTCAAGACTTCCCAAAGGGGCACAGGGGCCATTGCTCAGCCCTGGTCCCAGCTAGGGAAGAGGAGAACAATTTGCCAGGGCCACTGCTTCCCTAGGACCTGTGGCCAAAAGCGAGTTGCTGTGGCTGAAACGTGCAGAGTGGGAACAGAGAAATTGGGTGAGGGGAGAGGTTTCATCTGGAGCAGCAAGAAGGTGTCCAATATCCCACATGCCAGACCATGAACTGCCCCTAAGCGCAACAGCATGACCTGATTTTCCAGCCAAGCCAGACTGTGGCCATCCTTGAGCAGATCAGAGCAGATGGGAATGCAGCGGGGATGGGGACAGCCTGTGGGATGCAGGGACCATCTTCTGGTTCCCACTGCTCCCACTGCCTTCCTGCAGCTCCCTGGTGCTGCCTTTCACCCTTCCTGACCCTTCTGCCTTTGCAAGTGAGGTCAGTGCTCAGGAAAGGCAGAGCAGGGAAGCCACCCTGGGGACCATGGAGGGGAATTGCTGCACAGAATGGGAGAAAAGGGTGTGGAGCAGCTGGAAGCATTGCTCAGCTCGTGGATGGAGCTTTAGGGCTGTGCCAGGGGCAGGAAGGCGAATGTTTGGGGGTCACGCTGTGAGGGATGGGGCTGTCACACACCTGCACTTCTGAAAGGGGGATGGCAGAGGGGAGGGCTGCTGCTGTTGCTCAGCGCACACGTGCAGGGCAGAGTTGATGCCCACATCACACGGGAGCTGGGCAGGGCAGCACTGCCAGGGGTTTGCAGCAGGAACTGCTTGGTCTTTAAGATCCTTTCCAACACAAACCATTGTATGACTCTGATTACATGCCCTGATTCCAGCTCAAAGCTTTATTCTCACATAAGTTTGACAAAACTGCATCTCTGCATCCTCCCCAGCACCTGCTCCTGTTCAGATGCTTGCCCTCCTACAGAAAATACCAGACTGCCCAGGTTGGGATTTGTGTTCAGCCCTTGCTTTCTGGCATCCTGAAAAGGGTCTTCTTGGGTGGATGTCTCCCAGCTTCCTTCATTCCCCTGTCTCCCTCGTTGCCACCAAGAACCCTAGGCCTGTTTCACTGTGGAAGAAAAAGAAATGTTCATTGCGTTCTTGTCTCCTGGCCAGCCCTGCCCTTTGTTATCCTCTAAACATGATATGGAACCTGGCCCTGCACCAGCTTGAAATGGAGTCGCTGGGTAGGGAGAGTGAGCTGGGGAGTCCAGGAATGGGAAAGCACAAACTGAAGGCCCCAGCTGAGCTCACAGCATCCCTGGAGGGCTGGCAGATGCCAAAGAGGCTGTCAAGGGCTACTGCAGCTTCCATCACACGGACGTTTCACTTCAACTGACTAATGCCTCCACAGGCAAACAGGCACCACTGGCTCTTCTCTCCACTTCCTCCGGAGCTGGCCACATGTGAACAAGCCCAGAAGCCCTTTGCCAAGCCATCACAAAGTGTGCTCCTCAAAGCCTTGTGTTCTGGAGAGGCTTGGGACTGGAGCCTGGGGCTCAGTGATGAGAGCCATGGGGATGGGGGCAGCTGCAGGTGCCGTGGCTGTGAGATGGAGTCAGAGCTGTGGGAACTCACAGGCTGCAACTCCCAGCTGGGGTTTTCTTTCCTCCAACCTCTGCGGATTCATTTCTCAGTGAGGTCATCAGGAGCCCCAATCTCCTCCACTCGCTGCTCACCTTCCCACCCAGTTGTGGCCACATGTTCATCTGTAGGTTTTCCCTGAGAATACACAGAGTAAATGAAGGTGTTTGAGCCCACCAAACCATTCTGGGTACATCCTGGCCCCAGGTCAGCAAGGGCTAAGTAGCAAGAGCCAGGATGTTGAAAGCCAGTGTGGCCAGGACACTGCATGTGCCCTGCTGCAGGTGTGGCAGTGAGGCTGCCCCAGCTCCCTGCCTTCCCCTGCTGCAGTATCCCCCAGCACATGCAGTCAGAGGGAAGGGAGAATGGAATTCTGTGGTGGGGGCAGAAGGAAGATGAGGAGCAGTGGTGTCCGAAATGCCTGGGAGAAGATGCGAGGGAGCGGTGAGAACTGGAGGATAGGAGCTGCCCCCCTGCTGCACTGCAGTGATGCCTGATGAAGCCGGAGACAGAGGGAGCCCCTTGCTGAGCATTTCATTGTGTCCATCAAGGGAATGCATTGAATGGAAAGGGAAATGTCTCTGTCTGGGTGCTCCTGGGGGTTCCTGACCTGCAGCTCTGGGCATGTCATGAAGGCTGGCAATAGCCGGAGATGTTACAAGAGCACTTAGGGAGGAAATGGGAACCATTCCACAGTCAGTGTCACCCTGGGAGGTCAGCACCACAATGGCCATGGACAGGAGCATCACAATCCTCCTGTGTCTCTTTCTGGTGGGATTCCAAGGGTCAGAGAGCAGAGACAGCAGACAGGTGTAATGAAATATCCCGCCTGCTGTGCCATGTCGTTTGCTGTGCTGTGGTGTTTGCTGTGTTTCCCTGCCTGCCTGCCCCTGAATCACAGAACCATTGGATTGGAAGGGAACTTAGAGACCATCTTGTTCCACCCCCTGCCATGGACAGGGACACCTTCCAATGTCCCAGGCTGCTCCAAGCTCGATCCAGCCTGGCCTTGGACACTTCCAGGGATGGGGCAGCCACAGCTTCTCTGGGCACCCTGTGCCAGGGCCTCCCCACTCTCATAGCCAAGAATTCCTTCCCAATATCGCACCTATCCCTCCTCTCTGGCAGTGGGAAGCCATTTCCCCTTGTCCTGCTCCTCCAGGCCCTTGTCCCAAGTCCCTCGCCAGCTCTCCTGGAGCCCATCTAGGCACTGGAAGGGGCTCTAAGGTCTCCCTGGAGCCTTCTCTTCTCCACCCGAAACAATACCACATTCCCTTAGCCTTTCCTGTCGCCGTCCACAAACATTAGAGGTTTCCATGTGCCCAGGGTGCCCGTTGGGCAGGACAGGGCTGGTGGTGCCCTGGGAGCTGCTGGCACACCCCTGAGCACAAGACACGCTTGCGTGTCTCTTGCGTCAGCTCTTCTCTCTGCCAGAGCCCCAGGGCAAAGGTCTGCTGGGCCTTCAGGTGTCAGAGCCCCTCCATCTCCAAAGGATGGGGTGACCCAGGGAGATGAGGAGCTGAGGATCTGCTCATCCCAACACAAACCCTTGGAAAATATCACCTCACGTTGATCTGGCTGGGGGCAGATCCCCCTGCCTGGGCTTTCCTCATCCAGGAACTCCCCTTGTGGGTGGTGGGGTCTCTCCTGCTACAACACACCCCAGGGCAGAGTGACCGTGGACAATGCCGGTGGCCACAATGCCCAGGCCGTGGATGCCAGCCTCAGCTGGGGCACATCCAGCTGGCTGAGGGGCTGCCATTGTGTGGCTGCCAGGTGGCAGCTCCTGAGTGATCCTCAGGCTCCCTGGAGAGCTGGCACTCCTCCAGCCTTTGCCTTCAGGACTGCAGGCGAGCAAGTCCAGGCCTGAGCCTGCTCTTGGGCAAAGGGTGGGTCCAACAAGAGGATCTCATCGCTCCAGGCCTTTCTAAAACGAGCCGAGTTTCAGAGCTCTTTGTGGGAGCCACAAACACCATGGCCATTACATAAGGCATGGCTGGGGGGCGGGCAGTCGGATGAACTGAGAGGAAGTGCAATTCCTGGGCCATGGTGCTGGTGCAAAAACAGGGAATTCAGGGCCAGGTCCTGAAGGGTGACACAGTTGTATTTTCCCCATGGGATCTGCATTATTCTGGTATCAGGACAAAGAGAGCCTTGGCTCCTTCTGAGCTCGAGCAGCACCTGACACAGGGGGCACAGTGTGGTGTGTGCCACAGGGAGGCCTGCACAAGCTCCCAGGTGTGGAGATGCCTATCCCAGTTTTCTTCCTTGCATATTCCCAGTGCCCAGCTGCACACAGAAAGACCCAGCTCTATCTGGCACCGGGCTACAGCTGATGGCTCCTGAGGTGCTTGCCTTATCAGGAGAGAGGCCAGAGCAGGCAGCAGGGGCACCAGGATGCACAGAAACTGTCTGGCCCCAAGTCTGCTCTGGCAGTGGCCAGGATGTTCTGTGTAGGATCTAAAGGGGCACCGAGTCCCTCAGGGTGTGCAGGAGAAGCCCTTCACATCCTCCACCCCATCAGGCTGGTGGGATCCATGTGCAGGAAACCCTTCTCCAATAATAGGACTAAGAGGGAGGAAGCCCTGGGATGTGCCTCAAGGGTTCTTTGAGCACAGCAGGAGAGGAGACAGGCACATGGAGGAGGTGATTGTCTGTCCCCTCTGCCTGGGCACATGGAGGAGGTGATTGTCTGTCCCCTCTCCCTGGGCACACGCAGGGAAGCCCTGAGGCTTCCTAGGAACTGCGGTACTGGGAGCCCTTCCCAAGCCATGCCAGGGAGCAGGTCCCAAGGGTCACTTTACCCGTGGGCAGATCCTCAGCCTTTGTGTGGACCCATCCCTCCCTCATCCTCCCTTCCCAGCAGTGACGGTGGCAGGTGGTGGCAGGTGGCCAGCTCCACCTGTCTGACAGGTAGAGCAAGGGTGGGGGCAGCGCTGGCACCCGCTGCCTGTCCCAGCCTGCCGGGATCCTGCCAGGAGTCACCTGCTGCAGGAGCAGGAGGAGTGGTGTCCCCAGCCAGCAGTGCCACCGTGCAGAGACAGCTCTGCCCCACCATACAGGAAACCAGGAGGTGAGGCACTGCTGGGTGAGGATATGCCGAGAAAGGGAGTTGGGGTTGTTCATCCTGGAAAAGAGAAGGCTCCAGGGAGACCTTAGAGCACGTTCCAGTGCCTAAAAGAAGCTTATAAAAAGGAGAGAGAGCAACTCTTTACATAGGAAGATCATGACAGGACAAGGGTGAACAGTTTTAAACGGAAAGAGGTGAGACTTAGATTAGATGTCAGGAAGCAATTCTTCCCTGTGAGGGTGGGGAGGCCCTGGCACAGGTATTCCAGAGAAGCTGTGGCTGCCCCATCCCTGGGGTTGTCCAAGACCAGGCTGGATAGGGCTTGGAGCCACCTGGGACAGTGGAAAGTATCCCTGCCCGTGGCAGGGGGTGGAACTGGATGACCCTCAAAGCCCCTTCCAACCCAAGCCTTCCCACAGTTCTGTGCCTCTGTGGCTCTGTGACCCTGGCCCGTGTCACCCACAAGCATGCGCAGCTGCACACATGTGAGCGCACACATGGGGAGTCACAGAGTGCCAGACACTTTCAGACACAGTCATGGGCACACACGAAGTGTGTTACACTGGAAACACTCACAAACACAGATACACAACTGATCCAGGCAGAACGTGAAGGTTCCACACACAGATACACACTGTGCTGCATGCACACAGAGCGTGTGAGCTGCACAGAAACACACAGAGAGTCAGACTGCATCACTCAGGCATGTCAGCAGTTACACACAGGTTACTCACAAGCAATTACTCACACAAGGCCCCCCACAGCTCCTCACCCATGGGCACAGTCCCTCAGGCAGACTGCACCCAACACGGTGGTGGCCCAAGCCACATGCGTGTCCCACCTCCATCACCCGCAGAAGATGCCCAGGTGACCCCGGCCCTCAGCCATGCTGTGGCCAGTCATACACACCCCAGGCTGTCCCTTTGCTCCCTGCTCCCTGGACTGAGAAGGGCTTTGGGATGGGCAGAAATCCCTGGGGAGTGCTGACAGGACCACGGAATCACAGTGGGGTGTCATGCCCTGCTCCAGCCCAGCTGGAGGCAACAGGGAAGGGCACCTGATGATATAGGGTGAGTCCTCCCTGTTTCATGGCAGCAGAACCCCAAACAGTCAGGAGCTGATCCCCAGCCTTGTCTGGTGAAGGTGCAAGCAGACCATGGGTGGTCTCTTGCCCTTCCCTGGTATTTTATCAGGAGATGGCGAAGACAGGCTTGTAGCTGCTGGCCAGCGCCCTCCCTGCTCTGGCACCCATCCACTCAGTGTGTCCCCAGCAGGGGCTGTGAGGTTTGGGGCACAGCTGGGCACTGTCCCAGGGCTGTGTGACCTCACACTGTATATTTTCCTAGTTTTAGTTCCCACAGATTGATGGCCTCAGAGCTGCAGGGACAGGCACACCTGGGGTCAGAGACCTATGGCATTCACAGCAGCTCAGCATTAACTGAGAGTCACAAACACCCTCCCGGATCTGGCTGGGCCACTCCAGCCCTGAGTGACAGCCCGCAGCACCTTGCCCAGCTGCTTCCAAAGAAGTCAAACAGCTCGAGGTCTTGCAAAGGTGCTGCGGCCATCTCAATCCCCTCCCAAACCAAGCTGAAGTCTGGGCTGTGCCAGTCTCCTCCAGGCAGGGCTGAGAGTGCCATGCGGCTGCCCAGATGCAGAGGTAGGTGGGCACCTCTCTGCCCTGGCAAGCCAACCACAGTGGGTCACACACACCAGCCCAACTGACTGATATTTATCTCAGTTTGCCCAGGAAAAAGCCACCAAGCGTCGCTGGGGCTATGGGGTGTGGAGGACACGAGTCCCAGAACACAGGGTTAGCGTGATGGGGCTCACTGGGATGAAAGCAGCCATCAGGTCTCCATGGGGCAGACACGCTGGCCAGGGTTCAAAGCAAACTCCTGCAGCTGAGGGAGGTGAAGAGGGCTGAGGGTGCAGCACAGCAAGAGGTGACTTGGCACTGAGCAGATCTCCTGGTGCACAGGGTTCTGGGGAGACCGGTTCCTCCTCTTGGATCTAAACAGCACCTTAGGAATCTCTGTGCAGAGCCTACAGTAGTCTTTAGCTTGGTTCCCCCTTGTTCCCAAACAGTGAGCAAATCCCATTTATCCTGAGGAAACAGGCACCCAACACAGGGTGTGCCACAGGGAAAGCTGGATGGGGAAAGGGCCAGCAGCTGCAGCTGCGATGACCCTGTGACTGTCCTGCACTGCCCCGGGCTGGCGATGAGCTCATTCCGCTGTGCTTACCCTCCGCACCGCATGCCAGGTGCTTTGTCATGAGGCAAGAGGAGGAGGGGGAACAGGTAATTCAAGGTCTGCATGGCCCAGGGCACGCACAGGGTGAGGGCAGGGGTTGGGGGTAGGAGAGCTGGGCCCAGGGCACGGTGCAGCCCCCTACCCTTTCCACAGGAGCTCCAGGAGGGGAGGCTCAGGCAGAAGCCAGCACCAGGCGCTCTGGTACAGCCACAGGGCACGAGTGGAGCGAGCAGCAGACTTTGCCCCCGCCTCCAAGGTGTGGCAGAGAGACTGAACAGTCTGCAGGGCATAATTATCATCAAAGCCGGAACAGGTAGGTTGGGATCAGGACGGGTCATATTTAGGTCAGGTCAGGAGACTTGATCTGCATGGGATCAACAGAATCCCCTGTGATGGGTTTTGCTGCATGACAGGCTCCCTCCATGCCTGGGATTCCTCAGCAGTCACTGTGTGCCCCACTGTCCCATTGCCAGCCTGAGAACCAGCAGGTTCAGTGTGCCCAGATGGACCAGAACAATTCCCCAGCCCTGGAGCACCCTCCTGCCCTCCCCAGAACAATTCCCCAGCCCTGGAGCACCCTCCTGCCCTCCCCAGGCTCTTCTTTGCCACCTGTTCCCCAAACTGGGCAAACTCCTTTTGGGGACCCTGCAGGGCACAGGGACCAGACACAGCAGCCCTTTTGCTCTGCCATCCCAGGGCACTGGACCCTCTGGGCACCTTGGAGACCAGGAGATGCTTTCACAGGGTACTGTTCCTTCTCTTCCACTCCAGTCCCAGCTCTTCCTGCTGGCAGATGCCACAGCCAGAGCCCCTGTTGGACCCTGTGCTCATCCCACAAGCCTTTGGGGAGGCTGTGGTGCCCCACACCCACCCTCACACAGGCCCTGGTCTCACGCACTGCCCAGCCCTGCACACACACACATTCACCATCCTTGCCCCATCCATTTCCTCCCTGCTCCGCCCCTTGGGCTGGAGGTTGGGGTCTTGGAGGGGGTCATGATTGCCGGCACAGAGATTGTCTTGGACGGCTCAGGGCTGGAATCATGGCACCACATGAGGCCTGTACAGAGATCTGGCTTCTGCCAAGGTCTCCAGAAAACAGAGGAGGGGCTGGAGAAGCACCGTGAGAGGTGAGGATGCTGCCAAGGCTGCCAGCCGCACGGTGTCCCAGAGCCAGCCCTGCCCCCGGCACACAGTCGGACACAGGCAAAGGACTGGTGGGGCTCCATTCCTAGCCCAGAGCAAGAGCCAGCAGGGACCTCTGCTCCAAGGGCTGAGGGACCACAAGAGCCCCCCCTTCTTGTGGACAGGTAAAGCATTGCCCCAACAGTGCCTCTGCTCCTTGCTCCAGACACCCGCCTGGGAAATGGTTGCAGCTCCTCCCTGCCCTGATGATGATTGGAAATCTTCTCTTTTGGTGCTGAAGTATGGCCAGAGGCACTGTTGTCCAGTCACTTCTCCTCCTCTGACCTTTGTGCGTGGCCAGAAGAGCTGTCCTCCACTCCTGATGGCTCGTTGGAGGCCATCAGGCTGGGCTGCACCCACACCCCAAGATCCAGTGATGGAGGGAAGAGCAGAGCGGAGGGCACCTGCCCTGGATGGGGGCAGAAGGATGCTCTGCAGAGGGATGGCCCCATACAGAGAGCTTCCTGGCACCAGTGCAGGGTGCACATCAGCAGTGGAACGGAGAGAGGGTTTGGGAGACCTACAAACCTGACACCCTCCAGGGGCACGGCTGAGCTGCACGATGCCTGGTGCAGCCAGCACCAGAACGGGTCCCTCCCTGACCTGGTGGGTGGTGGGAGCTCCTTGCAGGCCCCCCCGTTGTGGCGTAGGCCAAGAGCTGTTTGTGTTGTGGGAGGTGTGTGTGCGCACGCGTGTGTACGTGTGGGCAGGGCCCCCGAGCATGGAGCTGGCTGAGAATGCCATGTCAGCCGGGCTGCGGCACCACCCAGACACTCATTTGGCAAACAGTCGTGGGGTCATGAGCTACATAAAGGGCAAGTGTGGGTTGTCCCAGCGTCCATGCTGAGCCGTGCCTCCTCATCTAGGTCACCCCGGGAGAGCCAAGATGCAGTGGGGCACAGGGAGCAGATGGAAGGATGCAGGGAAACTCTGCCCTAGGACAAATAAAGCACAGGCACCGACTCATGCAAAACCGAGATAAGGGACTGAGGATTCCCCTCTCCAAGTGCCTGGTGGGTCTGTAACAGCTGGAGCTGCATTCCTGTGCGCCTCCCCCAGAACTGGGCACAAGGATCTGGGGCTCGTGACCAGCTGACTGCACTCCCGGTGAAGATATGGGAAGCCAGGGAAGTTCCTGGCACCTATCCAGATCTCCAGGGCAGCTGGGGATCTTGCAATCCTGCTGGGTCTCCCAGGGCTGCTGAGGGTGACCAGGCTATTAGCTCAGTTTAGCCACAGTGACCCCAACACCCCTCACCTGTTCCTTGGTGCAGCAGCCAAAGCCAGGGCTGGATGTTCTGGCTGAGGTGCTTCATCCCCTGCCCTCTCTGCTCTCACAGCAGTCCCACAGTGGCTGGGGATCCCACTGTCTGCTATTCCCCCTTCCATCCCACATATCCTGCAGGCAGGGACGTCACGGCACAGCCCAGGGACACCCAAGGTCACCTCATCAGCCTGAATTGGTGGATTCCCAGAAGAGGGATGTGGAAGCCTTGACACAGCCCTGCTTCTCCAGCACCTTGGGTGGGTCTCTCAGCTGCAAAAGGCAATCAGGGTGCAGGGGTGGCTCTGTGTCCCGGGGGTGGAACCCTGTGGGGCTGCAGACTCTGGGGAGCTCTGTCTCTCTTCAGACATGTGCTGGTCCTGAATCTAATTTGCCTTCAAACCTGTTGCTCACAGAAATAAAACGCAACACTGAAAGTGCCAGTGGAGACCCCAAACTAAGGCTCATTTTGGAAGCCCTCCTTTCCCCCAGCCTGCAGGCCTGTGGTCCCGCTCTTGCAGGTGCTCGCCTGCCCCTGCCCTCTGACACGGAGCTGTGCAGCGCCTGGGCAGCAGAGCAGGGCCTTAGCAAGTGTGGCACAGCTCTTACTCCTTTTATTGCAGGTTGGGATGAGGTATCCACTCGGATGAAGTGCCTTGCCCCCATTTCCTGGAGAAAGGAAGAGCTGTGAGGGAAGGCAAGGACGGTAGGACCCTCTGAACTTTGCTCCTGTCTGCCTGGCAACGGGGCAGTTCCTATGGCCCCCTCGGGCCCTGCAGCCCCAGAGGCACTGCCTGGTGCTGCAACACATGCCATGGAGCGTGGGGGCTTGTCCCCAGCCCTGCACCTTGCTGTGTGCACTGCTGACCTGCTGCCTGACCTTGGGCTGCCTAACACGGCTCCTGGGGTGTTGGACTTCCCGAGGACTGGGCTCGGCTGAGCCGTGGAAATTCCCCACCTCCCTCCCATCGGCAGGACCTGCTCCGCCTCAGCACCCAGAGAGCCCGAGGGCTCTCCCCAGGCCTGCGCCTCTCCCTCGTGCCTGGAGAACAGCCCTGTCCTGACTCTGCAAAAGCCTGGGATGAGCAAGCCCTGACAGCGCTGCAGGAGGAGCTGGCTGCAAACAGTGGCCTCTTTGTCATGGTCGGGAGCAGGCGGGTGCCATGCTCCTGGGACTGATTGATTTATTTGTGGAGGTGAATGCTTACAGCTTGTTTGAAAGGAAAACACGGCACCTCGGGGCCCTGCAGGCAGCGGTGCCGCCCCACGGTCAGGCCCGGGCACCCAGAGCTGGGCAGGTGTCCTGGAGGGTGGGAAGGGCTCAGAGCACACAGGTATCAGACCCAGCGCAGAGCCCACCCCAGCCCTGCTGCAGACTGCTTGGGAAAGGAGACACTGCGGCAGGAAGGAAAGGACAGCAGAAGTCCTTGTCCAGGATCCTTTCAGCACTGTCCTGTGGCTAGGATCTGAGGCCAACACCACATCCAGCCCTTCAGGGCTTGTCTGGATCTGCTCCAGCCCTGACACAAACTCATCCCACACCTGGACCAGTGTATGGAGCGCTGCACCCACAGAAAGCAGCTCCTCCCTGCCTTTGGCTCACAACCACAGTGAAGATGCCTCTAGGCTGTGGCAGAATGGCTGATGTGACACCTGATGCCCCCAGGATCCCTCTGCTCCTGGGACCAGGGCAGTGGGCAGGGAAGATCAGGAGCCGAACTAAGTGAGGTTGCAGTTAGGAAAAGGAACGGTCTTGATCAATTTTGGGCTGTCCTGTGGGCAGAGGAGCTTCATGTCTACCCAAGCTACAGGTCTTGGCTGCCATGAGACTTCACTCCCACAGCCTGGCAGCAGCAGAGTTCTCCATGGCATGAACTCAGCTGGCCAAAGGTGCAGCTCCCTTGCCTGCAGAGAGGAGTGTCTGTGTTTTGGGGGGCAGACCAGATCAGAAGCTGGTAGGTGTGCTGGAGAGAACTGTGGAGCTATGGAGGGAAGCTCTTGAAATGTTCATATTTATCCTCCGTCAGTGTCATCTCACTAACCACAGGGCCACCTTGGCCACCCTGTGCTTGGTACACCTGGGCGTCTTCTTCCCCATCAGTGAGGCTGGCACAGTGGTCCTGCCTCTCCTCCATCAAGGAGCATCGTCAGATCCTTGGGGCAGTTCCTGGTGGAGTCCCATCCTGTGGTGATCACAGCTTCAGGGACGACTCTGTCCACGAGGTTTGGTAATTTTGGGTCAGGACCTCAGGAAGCCTGAGGTGTTCCAGCAGTATGTGCTCATTCTTCAGTGCTAGTGAGCTGCAGAGGGGAATTTGTGCTTCTGGGAACATCCAGCTCTCCAGCCCTTGGCTGTGGGATGGTGACCAGCAGTGATGGTGCGAGTGCGTGGGCCATGTCCATCAGTCCTGCTGCAGCTTGGCTGCTGCTCTCCCAACAGCACACCGTGATGGCCCGCATGTTCAGCAAGCCTGGGGCAGGTTCAGTGGGAGCAGGTGGGATTTCAGCTCATCACCAGGAGAAGCTGATGGCCAGCAGTGCTTTAGGATGGTCCAGCAAATGTGGGGTGGGAGTGGAGCTGCAGGAGCACCCTGTCCCATTGCAGCTGCTTCTCTGAGCACAGCTGAGGCTGCTGATGGGGTGGCCAGACCAGCCTGGACCACCTCCAGCCTTCTCCACACACACACAGAGCTGGACTTGGCTGGCCTGGGAATGGCCACAGGAGGGCAATGACCACACAGGACACCTGGACAGTACTTGTAACAAACTCTATCAATTGAGACCTGTCCTACGTGGAGCTGGTGAGCCCACATAACGCTGTGGGCCACCCTCCAAGCACAGAGCGGGGCTGTTTGTTCTTTTGCTTCTATAGCACCGGCTTTCTTCCAGTTTGGCTTCAAAGAGTTCACAAGGGACAGAAATGAACACATCAGCTGCTCCATTTCTGTTGAGAAAAGACACCTGCAGCAACCAGAGTTTAACTTTCCTGCTTTGAATTCATCTCAGACTGAGACTGGAGAGGTTTTGCTCAGTCAGCAGACTGCTCTGTAGATGTCTTCGTGTTATCCTTCTGAACAAGGAGAAATCAGTTCAAACCAGCGCAGCTGTTTGATCAGTGCTGTTTGATTCCCAGTGGCCGCTTGCCTGGGAGAAGCCTGACAAGTTGCTGGGGTGCTTGAGCTCTCCCCACTCATTAGCTGTGGACAGCCACGAGTCTGCAGCCACCAAACAGAAGATAACAAACCCTAAGAGCAAAAAGCAGAGTGCAGTGTCCTGTCATGGCTGAGACCACGGCACAGCGATGGCACAGAGGAGGGTACAGGTTCAGGTGTCATGGCTAGACCTGCTCAGAGCCAGGGCACACCCTTGCTCCCAGCACCCACCCAGTCAGGGCAAGTTGCCTTTCCCCGGTAGAAATTCTTGTGTCATCCCCACGACCATCACAGAGGGATGGCAGCATCCCCAGGATAATGCAGACCTGCTCACCCCTGAAAGCAAGCTGGTGAATCTCTGCTGTGCCCACAAGAACCCTTCTGCTCTGGCAGTCATGGTGTGCCCGTATCCCCCACCCTGCAGCCTCCCAGCTCCAACTGGATCTGTGTTTTTACTGCAAAGCCTGCAGTGGGGGAGCAGGGGAGGCAGGCCTGGGGACACAGCCAGTGCTGTTCCTCTCTGCCAGCTGCTGGCTCTCCCCATGTGCTGTTTGCTCAGCCCTGGGTACCGTGTGAAGGCAAACACGGCTGTGCTGGGAGGAGCCAAACGAGGGCAAACAAGGGCTGCCCCAGCCCTGCAGCCACCGGGCACGGTGAGAGGTGTTTGGGGCTTCCAGGGCACAACCAGAGCTGATGGCACCCAGGGCCCTGACAGTCCCTCACCTCTACCTGTGGTGTGGGACACTTTGCCGAGTGGCTCTGGCTGCCACAGCCCCAGCAGTGCCCCTCTGCTCAGCCCCAAACTGTTCTCCCAGAGCACAGATTTAAACTGTTATGATCTTTATGCTGCCCTGTGTGCTGGACTATCCCTGTGTGGAACGAGCTGGTGTGCAGGAGGATGTGCTGCTGCACAAGCCCTGTCAGCTTCTGGGTGAATGAGGGACAGCAGCAGGAGAGCCCCCCTAGCTCAGCATCCTCATTCCCAATGGAAAATGGGAGGCTCTTAGTGCCAGGTCAGATTTACCAGAAGTACAGCCCTGTGAGAGGGCCTTTAGTCCCCAGGATGTTCCTGAAACATTCCTGTTCCCTTGGGGAAAACTGTTCACAGGTGGACCAAGCTCCCCAGGACAGAGCTTGGTGGTTCCTGAGGACACAGAGCCAGTCCCCAGCAGGAAGGTGTTAACGCCATCACACTCGATTTGCCATCACAGGCCGGGACCTGGCTGACCCTTGGCCGTAGGAGCCTCTGAACAATCTGAAGTCACCTCCTCTTCCTCCTCCTCTAATTAGCACAACCATTTGCTGGGGAGCCGTGTGAATTTTCTCCTATGACATCCCAGGTCTGGGACAGTCCCAGGTTTCCTCCTGACACCTGAGCCTGACCTGCTGAGAACACCTGTGCTGCAGCAGGCTTTGCTCTCTGCCAGGCCTGTGCAGGAGGGCGTCTGCCCTGCACTTTGGGAGCCATTTCTACACCTCTGGAAAGCGTACCCAAAAGAACTTCTCACCTCCCATCTACCCCACAGGGAGCGGCAGAAGGGCCACAGTGTCCCTGCCATGCCAGGAACCACCCACCAAAACACAGGCATTTCCAGGACCACCTCTGCCAATTTAAAGCAGAAAGAGAATTCCAGCGTTCACAGGCTGATCGCTGGGTGCTCGAGGTGTGTCTGCAGATACATTATCTGTCCTACGGCGGGGTCTGAAGTCCAGGAGATAAGAGGCCGGGGAAAGCACTCTGCGGAGCTGCTGTGGGAGAGATTCCAGGGTCTGGCAGAGGGCGTGGAACAGATTCCCACTGCACAGTGCTGGTGCTGCCAGGCTGTGCTGGGAGAGGTCAGGTCCCCAGTGGCACCAGTCCAGTGCAGGGCTGGCTGCCTCCACTCTGCCCAGCAGTGCACAGGGGCAGGGGGACATCCCTGGGACTTGCTGGAGCAGTGGGAGCTGCCCAGCCAGGTTGGTGGGAGGTGGGAGAGGGCAAGAGGCATGGCTGGGGCTCACAGCAGGCAGAGGGGAGCAAACGCTGCTCTGCCAAAGCTCCCTGCACCCGCCCATCTCCACACAACAGTCCTTTGTTCCTGCCTGTCCCAGTGGGGACCATGTTCCTGTCTCTGCTGCTGCTCCATGAGAGAGGGGTGAGCCCCACAACTCTGGTGACTCTGGAGGCAAAATGAGAATAATTAGAAGGAGGTGCCTTTATTACAGATGTCTGTGAGGGCCTGCGGAGTCTGACCTGGGGGGCCCTTTGATCTCAGCTTTTGAAACCCTATAGCTTTGCTGACAGAGCTGCTCTGTATTTCCAGGTCACCAGGATGATCATTTCCCTCTGGGAACAATGAGGGCTTTATGCTGCCCTGTGTGCTGGACTATCCCTGTGTGGAACGAGCTGGTGTGCAGGAGGATGTGCTGCTGCACAAGCCCTGTCAGCCTCAGCTCCTTCTCTGGGTGGGTGAGCGACAGCAGCAGGAGAGCCCCCCTAGCTCAGCATCCTCATTCCCAATGGAAAATGGGAGGCTTTTAGTGCCAGAAGGTCAAATTTACCCAAAGTACAGGCCTGTGAGAGGGCCTTTAGTCCCCAGGATGTACCTGAGACATTCCTGCTCCCCTGGGGAAAAGCCCTGCACATCCTCAGCCCCAGTGACAAACCCAAAGTCGAGCCTCTGGGATGGGTCATGCAGGGAGTCTGCACATGGGGGAGTTTCTGTGCCAACACCTCAGAGCAGGGAGCAGGAAATGTCAGAGCTTCTGCGCAGGTCCCCAAGTCAGGGCACTGCAGGGTGGGCACCTCCACTCTGTGCTGTTTGAAGGGCTCCTGGCATAGCCCCCAAAACAGCAGGTGCCCAGGCACTGTCCTGGGTCTCCTCACTGCCCCATGCTCAGGCTCCTGTCCTCTGCAGGTGCTCAGGCAGTAGGAGAAAGCCCTAAGCCTGAATTTCTCAGGACAACATGGACTTTGCTGGTGGGAGAGCCATTCTGCAGAGCCTGGAAGCCCTGGTCACCTGGGGACAAGGCAAGGACAGAGAAGCACCTGGGGAGGACAAGCCCCTCAACATCCCCTTGTCCCTTTGTCCCACTTTGGGATTTTGTCTGAACTGAAAAAGCAGCATCTGAAAAAAACCAGCATCTTCCTGGCTATCTGTGTCTTTTCCAGCTCCACAGCCTTCCTCAGCCTGGGACTCTTCAGTGACACCTTCCTCTCCCTTTCCTCTCCTGTCAGGCTCTCTGGGAGTCCATACCCCTCTCCTTCTGGTCCCACTTTGGTTGGGGCTGCTGGAGGCCGTGGTTTGCTTTTGCCTTTGTCAAAACAAGGCATTGTTTGGCGGCAGCTGCAGGTGTGGGGACCGGTCCTGCCAGTTCCCTTGGCTGGGACAGTTTTTGCTGGGGTACAAGGTAAAATTTTGACTGGATAAGCTCCAAGGTCTGGTCGCTGGGGAACAGGGTGTCCCCACAGGTGTTTTGGGAACACGCACTGGGGACACCCATGGGGTTCAGTCTGATCCCCTTGGGCTGTGCTTGGGTGATGATTTCATCCCTCTACACCTGACAGAGCGTGGCTGTTCCCGGCCTGGGGAATGGAATGAGCTGTCCGTGTGGAGGCTGGCAGTGTGAGCCAACATCTTCCAAGTTCCAGTGCCAGAGACCAGCCCGCCTGTCTCCTGTAGCCATGGAGACTTGCTAGGCACTGTGGGATGGGGCATGCTGAAGCCAGAGTGCAGATCCTGGGCAGCAGCTGCTGTGGGGATCTGTGGTGGTGGTCAGTGCCCGGCTGATGGATTCATGGATACCAGCAACACAGCCAGCAGTGTGCAGCTTCCCTGTGTGCT
Source organism: Dasyornis broadbenti (assembly GCA_013397935.1). Lineage (NCBI taxonomy): Eukaryota > Metazoa > Chordata > Aves > Passeriformes > Dasyornithidae > Dasyornis > Dasyornis broadbenti. The sequence goes on along the minus strand of VZRN01006745.1, from coordinate 47,674 downwards.
TGCTGCCCTCTCCTTGCACTGCATGTCACCTCCTGGTTTTGCAAAGCAAATCCTGGCAGTGCAGGGGCAATGGAGTGGGGACACCTGCTCGTTTGACAGATAAATTCCCCAGGGACCAGAGCTGGAGCCAGCAGTCACCTCTCTGTCAGTGGGGTGTGGGACGTGGGGCACACACCCCCCACCCTGCTCCCTCTCCCCGCCATGCTCTGCCAGAGCTGTCTCCAGGCAACCCAGCCAGAGTAAGGAGTCTCTCTCTCCCCTGCTGAGGTGCGCTGGTGCCACACATACCTCACATACCTGGGTGCAGGCATCACCAGGATCACTAACCCTTTCCTACTCTCCACGCAGCAATCCCAGCTGAGCACTGCTCTCTCGCTGGCCTCCAGACCCAGTTCCAGCATCCTGAGGCTCCAGCGCAGTGTGGGCAGTGCTGGCACCCACCGAGGCAAGGAGCCAACAGCCTCCATGGTGTCAAACCTTGGCTTTGCTGCTTCAGCGTGTGTCCTTCCAGCCATGAGCAAACTAAAGCGCAGCTCACCCTCCTTGAACCCTGTCACCTGTGGGCTGCTACCACCCCTCTGGCACTTTGCATCTCCCTCCATCATCCTCTCTGCCAAGGATGCTCCCAGCTGCCTTAGAGAAACAGCAGTCATGGAATGGTTTGGGTTGGAAGGGACCTTGCAAACCATCTCGTTCCACCCCACTGCCACAGGCAGGGACACCTTCTACTATCCCAGGTTGCTCCAAGCCCCACCCAACCTGGCCTTGGACACTTCCAGGGATGGGGCAGCCCTCACCACCCTCACAGGGAAGAATTTCTTCCTAATCTCTGATGTAACCCTGACCTCAAGGTTTGAACCGTTCCCGCTTCTCCCATGTCCTAAGTCACAATGCAAGTCATGATTATAGAGTTCACTGCAGGTGAGGGCTTCCCAGAAGCTCTTTGTCTGCCCCAAGCAGTGTTCAGGGGGATCAGACTGGATCTCTGCTGATCTCTAGGATGCTGAAATATCCACCACGTTCCCTGCAGCATCTCCCACTCCCAGCTGCAGCACGGCCAGATATCCACTGGTACCAGTGGCTGCTCCCTGAAGCACTCACCCCATGCTCAGGCCATGGCAATTTGACATGCCCTGCACCCAAACCTGGAGCATGCAGGGCTGTTAGGAAGGGAGCCTGGGGACAAATCAACGTGAGCCACAACTGTGTGCCCCTTCCGGTTCATTGCAAACCTCCCAGCACACACTTCACATCCTTGGAGGAGGAAGGTATCTTTTCTGCTGGAATCTGAGGCTCAGGACCGGGTGTGTGCAGGGCTGGGGAAGAGGAGAGCTTCGGCATTTTTTGGCCTGTGTTTTTGAAGCCTCACTGCCCAGGCATTCCATGGTGCTGTGCAGTTTGGTTTTGCTTGGCTAGCTTGGTTTTTTTGGCCTAGGCAAAAAGCTTTTCCCTTCCCTGGCTTGGAGGAGCTGCCGCAGCAACCTTTGAGCTGCCTTGAGGTGAACTGAACAGCTGCTGGTCTGACACCAGAGGAGTGGGACCGGCAGGAGCCCCAAGCCTCGGGGAGCTGAGCTGGGGAGAGAACGCACACCAAGAGACTCCAGCCGAGCTGCTTCGTCTGCCAGAGAGCCACCAGGGTTTTGCTCCTGCTGGAACTCCTCCGTGGAAGCTCCACTTCCCTCAGCGTGAAAGCTGGCACCATCTCATACCATGTGTTGGGAAGGGAATTTCAACATTTGCCCCATTCTCTGGGCATTTTTGGGTCTTTGCATGTGTATGTGTATGTGGGGTGCGAGTTCTGATAGTTCAGTGTTTAGCAGTTGTTTGCTTTTCTTCCTTGTCTTGTGGGCATTGTTGCTAATCAACTGTTAGGTTTTTTTCTCACTTTCCTCTATTAGCATTCATTTTTCCATTGGTGGAGGGGGATTGTTGAAACCCTTTAGAGGAGACTACTCATTGCAGAGTGCTTCCTCTCATATTTGTCTCAAAACTGAGACACCCACTCTACAAGCTTCTCCTGCATCCTGCAGCCTGCTGTCTGCCTGGCTTCAGGCAGCCCATGCTGCAGAGTCTGACACCCTGCGATTGCCTGAAGTGATTCTGAGCCACCCCGCCTATCCTGACCATATCCAGAGACTCGTGCCACCCAGGTCCATACTCCCAAGAGCCCTCTGGCCAAAGCCCTAACATCACAGGGGTGTGGGGGTGGTCTGGACATCCTCAGCCTCTCTGCTGCAGCTCCAGGTCCTCACAAACCTGCACAGCCCATGGTGGAGCAGAAGGTCTGACGGATGGAGCAAAATCACGAGTGGGATGTTCTTGTGCCTGAGAGCGGAAAAGCTTGTGTCTGAAAGAGAGAGGCATGGCTCTCAGGGGTGCTGGGTGTTACCAGTGATAGTTTGAAGCCCTAGCAAGTGGCACAACGAAGGAAAGAGGCAGGCCAAGCATGAAGCATCGCATGAGACAAGGCAGGTGCCTCTGGAGGACTCTCCAGGTGAGCTACACACAGGCAGCACCCAGCACACTCTGTGCTCCAGGTTCTTTGCTAGGTAGAAGGGCAGGATGGAGTCTGAGCTGCCCAGGGGTGCTGGGAGATTTTTGTTTGTTTTCCAGAGATGTGGATCCCAGGGAGACTTGTGGGACTGCCAGCCCAGACTCTCCTTAGCTGTGAGTTCTGCCCACTGGGCCTGTAGTCCAAGAGGCTCTGCCAGGTGGTGGCTCATCCAGGCTGTGCCAGCCTGCGCACAGCTCTCACCACCAGCACACTCTGGCTGGTGGCCAATGGCAAGCACCCAGGTGACTGATCCCGGGCAAGCTGAGCTGACCTGAGCTGGGGATGGAGGTCTGAGTGACGGAGCTCCACTGCAGTGCTGAATGCTGGGAACACGGCATGGAGGTGAGCAGGGAAAGCCAGGCAAGGAGCTCAGAGCACCTGGAGCAGAGACGGGTCTGGCACCTGTGCCATATTTCCGTCTCCTCAGGTGTTCTTGCTGTTACAGTATTGCCAGCTCTGGAGTGAAAGGAGTTCAGGGAAACCCCAAATTATTGACGAGCCCAGATTTAGATCTTGTGGCTAACGAAGAAAGCCTGCTCCAGGGCATCTTCCAGCAGCAGCACCCAGGCTGGGGTGGGTTTCCAAGCTGACGGGCACTCTGTTCATGCCCACGCAGTACGGCTCATGCTCAGCAAGGCTGCTCACAGCCCCACGCTGGAAGAAGCAGTGGGCGGAAGCACCCAGCATGAAACACAGCAGCATGTGCAGAGCCAAAGGATGGGGAGATCCCCACAGCAAACCAGTAAAGCAGAGGATGTGACTGTGGGGCTCACGTGCCTGAGACAGAAATGCCCAGCAGCCCCAGGAGCTGAGCTGAACCTGCCCACTACCTCCACCTCTACAGGCTGGTGGGCTGTGCCTGGAGCAGCTCTAGGCACATGGGACTCACACCAGCCTGCTCCTCTAACGTGGCACAAGTGCCCCTTGGCCCTGCCAGGTGCTGGGGTGAGCCAAGAGCTGAGACCTGACACTGCCCTAGAGGGTTGCTCACACCTTCCGCACGAAGCTGGTGCTGGCAGCCTGCATTGAGCAGCAGCCATGCTGGTGGCCCACAGGCAGGGCTGAGCCCCAGCACAGGCTCTGCAGGACCAGCCCAGGGGAGGCCAGCCTGGACTCCCCCCAGCCTGTGCCTCTCCTTTTGCCCAGGGGTGCTGGGAGCAGAGCAGAGCCACAGCTGGGCTCGTGGAGCAGCCCAGGCTGGAACAGTTTTGAGGAACTCCCAGTCCAGTGCCCCGGTGCCACAGGTCCTTGTGTCACCCTGCACCAGGTGGGTGCCAGCACCATCCTGCCACACTGCCATAAGGACTTGTTTCCATGCCAAGGAACTGCATTACTTCAGAATGAGTGGAAAGGAGCTGAAGTCCTCCCTCATGGAACCTTGGCACGGCTGGCTCTTCTCAGAGGTCCTGCCTGCAAGGTGTAAAGATTGCCTTGAAAGCCTCCCAGCACCAGTCCTGACTGGGCCCCAGTGATGAAGGAGTGGGGGGCCAGCTGCTGCCAGGGAGAGGGTTCCTGTTGGCTCAGAGAGGCAGAGTAAAATTCTCCATGCAGAGTGCCTGCATTTTTTTTCCGAGCTGCATTTGCACTGTGCTTGGGTAAAAGTCCTTTCCCTCTTCCAGCCGCAGTGGCTGGCCCTGGGTGCATGTCCTGAGGCAACTGGGGAGGAGTGTACTGCCAAACCTTTGCAGGGTGCAGAAACTGCCCCAGTTCCAGGACTCCTCTTGGAAAGCTGAGGTGTCCAGAACATGCTGTCCTCCCCACATGGGGGTAGAGTGTGATGTGCTTGGCCCTGTGGAGGATGTGTCTGATGGGTCTGTCCTCTCGCTGGTAAACTGAGTCAGCCACCTCCCAGCCGGGAGCCCTTGTGCCATGGATGGGGAAACTGCAGCAGGCACGCTGAGGAGGATCTGGGCACCTCGCAGGAGAGGGACCCACACTGGTGGCATTGTGGAGAGGAGAGGAGAGGAGAGGATCGGGGC
>VZRN01006745.1:1733-43109 GCA_013397935.1 Dasyornis broadbenti | reverse complement strand
GAGGAGAGGAGAGGAGAGGAGAGGAGAGGAGAGGAGAGGAGAGGATGGTGGCAGGAGGAGCAGCCGGGAGTGCGGGATGACTCAGCTGTGATGTGTGAGGGGTGAGGCTCAGCCCAGCCTTTCGCAATGTGTTTACCAGCACCTGGGTGGCCGGTGCCTTCCAGGACGTGCAGCCCATCCTCCCCAGCCCCGAACCTGCACGCCAGGCTCAGCGCAGCTGAGGAGTGACCTGTTCCCACCCTAGCCTGGCTGGCTTATTGTGGGAGCTGGGCAGGGATCCTCCGGCTAGACCTCTGCTCCAGCACTGCTGCTGGCACGCTGCCCCTGCCCAGGGGACAGCAGTAGTCCAAACTGAGGTCGTGGAGTATCCTCCCAGGGCAGCCAAAAACTGCCGGGTGCACCAAAACACAGTCCCAAACCATGAGAGGGGGTTGGCATATCGGAGCAGTTACATCTGTATGACATCAGCCCAGGGAGAGGGACAGAAATTCCCCTGCATTCCTTACAGCATTTGCTGACTGCCATCCCAGCCACCTGGCCACCCTCTGCCACCTGCCAGGATACGTGCCTTGTGTGGGCAGGACACCGAGTCAGGGGAAAGTCCCTTTGTAAGGACAGTTTTAGAGCTAAACATGCTGTTTTGAGAAATTTCCCTAGAGGTATGTCAAGAGCAACAGATGCAAAATGTGTTTTATTTCAATTCAGCTTCTTGTGGAGCTTGAGATGGGAAATGCTCGTCAGAAGCAGAAACACCAACATTTCCTTCTGCAGTGGGCTGGCAAGGAGGGTGCCAGGCCCATCTCCCTGCTTTCTGCTCTAGATTAACTCGTTTTTGCTGCTGCAGCACTGCCAGGGATGGACACTCAGCACTATGGGCATCAGCGCCCCTGTTGCAACTGGAAACACCTGCTGTGCCATGGGCAGGAGTGCCTGGCACATGAAGACCCCAGGCAAGAGGTCCTGGAGCCTTCAGTGGAGATCTCAGGTGCTTTCAGCGGGTCCATGCCGACACACTGGACAGGGGCACTGCAGAGCGATGCCATTCCCTGCTGCATCCTGGTGGCACCGGGCCAGCCCGGACCCTTCGTCACGCTGAGCAGATGACCTGTGTGCAGCAGTTAACCTCAAAACACCGTTCCCAGTTAACCTAGTTTGGCTCTGGGCAAGGCTGGGCCTTCCAGAGAAAACCACGTGTGGGCTTGTCTCCTGCTGGCCTCTTTGCTGGCTCGTTTCCATCGCGTGATTCACATCAGTTCCCAGTGCCAACGGCTGAGAGGGAACCTGTGTCATTGCATTGTCCCTGGGATATTTACTGCTTGGTTACCAATCAAGGTTCAGGCTGGCGGGAGCTTGCACTGCATGCACAAACTGGTGTCCCCAGCCTGGCAGGAGCTGGGGCTGGGTCAAGGTGGGCAGTTGACCTGGCTCCTGCAGCATCACAGTGCTGTGGGGATGCATGGTGAGAGGCAGCTGTGCAGTGCGGTTTGGCATTGCTCTCGATACCTGCTCTGGCAGCCTGGGGAGGGTTCAGCCATTCCCGCTGCCCTCTGGGCTCCTGGCAGGCACTCGCTCCACCCTGACAGTGCCCCAGCATTCACCCGGACTGCTTTGCTGCCCCAGCTCCACAGCACGAACATCACAGAGGGCAGGGCCCTCACATGAAAGAGAAATGTCTTCACCCACCCCATGCCAGGAATATCTGCCCACAGGGCATGTGCACTCATGGGCATAGCACGTTTTGCCTCAGCTGATTCTCTCATGGGTCCCCAAAAGTGTATTCAGCCCAGACCCTTCCTCTCTCGGGCTGACCTGCAGCTCCCATGCTGCAGCAGAACATGGCAGATACCAAACTCTTGCCCCCATTCCTGGGTTCAGAGGATATCCAGGGAGGTGGGGTAGGTGCTGCATAGCACCTTCAGGAGCCACCCATGCTGTAAATCAGTCACAAAGCGTCAGGTCCTCATGTGACTCCGCAGTCTGTGGCCTCTGCCCTTGGATGGTGGGTATGAACAGGCAATGATGTGGCCATCGAGTGCCACTGCCACCGCCCTGCAGTGCCAGGAGCTGGGACCCAGCAGGGCAGGGCATGGGGCAGCTCCTCTTCCCCAGGGGTCGTGCTCACCCCGTGCTCCCGGTGCTGCAGAGCAAGCGGCTGTGCCTGGGCATGCCGGGGACGGGGGCTCAGCCCTGGGACACACACCTGAGCTTCTTCTCGTGGTCCTTGTTTAGCAATGCCCCTCATTTGGGGCCAGCTCTTCCCTGACCACATCTCATCACCTGTGTGGATTGACAGAACTAACTTAGCTCCTTGGTGGTCTCTGGCAGATGACACTCCTGGGATACACCCATTCCTCCAGCAACCTCCAAGAGCTGAAATAAAGTTTTATTTCAATTATCATATTTATAACAGTGAGAGACAGAGGTGGCACCAAAAATCCCCAGTTTCTATGGCAACCAGGAATAACATCCTTGGAGCAGTGCTGTTTCTGCCAATCTCCAGCCCAGATCCTGGTGATCCATCAGTTCATGGATACAGGGGCCAGCATGGCTTCTTGAAGAGCCCCATGACAACTAAAGCAGGATCCTTCAGCTGCGGAGTCCACCTTTTCCTGGTTTCTCTACCTGCTGCCTTTGCTGTACTGTCCTGACCTGCAAAAAACAAAGCCAAGAGGGATTTCTGCAGTTTCACAGCTGGGGGAGCAGGACAGGGACCTGCCCTCTTTCAGCCCAGCCTGCATCCCACCAGCTTTTTGCTGCAGGTAAATTCTTCTCACTGGCAGTCCCAGTCTGGACTGGGAGAGCCTCTGCCCCATCCTGTGCTTCTGCAAGCTACAATGGCAGGTGATGGCACACTGTTCATCCTGTGGCATAGTGGCAGGGGTATTCCCACAAGGAGATCTCACTGGAGTCCATGACTTCTGGGAGAAGGCAGCCAGTGCTGCATTTTCTCATGCCTACTTGAGGCAGCTCAGTACGGGAGTGCACAGGGGCTTATCACCCATCTCTGGAGCAGGGAGGGACTTCTCTGCTCCAGGGTACCTCGTGGCACTGCATGGCACACAGTCCTCTATGCCCACAGCTGGAAAGAACCCTGGAAGGGGTTACCCAGGGAAGCTGTGGAGGCACCATCGGGGCATGGTCCTGGGCAACCTCCTCTGGCTGACTCTGCTCTGAGCAGGTGTGCTCAGAGTGATCTGCAGAGGTTCCTCCAGCCTCAACCTGTGGGCACGTGTCGCCCTGCCCCTGGTGTCCAGGGCCACAGAACTGCCCAGAGCCAGCCGGGGCCGGGGAGGAGCGGCCCGGCCGCCCTCAGCCCCGGGTGTGTCACAGGCTCCTCACCTCAGCTGCGGTGACGTCATGGTTTGTGCGGCAGCGGGAATCCTGACCCCGAGTAACCCTGCAGCGGATTGGCTGCAGCGCAGAGCAAGGTGGCTCACAGAGCCAATCAGAACGCAGCTACCACTCCCGCAGGTGCGGCAGCGCCAGGAGGTCTGTGATTGGCTACTCGGGCCTCTCCTGAGGGTTGACTGCTGAAGCGCCTGGCTCTGATTGGCTGCTTAGGTCACTGCCGGCGGCTCATTGGTTCCTTGCTGAGTGCCGCAATGGCGGCTGGGATAACACTTGGTGTCAGGTGCGGATTTCGCGGCTCGTGAGGGGAAGGAGCGCTCTGGCTCTGGTCCTTGTGTCTGTCCGTGGGGCAGGCGGTCTCCTGTGGGGCAGCTCCTGGGCAGACGGCAGAGCCTTCCCTTGGCTCACCCCAGCTGTACAGGCTTTGTCGGAGGCCAGCCCTGGCACTCACATCGCAGCCTTAGTAGGCAGAGCCTGTCCTTGCGACCTTCCTTGTGATCATTGTCTGCTGGGAATGGCGACCAGTGGCCATCAAGGGCATGGGCCAGGTGTTAAGCATCAGTTCGCAGTCTTTCTTGCTCCAGTCTGTGATATTGGAACAAACCCCAGAGCCTGGGAAAACAAAGCACTACAGGTGGAAAATTACTCTGGCTGTTTAGTCTGAGAGCTTTAAACAATGCCTGGGGTTCCTTAGGAGAGTAGTGGAAGGGGGGGGACTTCATCCATGCAGCAGAGCATGGAGCAGGGCACAAAGCACATGGGAAAGGCAGAGGCACTGGGCAGAGTCAGGGGAGATGAGGCATCGCTCGTGTTTTTCCGCACCTTGTGCTTGAATCTCCCTTTGTGGCACCAGAACTGTCCTTTCCGGCTCTATCACAGGCACGGCGGGTTCCTGAGGAGCTCTGTCTGAGGCACTATCAGATGTGCACCAACCTAACTGCTGATTCTGTGCTGCTGTATGGGCTTCTGGAGCTTTAAATGCCACCAGCAGCAGAAAGGATTCCTGAGACACCCAGCTGGTGACCTCAGTCTCTGAGGAGCACTTCATTGCCAAAATCACTCTGACTCTTACCCACAACGCACTGCTAAGCCACATGCTATGGATCCCCTGCTAGGCAGCAGCCCCACCTGTGAGTTTCCAAACCTCTGTGTGAAAACATTTCTCCATGTGAAGATCCTGACATTTTTCTCTCCATTTGTGTAAACGAATGTGTTCTGAAATGTTCCTCTCCTTGCATCCTCATATGAGGGACCTCCTTGAACTTCTTCACTGTGCAGAAAGAGCACAGGCTGGGAAGTCCCTGAGTGCCTCAGCAGGGACAACAATGTGAGGGATTCATCTCACTTCTCCTTACAGCTTATTTTCATGAGTGGTCCTGTTGTACTCCATTGTTTGTTGACTTCAACCTGTTTGGCAGGCAACCACCTTTTGTCTACTCACAAGAACGCTTGGAAGTTAGTTGTTATGCCTTTAGCAAGTTGTTCCTAAAAAAAAAAAAATTTGGCTTGCCTGACCATGGTTTCACATTTCACTTGCCCAGGTTTACCCTCCCCGGTGTTTGGACACGGTTATGGCTTATTCAAAGATATCACTTTACTTCCAACAGGCTCCCACGCTTGCTTTTCAAAAGCATTTGCTATAACACTGCTGGAACCTCATGGACAGACACACGTTTGCTCTCTGCCTCCAGTATCATATTTACATAATGTCTAACATGTCATAAAGACAACATATAAAGCTGTTAGAGAATATCCAAAGGAGGGCTGTGAAAATGGTGAAAGGTCTGCAGGAGCCATACAAGGAGCAGCTGAGGGCGCTTGGTCTGTTCAGCCTGAAGGAGCCTGAGGCCAGATCCCACGGGGAACTGCAGCTCCTCCTGAGGGGCGGCTTCAATCTCTGCTCTCTGTGACAGTGACAGGACCCAGGGAAGGGCTGGAGCTGTGTCAGGGCAGGGTTAGGTTGGATATTAGAAAAATATTCTTCCCCCTGAGGGTGCTGGGGCACTGAACAGGCTCCTCAGGTCACAGCCCCAAGGCTGCCAGAGCTCCAGGAGGATTTGGACAACACTCTCAGGGACAGGGTGGGATTGTTGGGGTGTCCTCTGCAAGGCCAGGGGTTGAACTCAGAGGCCCATTCCAGCTCAGGAACTCTTCTGTTTGCTAATTTTAATTTCTTAATTTCTTTCTTTTTTTTTTTTTTAGTTTCTTAATTTCAATAGTGTCCCTCTTTGTGCACATAACTACTGCTGCAGGTTTAGTGCTGCTGGTTTTCCTGTCCTAGGGATCTTTACGGTTATCAGAAGGACATTTTGGCCTAGGTTTGTTGTCCTGCAAGTAAAGTCATGTTCACAAGTGCACCGTGACTGGGATGAAGGAAGTGTCTGTGGAACTGGCTGAGTTTGAAAGTACCAGGAGGAACTCTAAAGAGGAAATTGTGAGTGTGGCCTGCACAGGGCACAGTCAACACCAGGAAGATGCTGAGCAATCTTGTTTGCATCAGCCCAGATGGCTGCACTTTGATAAGGGCTGAGGTGTGGGTAACACCAGCAGGAGCCCTGTGCTTTGGTAGTGGAGGGATGGCAACAAGAGACAAACACGTCCCTCACATCATCCTCCTCCCCTGACACCGTGATAAGCACCTGTAAAGGCACCCACGACAAGGAAACCCAGACAGAGGCAATAATCCAGCCTGAGGCTCTTGGAAGGTCGATCAGAGGCTCCATGAAAACGGTCAATTCCTAAAGAGCTGTTGGCACCGTTTGCTGGAGCCAGTAAAGAGGAACTCATGAGCCACAGTGAGGAGCCACCTGCCAGCATCCCTCACACCAGTGCTGCACTGGTCACCTGGCCAGACCCTGTGTGCGTGAGTGTGAGGATGAGTGAAACTGGGAGATATACAGTGTGAGAGACTCGGGCAGTTTATTTTAATAAAAATCCCCTTCTCCAAGGGATTTACAGCATGTGATGTGCCTGGCCCAGCGGAAGCACAAGCCCCAGCATGCACCCCATTGGTGTAGCCTTGGAGGGCTTTCCTGCTCCACAGCCCTGAGGTGCCGGTGGTATCTGTGTGCATTCAGCCTCTGCCACACACTTGTGCCTTGGCTGGGACTGTTCCTGGAACTGCCATCCATTTGCCCGGTGCAGTTGCCTGTGGGCTGAGGAGTTGCAGATGTGCTGGCCAGGCTGGCCAGGCTGCTTCCAGCAGCTGCTGGGAACACATTCCTGGAGAGTAAGGTTGGATTCTACAAAGGCAGAGCCCCTGTGCAATCCTAGAGAGCTGCAAAGAGCTGTCAGAGCAGCTGTGAGCGGGGTATGGTGTGCAGAGGGTGATGGCTGGTGCTGTGCACTTCTCAAACCTGCCCAGACATGAAGATCCACAGAGAGAGGGTCTCCTGAGGGCAGCCAGGACCCTGGTTCTGTGCTGTGGTTCCTCTCTGCTGGGCAGCATTGCTTCTGTGCCCTAGAGCCAGGGAGGGCTCTCCTTATTCTGACTCCAGCACTGCAGGAGGAGAGTAACGCTTGAGAGAGGATCTGAGCTGGTGATCACCCTGACCCTGCTGAAACCCTGCACATCTGTGGCTGGACAGGCTTCACCCAGGAGAACATCCCTGTGGTGTCATCCCAGTGCAGGAACTGTCCAGAAAAGGGGCTGCTCAGGGGGTACCACCAGCCCAGCAGAGGTGGGGGCGTGTGCTCACAGCAAGGTGCAGGTGTGAGCACAAGGACTTGTGGCCATGTTACCTGCAGGGAAAGACATCACCCTCAGCCTCTGAGATCCCCTGCGCCGTGGGTCAGGTTGTTGTCCTTTTGTTGTCCTTCGCTGCCACCCCATCCCGACTGCATTCCTTCAGCCTGACTCAGGGTTTGCAGATACCGCCTACGCCTGCCCAGCCACCCGGGAGGGCTCAGCCCCTCCTCCTGGCAGAGCAGGCTGGCAGGACTCCGTCACTCAAGGTCACAAAGGTGTTTGGCATCAGGCAAAGAGGGAAGGGGCAGTGTGGGTACCATCATGGGAGATTTGGAGTTAAAATAGGTGCTTCTTACAGGGCTCCTTGCTCCTGTGGGAGGAGAGCTGCTCCCTCTGCAGTGACCCAGCAGCATGATTCTGTCAGGATATCCCAGGCTCAGCACCCCACAAAGCAGGCTCCAAGGAAACCACAGGAACACTGAGTGCCCAGCACCCAGCAGTTAATGCTCCTTGTCACTTCTCAATCACTGAGTGGGAAAAGACCAGTGCAATTAGAAGGGTCCTTCCATCTTCCAGGCTGAGGTCAGAAAACTTCAGCATCTGCAAATACTGGACAAGAAGAAGAGTGAGAAAATGGTGATAGGGAAAAGAGAAAAGTCATTTCAGTGAATCAGTCCATTTCAACAAAGCTCAGAGGAACAGACACCTGAAGGTAGGTCCCCAACTTGAACAAGGATGAGGGACCAGAGGAGATGAGATGGGAAGAGAAAGACACTGTAGGCTAAAAGCCATGTTGGACAGCAGAAACAGCAGACCTTTCCCCAAGCTCCAGGCACTGTTTGGGTCTGAAACTCTACCTCAAAGCAGGTATTGTCCGCAGCGAACTTGTGACCTCCTAAGTGGGGCCGTGGCACTGATCAAAGCAGGCTGGTGAAGATCGGAGCAGAAGTGCAGGAGGAGCAATGACTTCCTTCCGAGCACGTACCAAAACTCAGGGCCAGACCTTGGTGACAGGGGCTTTCTATTTTAAACTGAACTGACTCAGTCTCTCACACTTGTGGCTGGTCTCTGTCACCCTCACAGCCGCCCCCACCCTGAGGTGTTTGCACAAGGGGCATGGCTGGGCCTTCAGGCTGAGACACAGGACAGGGCTGCCACGTCAGGTCTCCTCTGCATGGGCTTCTCTCAACTGGCAATGACGAAACAAGTTTAGGGGCAGGTTTTGGATGCATCAGCTGTTGTTACTGCAGGATCTTTCACCTCCAAACATTGCTCTGTTCACGTTCCACAAGACTCAAGCTGCTTTTTAGCTGTTCATTCTCATTTTGGGTGTCTTTTTTGACTGCTATCTGTCAAAGTGTTGGGAAAGGAGGAAGACATGGGATATCTGCTGGCATTGCCTCATGCTGCAGGAATGGGCTGGCACTCTGGGCTGGCAGCAGTGTCCTGGCACTGCCTGGCAGCATTGCCACCTGCCTGGCAGCCTGCCCTCTCCCTGGTCCTGGAGCCTGACATGGCACTAACTGAAATACCTGCCTGTGGTATCTTATCTGTCAGCCTGGGAGTGGGGAGATGGCCCAGATATTCGGTTCCCTGGGTTTGCTATGTCCACAGCCAGGAGCTCTCCAGAGCACAGGCAAGTAGAGCAGGAGCACCCTGGCTGTGCCCCATTGGCTCTGCTCAGCACTGGCCCTCTGCTCTCCCATGCCTTCTTTGGGGCTCACTCAGCACCCTGCAGACAAAGGGATGTCAGGTCCTGAGGTGCTGGAAATCCTCCAGAGATTTGTCACGTCATGCTCACAGAGTATCCCCACTTGGATCTTACTCTCCCACTGCCCCTCTGACCTTGCTCTCTGCTGGCAGACCCAGGATTGCTCCTGTAGAGGGAGAGCAGAGAAATTTGTATTCTGAGTGTCCCAGGCAAGAGAGACCTGCCAGGCTGGGCAGGGCATGGTCACCTTCATGACCACGATTAGGACTTAAGAGCCCCTGGTAGGACCAAGGGACCATCAGCCCCAAATACAAAGAGTCCCCAGGAGTGTGTTGGGATTGCAGCCAGCCCTGGACCTCTCCTCCATTATAGAATCAGAGAATCATGGAATCTCCTGTGTTGGAAGGGACCCACAAGGATCATCATGTGCATCTCATGGCCCTGCACAGACACCCCAACAATCCCACCCTGGGCCTGGGAGTGGTGTCCAAACACTCCTGGAGCTCTGGCAGCCTTGGGGCCGTGCCCATTCCCTGGGGAGCCTGGGCTGTGCCCAGCACCCTCTGGGGGGAGAACCTTTCCCTGATCTCCAGCCTGAGCCTGCCCTGGCACAGCTTCATGCCGTTCTGTCAGGTGCTATCACAGAAGAGGATGTGGGGCCCAGGGCTGGCTGTGCTCCCAGATGGTGCATCTGACTGTGGAGTGGGCAGGAAAGGTCCCAGTGTGATGGTCAGGACAGCAGACCATGCCCATGGCTGTGCTTTCAGGGACAGGGCTGAGGAGACCTCCTTGAAGCTCAGTAGCTTCTCCCAGGGAAGAAGAACCCAAATCCTGGCAGACTTTGGACATCTGCCAGCCAAGGGATCCGTCTCACCAGCTGCTCAGCAATTGCCCAAAGCTGTGAATAGCAGAGAGACATCCCCCACCTACAATCACGAGTGCTATCAGCACCAAGCTGCAATTGCTGCTGCGTTTCCACCTCCTTGGTGCTGGCCTCGCATCACCCACGGTGCTGCCACACCTGGCAGATACCAGCAGGATATCGTCACCTGGTGACTCAGGGCCACTGGCTTTGGCTCCAAGCTGGAGCCTCTGACCTGAATCTAGGGGAGAATATTTTGCAAGCTGCTGACCCTGGCCTTGCTGTGGCACTGAGGAGCTCCAGCCCTCTGTGGATTGCTGGCTGAAGGCCGTGTGGGTCAGACTCGGTGCTGAGCAGTTCCCTGTGAGGGATTGAGTCACTGCAGAGTGGGGAAAACAGCACAGGGAGCCTGGGGATCTCTCCATCCTCTCGCTCTTGCTCTTATGCTGCCACAGCCATAGCTGACAGCTCTGCCCTGCAGGTGGCAGGGCTTGGAGCCCGGCATGGATAGTGCTAGCAGCCTCAGGAATCCCACTTGCACCTCTGCTTGTGGCTGGCCTTGCTCATACTGCTCTGACATTGGTGGAGCACATCCTGCCCGCCCGTGGACATGTCCTGGTGGCTGTGAGGTGAGCATCCCAAGATGCAGAGTCTGCAGGATAAGAAGCTTGGTAGGGAGGTTTTTCCCTTCCTGCATCGTCCTTCAAGCAGCCCAGGCAGTACCCTGGAAAACAGGGCTTTAAGGTGAAGGCTTAGGAAATTTGCTTGCTGTCCTCTGCCCTTCCCTGAGCCTGGTCTGCAGATGTCCTCAGAGCTTACAGTGCTGATGGTCGGCAGCTCTGGGACCGCAGGGGGCTCCTGCCCCACAGCCCACACAGCATCAGCTCAGTGCCAGCACTGCTGTGCCCTGCAGTGGCACAGGTACCAAACTTACACAGCGGAGCACAGATGGATGCCTGTCTCCTCCCATGACCTCCTGCCTCCAAGGACCCTGGCACAGCCTTTTTCCCCACTTGTCCACAGCAATGGGGCTGTGACCTGCTCCATGGTCAGCCCTGGGGCCTCGGTGTGGCCCTGGCTGTGTGTGGCTTCAGCAAAGGCTGCTCTGGCTCCAGAGCAAGGCTCCAGTGAAATGGGGGTCACAGCCCACCCCAGTGCATGGACAGGCTGTGGGCACTGAGAGCTGCCCTGGGGATGCAGCCATGCCCCATGCCCCATGCCCAGGACATCTCCACAGGGAAGGACAGGTTCTGGGAGGCCAATATGTGTGAGGGTGACCTTCGTGGGGGCAGTATGGAAACCCCCAGCCTGGCTGGGGCTTGGAGAAGTGAGTGCAGTGGCAGGGATATGGGCACAGGATCCCCAGTCTTCATTTGCATGTGTGCAAAGCAGGGAATTTTCCATCAGCAAGCGGCCGAAATTTCTGCACGGTGACCTTTGTCCCCACCTAGGCTGGGGAGCCCACGGCAGCTGACAAATGTCACTGTGGTGCCGTGGCACAGCCTGAGCTGTGGGCAGCCAGGGGGACATGGCCAAGGGGTCTGCATCCTGCCCCCTGCACCCTCACACTGCCAGCTCTGTGCAAAATGAGCAGGACCCCCCAGAGTTCCCCCAGGGAGGACAGGGACCCCCCAGCCACCTCTGGGCATCAGTGCAGGGCCAGTGCCCCCAGTCCCCCTGCCCACCCTGCTGCCAGCCCCAGGTGCTGACCCCAGCCCCGCAGGAAGGGCTGAGCTGTGGCTCTGTGGAGTCTGATGGCAGATGATGGACAGACATTTCTGGGGTTCCTCAGCACATCACAGCATCAGGCCCTGGCTGCTGGGATCAGGTGCTGCCCATGGGTGCAGGACAGGCAGTGTCTGGACAGGATGGACAGGGTGACCTCTCTGTTTGAGGGCAAGAAGTGGGGCAACCAGAAGAGCCCACTCAGGAGATGCAGAATATGGGTTGGAGGTCTCTGAATAGAACCCCTGCAGCTTGGAAACCTGCGGTCACCACTCCTGAGGAGCTAACAGCCAATGTGGGCAGGGCTGCCTGTGCACATGGACCCCCTGGATGCACCTCACAGACCCCGGGATGCACCACAGGGACTCCCTGGATGCACCTCACAGACCCCTGGATGCACCACAGCCTCTCCCAAAGCTCTGGGCTCACCTGGCTCAGTGGTGGGCACAGTCCCCTACCAGGGCTGACACTGATCCAGCTGCTGCCAGCCTTGAAGCCCAGCAGCCGTTGGGGGTGCCTGTTGCCCAGGGAAGGACACAGAGCACAGGCTGCCCACACCCACCTCCCTCCTCTCAGCGTTCCAAGGAAACACAAAGTGTTCCTGGTAAGCACAAATTACCTTGACTTTCGCTCCGAGCCCTGGAAAGGCTGGGGCAGAGTGTGGCTGCGCACCAGGGCAGTGGCTGGCTCAGGGCTCCAGAGCTCTGGGAGCTTTCCACAGCTGCTTCTCCAGCACAGATTCTGCTCTCAGAGTTCCCCCAGACCTTTCCCGTGTTTCTCTGGAGCCTCTCTGGAGCCTCAGTGTGCACTATGGCTGTATGGGCCTGGCCCCCATGGCTGCAGGAGGTGCTAGGGTTCACTGACAGCAGCCAGGGATGCTAAAGCACCCTGAGAATGGTGCTGGAAATGGGGAATGAGTCCATCACCTTCCCTGGAGTGGCTTCAGGGCTTAGGGGAGCTGCTGCAATACCCCTGTGCAGCTGTCACCCAAACCCAAACTCCACAAAGCTTGGCACAGTGTGTGACAGCCAGAGTGGGGGACAGAGCAGCAAGGGAACAGGAGGTTTACCCACAGCATGGGTAAACTGATAAATTTCTTGCTAGAAGATGAAGGATTTCTTGCTAGAAGATGAAGGATTTCTTGCTAGAGCCAGAGGGACTGAATTGAGACAAATGCAGAATCCAAATACTCATCCCAAAAGAAAGGTGGACTCAAGGATGGTTTATTTTCTACACTAAACTTAGGAGTGTTTTTGCTCCAAGTCACATTTTTGCATTTGTGACTTTTCGTGATTTATGGGGAACTTGGAGGTAAATCAGCAAAGGGGGGTCCACCAAAGGGGAGAACTCAGGGCCTTTCCCAATGGCCTTTTGCTGCTTCCAGACCGTTGCTTGTTTAATTCCACAGGAAAACACTGCCTGTGCCCTAAGCTGACCTTGTGTGGGTTCTCAGTTCCTCTCGGAGCTCAGCGTGACCACCCCGATGCAGAGGGAAGAGCAGCCCTGCTCACAGAGCTGAGAACACTTCCCTGCACACCCATGACCCACACAGTGCCTGGATGTCCCCGCAGCGCTCCCTGCAAGGCAGCCCCGGGAATTCACCTCCTGCTGTGGCTCTAGGAAAATCCCACTGTCAATTCGGTTTTACCAAAATGGGTTTGAGCATTCATGTTGTGCTTTACACCAGTGACTCCTGGAAAAGCTGCTCACGGGAGCAGAGCCAGGATCCCACAGGGAAGGCCATGGGATGTGAGCTCACCCCAGCAGCGCTGGCAGCAGCGAGCTCAGTGCAGTGTGGCATGGTCAGATGGGAGCAGGTTTTCATGAGCTCCAGGGAGCAGGGGAGGAGAAGCTGCAGCTTCAGAGCCTGTCCTGGCTCCTGGTTGGCACCATGGTGTGCTGGTCAAACACTGGGGGTGCTTCACTCCCCAAACCCCCAGCTTGCCTTGCACACCATCCCCGCTGGGAGCAGTGACACAGAGACTGCGGCTGGAGTGGATGAGTTTCTCTGACTCCTCCTTGTCTCTGCAGGGAGCCCCTCTCATGTTCCATCATCACCCAGTGGAGGAGCCCAGCTGGGTGCAGGATCAGTGCCATCGGGACACTGATGGTGTTGCCTTTTTGGCAGGTAGAAATATGAAGCAGACACAGCAGTAAAGGGAAAAAGGGGATTTCCCCCGGTTTTAATGGGATCCTGGGTGCACAGCTCATCAAAGGTGGAAACACACCGAGAGCGCACCCGTATAACGCAGATACAATTCTTATGGACCTGGCAAATTAGCATATCTGCCTAAAATCCCCCAAGACAAAACTTAATAGATGAAGTAATTGTCCCCTTATTCTAATTACCCCCCCAAATGAGATTACAGTCCAGTTTACAAAATCTGTTCCAGAGAGAGAGACTCCTCCAAGGCTGGAGCCTCCAGTTCTGAGATAGTGCAGAGCTCTTGGCCTCCTACTGTGAGTGTTTGGTTTTCCCACTTTGCAAAACCCCCAAACTGAGCTGAATATCAGACTGCAAGAATTATAGGTATGTGGGACTAAGGTACAAGGAGTGTGTGTAAAGGGTACAGGGAAAAGGTATAAAATGTATTAAAAGGGTATAAAAGGGTATAAAAAGAAAAGACAAAAAAATCATCAGGCATCAATGGGAACCCCCACTGTGAGTGGGGCAGGCTCAGCTGCGTGCACCGGTGACACAGGGGTTGGCACAGACCCTGGGCTGGCCTCAGCCCGCAGTGTGAGGGCTGGGAAATCTCAGGGGGTATCGTCACTCCTGACGAGGGGGAGCCTCCTCAGTGGCGCCCACTGCCCGCAGCCTCCCGCAGCAGCTGTGTGAGCTCTGGTTTACCTGCACCCGCCGTCCGTGTTTGCTGTGCCCCCTCCCTGCCCTGTCCCTCCTCTCCCGGGCAAACAGGCGTGTTCCGGCCTGGTTATTGCTTTGCTCCCGCAGTCGCACTGTTTGGTGGAAACAAAAGGGAACGTTCTCCTCCTCCCGCTGGGTGTTTGAGCCTCACGTGCCCTGAGTCTCTCCAGCATGAGAGGTGCCAGGGGTGAGGGGCACGTGCCGTGGTAGGGGGTGGTGGGGGTCTCTGCGAGGCAACCAGGACAGGTCTGCTGCTGCTCTGTGCTGTCAGAGAGAGCTTGTGGCAGCCCTGGGAGCTCACCAAAGCTCTCCAGAAGGCCAGATGAAGCCTCATGGGGTTCTGACATTGATTCTGACTTAAGAAAAAAAAAGACATTTTCATTAACAGAGCAGGGGTGAAAAAATCTGAGCCCTGCAGGGCTCTGGGAGAGCTGAGCTGTGCTGGGTCTGTTCTCACTGTCAGGGTCTGATAAGCAACATGCTTCAGCCAAGAGCAGAGGGGCTGGGTGGCTCTGGCAACCCCAGAGCTCTGGTGAGGATGCTCTGTAACAGGTGAAGAGGAGCTGAGGTCATGGACAAGAGCCTCCGTGCCAAGGTTTCGGGGTGGTGCACGCCATGGGGACGGGGCAGCTTGTCCCTGCCACGCTGCTGCCCTCCCAGCCTCAGGCATGCAGCTCAGCATCACTGGCAAAGTCACCTCCTGGCAGAGGTGCTCCTCAGCCTGCACAAGGCAGCCCCATATGGCCTCAGGTGACCCATCCCTCTGTCCATCCCCACAGCCCATCCCTCTGTCCATCCCCACAGCCCATCCCTCTGTCCATCCCCACAACCCATCCCACTGTCAATCCCACTGTCTATCCCTCAGCCCATCCCTCTGTCCATCCCACAGCCCATCCCACTGTTCTTCTCAGCACAGGCATCACTCTTGCAGGCATCGCTACCTCATCGCTGTCCAGACTTTCAAGCTTTCTCCATCTCAGCCTTTCTTCCGGGCTTGGATTGGCACAAATGGCATGGAGAAATTCTCCTTGCCCCCAGAAATCCCCAAACCAGTGAGCAGTGGCAGAGAGACCAGCACAGCTCACCCCACTGGGCTCCTCCATGAGGGAGATGCAGGAGAACACAGGCAAGGCAAGGAGGGAATCTGATAAACTCATCAGAGACACCAGGGGTCCCAGCCGTGCCCACCCGCTCACCCTGGTGTTTTGGGATCCTGACCATCCTGGAAACAGCCCAGCAATGGGATCAGACTCGTGTCCTGTTCAACCACCCCCAGCACCTGGGGGGCCACGGGGGACACATGGACTTGGGGGATGGGGTCTAACACTGCCAGGTGGTTTTGCATCTGCCCTTGGCTGCAGCAGAGCTGTCTTGCCCCAGAGGAACAGCTTTAAAAAGCCCCAGGATGGGGCAGACAGTTGGGGTGGTGCAGTGCAGGCTCAGGATCGCTCCTGACTCATGTCCCTCTTTATCAGAGCCTTTGGAACGTGTTACTGAGGGGGTGTCCCTGAGGACACGCGGTGGGGGATGTAGGTCTTAGGCAGTGCATGATTTTTAGGCAGACTTGTCCAAAACACTGAGGGTTGAGTGAAATATCTTGAAGGGAGGATGGAGGAAGAAACCTCCCCTGGGTCACAGTGGAATACTTGGGCTCTAATGAGATACCTCCCAGGAGACGTCTGCAAAACACACACTCGTCTCCCCGGAAACAGTCTCACCCCTCTGTGGATTGGGGCTGGAGAAGATAAATGTGCGATTCCCAGTGTCCAGGGAATCCCAGTGTCCCACGCCCCAGTTTGGTGACAGCCAGGGACTCTGCCTGATGGGAGCTCCTGGAAAGGGGGAGGCAAGAAAGAGCAGAATCTCAAGGAGGCAGCTTGGCCAGTGATTCTGTGGGTTACAGAGCCAGCCCAAGGTCACTCCTGTGCCGCAGGAGTGTCACCTTGCCACAGTGAACTCTGCTGTTGTCTTCAGGCAGCTCTGACACACCTGGCCCTTGTGCAACGGCCACGAAATGAAACTAAAAATAGCTCAGGCTCCTTCCAGAGCACCTGGCTGCCAGCACCTGCCAGGAGCTGCGCTCCAAGGGCTCCCTCCTCCGAGCTGATGTGGGCACTGAGGGAGCACCGCAGCCTGTTCCTCTCCTGCCCAAAGCCTCGCCTGGCCTCTGCTCAGCAAGCTGGGGCATGTGGGAAGGATACTGGGGAATGCTGGGGGATGCTGGGGGAGGCTGGGGTGTGTTAGGTGAATTCTGGGGGTGTTAGAGTGTTACTGGAGATTTTGGGGGGTAAGCTGGAGGATGCTGGGGGATGTTGGAGGATGTTCAGGGGATATTGGGGTCTGCCAAGCTGCCTATCCTGGCCCCTGGTGCAGCGTGGTTTTGGCCCAAGCCTTGCCACAGTGCAGGATCATCACTCCCTGAACCTGATGTGGGGACTGGTGCCACCACCTCTCCTGCCTGGCCTTTGCAGAGGGAGCTGGGATCAGCACTGGCGTTTGCCGGGGGGCAAGTTCAAGTTATTCATCCTTCAGTTAACCTGACTTGGTGTGTGGCTGGCCCAGCTGCCCATGCCTTTGCTCTGCTGGCACCACCACGCCTGGGCACAGCACCGTGCCCTATTCCAGCTGGACACAGTTCAGCTCTTTGGGCATTTGTTCTCCACTAGGGAAGATACTTGGCTCATTTTAGGTATGGGACAGTGGACCAAGGCCAGAGCAGTCAGGAGCCCTGAGGCTGTCACATGAACTTGTACAGATTTCCTGGAGTCCCTGCAGCCAGAGCAGGTGAAGCCCACAGGAGTCCTGTGAGATCCTTGGGCTGTCAGCTCAGGCTGCACTGTTCTTCCTCTGTTGCAGTCAGGCTCTGCCAGTACCAGGCCAGTGATCCCTTCGAGGCAGTGGTGCCTCTCCCAGCCAGGACAGACCTGGAGCATTGCCACTGTCTGCTCCTGTAGAACCCACAAAGAGCTAAAATCCTCGTTTTCTCACAGAAAACTTCCAAATGATGCTCAAAAATCAGAGTGTTACTGAGAGTCAGAGAGCAGCACCTGGCTGCAGACGCAGTGTGAGGGGGGAGAGCAGCTGGGCACGCTGAGCACAGCCGGGCACGACTGAGCACAGCCGGGCACAGCTGAGCACAGCCGGGGCTGCAGCGCTGCCGCCGAGCTCGGTGGCCGGGGCTGGCCTGCCCTGTCCCACCGCCCGGAGGAACTGCTCCAGCGCTGGGGTGATGAACGGTGTGGAAATGGGGCTTGTTCTTCGCTGAGCCCGTTGGTTTGGGAGCAGAGATTCGCTCCTTCTGCCCCCCCGGCCCGCAGTTTCTGCCAGCCCAGCTGCAGTGGCCAAACACCAAGCTCCAGCTGAGCACAGTGCGACTTTGAGTAGAGCAGGGGGCATCCCACCATAAACCCCTGCCAGCACTGTCCTGCATCCCACCCCTGGAACCCCTGCCAACACTGTCCTGCATCCCACCCCTGGAACCTCTGCCAGCACTGTCCTGCATCCCACCATAAACCCCTGCCAGCACTGTCCTGCCAGCTGGGGCCACACACTCCCCTGGAAGGAGCACCCTCTGAGTCCCAGGACCCAGGCTCCCTGCCCTGGCTGCAGTGGCATTGGCTGTCCCAGTTCCCAGTGGCCCCAGCAGGAGGCCCCTGGCCTCCCCTGCTCTGATCCCAGCCCATGGCCCCTCCTGGCCCAGGCAGGGGCGGGCAGTGCCAGACACACGTGGCACTGGGGTCCCAGCTAGGGAGAAGCTGGTGTTTGCTGGCTGCCAGGGCTAGGGTGTCCTGGCCCTCGCCACTGCCCTGGGCAGGACAGGAACACACTCCTGGAGCTCTCTGCAGCTCCAAGCCTTTCAGACATCCATCCCCACGGGCTGTCTTTATGCCCCAGGGCATGTCCCCAGAGGGAGCCCTGGTCCCTGCAGTGCCATCAGCTGAGAGAGAGGTGACAGTGCAGGGCAGGATTACAGGTAGGGGAGCAGGAGACCAGGACAGAGGAGAGGAGGTGGATATGGGGATAGGAGGGGAAAACAGGGAAAGATGATGGGTGTGGGAGAGAGCTTATGGGTCTGGGGAGGAGTCACAGATACAGGGATCAGCACCCCAGTTCTGTTCAAACCACTGTTTAAAGTCAGGACGAAAAGCAGCAACAAACCTTGGGAGAGCTGGGCCAGCAGATCTGATCCCACAGCGCCCCAAGAAGCAGCACCTGGAGTCACCAGTCCTTCCTCCTGCCAAGGGCAGCCCTGCCAGCCCTCCAGCCCCAGGGAGGTGGCTTGGCCATTTGAGGGTGCCCTGAGCCCAGGCTGAGTGTGCAGGGGACGAGCCACATCAGACCCAGTGCCAGATGTGCCACATGGTGCCCAGTGCCAGACCTCAGGGCTCCTGAGTGCCACCTGCTCCAGGCAGAGAGGAACACCTGCCATGGGAAGAGCTGAGCTCAGTGGGCCATGGGCAGTGCCCAGCTCTGGGCGTCCCTCATCTGGCTTGTACTCAGGGGATGTTGGGGAGCATGGGAGGATCCCAGGAGATGCTGAGGGAAGCTGGGAGTGTTGAGGGATACTGGGTGATGCTGGGGAATGTTGAAGGATGGTGGGGTGTTTTGGGGGGGATGCTGAAGGGATGTTTGGGGATGTTGGAGGGTTTTTTTGAGATGCTAGGGGATGCTGAGGGGATGTTGGGGAAAGTTTGTAGATACTGGGGGATTTGCAGAGATGCTGGGGAGAGGTTTGAGGATGTTTGCAAGATGCTGAGGGGTGTTTGAGGATGTTTGGGGATGTTGGAGTCTTTTTTTGGGATGCTGGAGGGATGTTGGGGAAAGTTTGGGGATACTGGAGGATTTGCGGGGATGCTGGGGAGAGCTTTAAGGATGTTTGGGAGATACTCAGGATGTCGGGGGGATGCTGGCAAGATGTTTGGGGAATGTTGAGGGAAATGCTGGGGGATGTTGGGGGGTGTGGACCTGGCCGCTGTCCCATCTTCCGGGCGGTGGGTGACCAGCAGAGGGCTCGGCTCCCCTCCCGCCGCCGCTTTATCCCTGCCCAGCGCTGCCCGAGAGCCCAGAGCCGCGGCCGCAGCGGGAGCGAGCGGCGGTGCCCGGACACAGCTCCCGTGCAGCCCCGGGGGCTGCGCCGCCTCCGCCACACGCGCGCCCGGAGAGTGCGGGACCATCGCGGGGGCACCATGCCTTCGCCACCGCTTCTGCTGCTCCTGCTGCTGCTGCTGCTGGCCCCGGGGGCCGCGGGGATGCGGGGCAGGGCTGGCACCGGCGGCTCTCACCACGGCCAGGCTGCGGACCGCGGCAGGAGCCTGCCCGCGGCTGCCCGGGACACCCCGGAGCTGCAGGTGGTGCGGGAGAGGCTGCGCCGGGGCACGGAGGAGGACTCCAAGTCGGTGCAGCAGTACGTGCCGGGGGTGCGGGTGGAGTTCCCTCGGCCCCTCAACTCCGCCAGCCTGCACCCGACCAGGGCCCTGCTGCCGTCCAGCACGGACCCTTCGGAGCAGCACCCAGCGGTCCCCACGGACAGGGACAGGGCTGAGACCCGAGCCAACCTCACCACCGTGTCTGACAAGCGGCTGCAAATCCAAAACCCTCTGTACCCGGTGACTGAGAGCTCTTACAGTGCCTACGCCGTGATGTTCCTGTCTCTCATTGTCTTCACCGTGGGGATCATCGGGAACCTGTCCGTGATGTGCATCGTGTGGCACAACTACTACATGAAGAGTGCCTGGAACTCCATCCTGGCCAGCCTGGCTTTCTGGGACTTCCTCATCCTCTTCTTCTGCCTGCCTGTGGTCATCTTCAACGAGATCACCAAGAAGAGGCTGCTGGGGGACATATCCTGTCGCATTGTGCCCTTCATGGAGGTAAGGGGCTGCCCGGGTCCCTGAGGGATCAAGGACTCAGCTCCTCCCTGCCCTCTTGCTGGTGGCCTGGTGCAAGGACTGTGTGCCAGAGACCCGCACTGTGGGCCACAGCAAGGAGGCGAAGTCCCAGTAGTGACTTCTCTTTGCCCCAGGCCATTCCTCAGGCTCTGCAGCCAGCACCGATGCTGCCAGGGCTGGGGAAAGCCCATCAGACCCTCCTCCAGCCAGCACAGGGCCTTCTGTCTGCAGGATCCCTCCATTTGTCTGTTCCTGTCCCAGCCTGACCCCCCCCCCCAAGCCCGGGGGCTCAGCTCTGCAGTGTGCTGGCCCAGAAACTGGCCACTGTGGGCTGCTGAGGACGGTCCAGGGGCAGGGGGCTGCAGGTGGCCAGTGCTGGTCAGCACTGGAATGGGACAGCCCAGGAATCAGGTTTGGAAACCTGAGATCTGTGTTTGACCTCAAGCCTCAGGTGTGACAGGTTGGCAGTCACCGAGAAGGCCACAGGGACTATGGTGACAGGGGATGGCAGAATGAGCAAAAATGCCCCAGCTGGCAGAGATTTCCTGCTCTTGGGCTGGAAACCAACCCTCGCTATGCTCATCTCCCACCCTCAGGGGAGCCTTGGGGTCCAGCTGTGCCCCTCAGTGCCCTGGTAAGACAGACAGACTAAGCCTGACGGTTCTCTGGGGTCAACCCCCCCATTTATCAAAGGGTGCAAACACCTGGAGGAGCTCAGAGACACCATGAGGTCACTGAAGACCTTCTCAGGTCTGGTCAGACCAGAGGGGTTTGAGACCTGCCCCTCCCACTCAGCATCTGAGCAGGGTTGAGGGTTCCTGCCTGGCACCAGAGCAGGCACCAGTGCCCCTGGGTAGGGTCTGCAGGTGTGCGAGGCTCCCGGGCTGTTCATGGGGTCCCTGCCTGTGCACAGCCCTGGAAGTCCTGGCAGTGCCACTGGCTCCTCTGGGTGCAGGGGGATGGAGCTGGGTGTCCCATTGAGCCCAGCCCCAAACCTGCACAGCCCCAAACCTGCACAGCCCAGCCCAGCCTGGGGCTGTGACATTTGTTGGGCGAGCCTTGCAGGCTCCTGCTCCCCTGTGTCCCTGCCCAGCAGGCAAGAGCTGCTCCTTTCAGAGGTGTCCCACCCTATCCTTCACTAAATGGAGTGAGAGGATCCCCGTCCCATCCCTGTCCTCCAGCTCAGGCCTCCAGCACTGCAGATGGGTGGACTCAGAGAGGGTGGGAATTTGCCCAAGCTCAGTGTCCCAGGGAAGGATGGGAAGGGAAGGGTCCTGTCCCCAAAGCAGAGCCTGTCCTGAGGAGGATCTGAGGAGGATCTGCTGCTCATGGGCTTCCTGTCCCCATGAGAGAACCCTGGGGGTGACACCACCAGGTTCAGGGACTGAGCAGCACCAGGGTGCCCCTGGGACAGCTTGATCCCAGAGGAGGCAGGAAGGGACAGGAGTGGTGGGATGTTGGTGCTGCAGAAGGATGAGCAGCACAGATAGCACGGTCCTGGTGTGGGGGCTAATCTTGCCCAGCCCTGCCCTGCCCTCCTGGCCCCCAGAGCATGGGCAGAAAGGGGCTCCAGCTGCAGGGAGCCACAGCCAGGCCAGAGCCAAAGCCCCAGCAAAGGGTCAGCAGTGAGAGGGGAACCTGTCTGGAGGCCAAGGGTTTGTGTCTGGTGGGACCGGGAGTGGCTCAGGCCACTGGAGGGATGCTGTGAGAAGCAGATCTGTCCTCACTTTGTGGCTTCTCAATGCTGTGGCCAGAGCCACGTTTGGGGAGCACAGCTTGTTCCATGGGTGTCCATGGGGTCAGGCCGTGTGCAGGATGTGCTGGGCTGGCTGGGGCCACCAGCCACGTCCCCACCAGGGTTCTGGAGATGGGTGCTCCACAGGACCCAGGGCGCCAGGAGGGAAGGAGAGCCTATGGCAGAGTGTCGGGGAGGAGGCAGCAGAGCAGGGCTGAGGCTGCAGGTGCCAGCCAGGGAACAGGCCCAGGGTGCTGGGTGCCCAGGCTGCCTCTGGGCTTTGGGCAGAGGAGCTGGGAGTGCTCAGAGATGGTGCTGGGTGCAGGGTGTTGGTGCTGGGCTGTGTCCTGATTCTGTGTCTGGGGAGATGCTACTGTGCATAACCAATGGTGCTGCTGAGTGCTGGCATCCCTCTGGTCATCAGCTGCTGCAGTGACCAGAGCAGCATCCAGGAAAAGGCTGGGGGGTCGGGGGGGCAGCGTTCCGGGCTGTTCCCCACACACCACGTGGAGCCCTGTGAGTTTTCCTGAGTGCTGGGAAGGTCTTTCAGCACAGGGTGATGTTTGATGGCTTCATGAGGCCAGGAATGGCCACAGCACTGGGGGCACCAGCATGTGATTCTGCCATCATCTTGGCCAAGGCCTGTGGGACTTGGCTCCCAGCTCTGGGGCTGGGGCTGGGAATGCTGGTCAGTGCCTGGCCAGCCCTCCCAGAGCCACAGTGATTCCTCTCCCTCCTTTGGCCTTCTCCTTTGGCAAAGGGGATGTTTTTCCTGCTATTCTCAATGCAGCGGAAATTGCCCCAAGCTGATTTGGGACAAGTGCGCCTTCAACTCACTTGGCCTGTCCAGGCAGGCCTTGGGAACCCTGGGAAGGTGCTGGTGGCTGTGATGGTCCCTGCTTCTCCTCTGCAAGAGCCATCCAGAACAGAGGAAGAGCATGGAGGACAATCCTGCTGTTCCCACCTTGGCTGGATGGACAGACAGACATCCAGCTAAACTTCTCCCTTCTGCAGAAAAGGGAGCTGGACAGGGACTACAGGGTCAGGGGACATTTTTATCCTTTCAGGAGTCACAGAAAAGTGGCTCTAAACCCTGGGGTGCAGCCACAGGCTGTCACCTCCCTACAGCCTTTGAAGGAGGGGTTGTGGTTTTAGGTAGCCAGGGGTTTGCCACAAGCCCCCTGGGATGTCCCTGCAGCAGAGCCCACCTGTTCTGCCTCCTCCCTCGCCAGGTATCATCGCTGGGAGTTACCACCTTCAGTCTGTGTGCCCTGGGCATCGACAGGTTCCACGCGGCCACCAGCCCCCAGGCCAGCACACGGCCCATCGAGCAGTGCCAGTCCATCATTGCCAAGCTGGCTGTCATCTGGGTCGGCTCCATGACGCTGTCGGTGCCGGAGCTCCTGCTCTGGCAGCTGGCGCAGGATACATCGCCCGTGTCCGGCGTGGTGACCGAGTATTGCACCATGAAGCCCTCGTCCAACCTGCCTGAGTCCATCTATTCCCTGGTGCTCACCTACCAGAACGCTTGCATGTGGTGGTACTTCGGCTGCTACTTCTGCCTGCCCATCCTCTTCACCGTCAGCTGCCAGCTGGTGACCCGGCGCATCCGCGGCACCGAGAAGAAGAGCGAGTGCCGGGCCACCAAGCACGGCCAGTGCGAGAGTCACCTGAACTGCACCATCATTGCACTGACCATCATCTACGGGCTCTGCACCACCCCCGAGAATGTCTCCAACATCGTGGTGGCCTACATGTCCCCTGACATGTCCAAGCAGACCTTGGATCTGCTCAACCTCATCAACCAGTTCTTCCTGTTCTTCAAGTGCTCGGTGACACCTGTCCTGCTCCTGTGCCTCTGTCGTCCCCTGGGCCAGGCCTTCATGGACTGCTGCTGCTGCTGCTGTGAGGGCTGCGGCCCCGACAACACCTCCAGCGAGAGCAGCGCCGACAGCAAGCTCAAAACCGAGATGTCCTCCTCCATCTTCTTCGACAAGCCCCGGGAGACTCCCCCACCCCTGCTGGCCCTTGGCACCCCATGCTAAGAGCCACTGGGGAGCTGTAGAGATCATTTCACCACCTCCTCCCAAGACCAAACGTTGTGTTGCCATTAGTACTCATGTCTGGACGTGGAACAAGCAGAAGAGACAGCTCAGGGGCTGCGCTGTAGGCTTCAAACCCAGCCTTGCGCAGGTGGGGCTTGAAACCCCAGTCCCCGTGGCTACACTGGTGACCCTCTTGCCTCTGCCCAAAGGCCAGTGAGGACAGCAGCGCTCTCCTGTCCCAGCTGCCTGGCTGGGCTCCGTGGGGCTGCTGCTCTGGAGATGGCGTTGTGCCGGAAAGGTCTTACCCGAAACCACGGAGGCTGGCCATGATGGCTCACAGAGGACATAGCAAACACAAATTGCCCTCTTCCTGTCCCCTCCCCTCCTGCCAGCCCCTCCACAACAGGAGAAGGTCCAACTGGCCGTGTCCCACGGATCCAAGCCGTGCCCTGTATAAGCTCAATAAACCAGTAACCTAGAGCACATTGTGATGCAGCCACCAGCACTCCTGGGCGGAGCCCTGGGAGCCCCTTGGATGGCTCTTCCCTAAACCTGAGGGGCTCTGGGGTGGGCACGGGCAGCTGGGGGCAGGAGGGCAGGGAAGCAGCTGTGCCAAGGTGGGCAGCGACAAGGGGAGATGGGGAAAGGCCCCCAGCCCCTTTGCTCCCTCCCTCTGGGGTAATGCTGAGCAGTCCCTCTGAGAAGGTGCCCTCTGAAGTGCTGGGCTTAGGGTGGTTTGTAGGACTTGGACTGGTTTTAGTAAAGCCCAGCCAGCCCAGCACAGGGCTAGGGTGCCCCAGAGCCTGCTGGCTCCCTGTGTGTGCTGTGCATGACCAAGGTGCTGCTGCTGCACGGAGCTGCTGTGCAGTGCTGGGGGAAGCTGTGGGACCACCACTGCCAGCACCCCTGGGGAGCCTTGGGGTGAGTGCATCTCCCCCAAACCACCCCACAGGGCTCCTGGCCCTCAGCCCACTGCAGGGACAGGATGGTCTCAGGGCATCAGGGTTCCCAAACCCACATGCTCCCCTGCCCACGGCTCCTGCACAGGGCAGAGGGGTTAGGGAGCAGTGGGGGTCAAGGAGCAGGCGGGATGGAGCTGCCTGAGGGCAGCCTGGCCATGGCAGCCCATCCAGGGGAGCTGTTAGAGCTCCTTGTCCCAGCTGCTGGCAGCCGCCCCAGCCCCGAAATGCCGGGGCGACAGAGACGGTTGCTACGGGCAGTTGAAAGCAAGGGGCTCACTGCGGGCTTTGTGTGCAACACCCACCAGGCTCTGCTCGGGCTTTGCTTTCGCAGCCCCGTTTCCAGGGAAACAAAAGCCCCAGTTTTCTTTCGAGAGCACAAAACTGGGTTTTTCCTTTCATCCTCCTCCCCCCACCCCGTGCTGGGCCCCACAGCTTGGGAGAGGAGGGGTCTCAGGGGGGCACAGGGAGGCAGAGGGGCTCCGAGCCCAGGGCACACCTTTGCTCCCCTGTCCGCCCGTGGGGCAAGGGGGGTCCCCGAGAGGGTTTGGGGACACTGCGGGCGGTGGGGGAGGGCATCTCTCATGCGCCTGGTCCTCATCTCTCTGTCCTGAGCCTGGGCCAAGGGCGAACAAAGCCGGGCTTGTGCTGCGGCCCCGCGGGGCTGCGGGCATGGGGAGGGGAGCGGGTGGGGGGTGCAGGCAGCACCGTCACCATGGGCTGCAGCAGCACGAGGCCCCATGGCGGGCACAGCACCCCAGGGCTGCGCTGAACCCTGGCCCTGCTCCCATCCTGCTGCCTGCCTGGGACCCTGGCAAGCACAGGGCACAGAGCACAGGCCACCCCCAGGGACATGGGGCAGTGGGACCCCAGCAGCAGTGGCCACAACCTCCCGAGGACAAGGGCAAGCAGGCCACCTCCAAAGGACACAGGGCAGGGTACCGCAGCAGCAGAGGGCAAGCCCCCAGGAGCAAAGCAAGGAGAGGGGGCAGGAGCACTGCAGGCCCCCCCAAACCCAGCAGGGCTCTGCAGCAGCTCTGGGATGGGACAGGGGCAGAGGAAGGTCCAGCAGCAATGATGGCCACAGATGAAGTGTTCCAGCTGGTACCCAGGCCAAGGAAGCAAGGCATCTGGAGCCAGCAGAGGTGCTGCATTTATCACACCTCCAAGCCCCTCTGGGGTGAGCATGACCCCACAGGTGCCCAGTGCTACCCAGGGGACAGGGACCTCCACCCTAGGCAGGGCCCCGAAGGATGGGTGGCAACGATGGCAAGGAAATGACGTGACTGCAACCACACCCGCAACGCAAAATTGTTAATTTATTATTAGGAGGCAAAAAAATTGTACAGTTACAAGAATCATTTCCCAACAGAGGTCAAATCTGAGTCAAAATATCTCTTACAAAAAAAAAAGAGGGGGGTGGGGGGGTGACAACACTTTACAAGTCATTAAATTAAAAAAGAAACAACAAAAAGAAACCTTTCTTTGTGCAATTCTGCAAAAACAAGAACAGAAGATAAATCCCTGGCCCGACGCCACAGAGCTGAGTGGGAAGAGGCTGAGAGGGGCCCTGCAGGCCCCCAGCCATCCCCACCCTGTGCCCCAGCCCTGCACTTGGACAGGCAGCTGCCTCCCCCTGCATGTCCACCCTCCAGGGTCAACTGAGTACCCCCAAACTGACCCCAAACAACCTGGCCGGGCTCCCAGGCTGCACCTGCTGAGCCACCACCAATGGCACAGACATGGCACAGACAGCCACAGCCTTTCTCACCCCACAGAACTTCCAGCATCCTCCAAGCTCTGCAGACCCAGACCTGACCGTGGTCCCCACAGGCGCTGCTGCCCCTGCCCCACGGCTCCCGTGTGTCCCAGCCAGGGCAGCAAAGCAGAGGTGGCATAGGGAGCAGGGAATGGGGAGCAGTGAATGGGGAGCAGGCACAGGGAGCAGAGCACAGGCAGCAGGAACGTGGGGCAAGCATGGGGAGCAGGGCATGGGGAGCAGGGCAGGGGGAGCAGGACATGGGGAGCAGGACATGGGGAGCAGGACATGGGGAGCAGGACATGCAGAAGAGGCACAGGGCACACCCCCGTGGGTCTGGGGAGCAGCCCTGAGGGTGCACAGATGCTCTGAGCGTGTCTCCAGGTGCTTCCATGTGTCCCCCCTCCCTGGCATCCCAAGGGATGTTCCTGGCCAAGGCAGAGCCAGCAGCCCCAGCCGGGCACACGCGATGCCACTTGGCACGAGGGGAGTCAGCACAGCTGTCCTGCAGGCTCCATGGGGCTGAGCCAGCCCCAGGACAGGTGCCAGGCCCCGCTCCCCAGGGGCTGCTGGCACTGCTGGGCCCCAGCACTGGTACCAGTGCCCCACATCACCCCCCGAGCAGCCAGGCTGGGCAGTGGGCAGGATTTGGCCCAGGCACAAGAGCAGGGGACACGTGGGGCAGGGGGACAAGTGGCCCTGGGCCCAAAAGAGGGACTGGGGAAACAGAGGCAATAGGGGGCAGTGGATGTGAGCAATCCCTGTCACCTGAGGGGTGTGGAGCCAGCAGGTGCCACTGAACCCCTGAGCCCCCCTGAGCAGACAGGGCAAGGTAGACACTCCCAACAGCCCCAGGGTGGTCTGTGCCTGGAGGCAGCAGCAGGACACCCAGAGAAGGGAGGAGGGAGCCCCAGGGGCCCTGCCTGCAGCTGGCACAGCCCCGTCCCCAAGGGTTGCCTTCTGCTACCACCCTTCTCTTCCTCCCAGAGCTGACCCTTGGCTGGCCTTGGGGAGCCCCAGTTTTCCTACCACTCACAGGGCCCAGTTTAATAACAGCGCTACCCCTTAAATTAAAAAATTAAAATATATATACATATATATATACTGTATACACAGACAACAACAGAACAGTGCCAAAATGGAGGAAGAGAGAGAGGGGAGGAGAGGAGAGGAGCAGAGGAGGGCAGTCGGACATCTTCTTTACAATAAAAACAAGGACTCTGCCCCAATGTGAGCAGAGTCTGGGGTCCCCTAAAAATACCCATCTAGAGAGAGAGCTGGAGGGACAGAGCAGGAGAGAGGGGCACGGGCTTGTACAATGGCATCTTCCCAATCCAAGCCAGGCCCACGGGACCTCAGCTTCGCCTGGACTTCGAGTGCTGGATAAGCCACTGTAGGGTGATGTCTGCAGAGGCAAGGGGACACTTGCAGCCTCTGCCTCTGGCTGTCGCCTCCTCCCGCAGCTGGGCAAACACAGGCTGCCCCCACACCCCCGTAAGCCCAGCCCACGGCACTCACCGATGTTGTCCTTTTCTTTGCAGGAGATGGAATAGCAACAGATCTCTCGGTCCTGGATGGCAGAGAGGTTCCTGTGGGAAAGGAGCAAGGGCTGGGTCCAGACTGAGCTGTGTGGGGTGGCCATGGAAGACACCTCAGGGCAGCCCTTGAAGGGTTCCTTTGGACAGGGCACATTGGAGGGGCAGCAGCTCCCAAGGCTCTCCCGGAGCTGCTCATGGGTCAGGTGAGGGCACCATCACTCAATGCCTGAGGGGCAGGGGTGGTCTGAGTGAGGGGCTGTGTGACAGGGCAGGAGGGACCTGATCCCATGGAGAACCTGATTCCAAATTCCACAGCTCCCCCCAGCCCTGCAGCCAGACAGGGCAGGGAGGTTTTGGGACCTGCACAGGTGCCCATGGTCCAGAGGTGCTCTGAGGAGTGGCTGAAGGGGAGGAAATAGTGTGAGACAGTGCAGCATCCCAGATCCCCATTGTGCAGGAGCCCAGTCCCACTGTCCAGCACGGTACCTGGGGGACACCAGCTCCACCAGCCAGTGCCATGCTGTGCTGGGCCCCCACGCCACCATGTGGCACCACCACTGGTGGCTCCAGCTCCTTTCTGTCTCCAAAAGGCATCACCTTGGACATTCTCAGCCACCCATCTCTGCCAGCCCACCCTGGGCACCACAGTGTGACCCCAGATGGGCGATGGTGCTGGTGGAGGGGGTCACGCTGTGTCACACACAGCCCCACTGGGGCTGCCCTGGCACACTTACATCTTCTCAATGAGCTCCTTCTCATCCAAGGCACCGGGCAGGTCCCGCTTGTTCCCCAGGACGAGGACCTGCAAGGTAGGACAGGGGACACCTGAAGCTCCTGGCCACCACCCCAGGCAGAAGCAGAGCCTGCTTGTGACACAAGGCAGCCCTGGCTCCTCCACAAGGATGGCTCAGACACACGCCCTTCCAGCAGCACTCAGGAGGCAGAGCACTTCAATTAACTGCCTTAATTAGCCTGTACACAGTATCTCCTGTGCACTCTCTACTCCCAGAGTGGAGATGGCCCCACAGCACATCCTCTCTGAAGGGCACCAGCATCTGCTGTGCCATCTAGGATATTCTCCCAGGAGCCTCTCACTGTCTCTGAGCAGAAAGTCAAGAGAAATGGCCAACCCTGACGTTATCCAGCAGGAGCAAGCTGTGGATGCCGTGCACAACCCACTCTGCAGGCAGCCAGCCTAAACCAGGATCAGCTGTTTGTGCCATCCCTAATCTCTCCTCCAAGGCTCTTCACAGCCACAAAAGCATTCTCAGATTGTGTAAGGAAAATAACCAGCCAGCAGGACTGGTTTGTCCCTCCGGAGCAGCCACGTGACTGTCACCTGATGGGGCGGTGCCGAGGCTGTGGCTGGACTGCTCTGCAGCAGCACAGGGTGCAGCATTTCAATCTGGAGGCTTGTTCTTGGAAGAGAGTACTCAGAGGCCTGCAACCACAGCAGGGTATGCCAGGAGCTTAATTTAGCTGGCAGCGGACATTTGGGATCCGTGGCAGGATCTTCAATTAGCTCCTTTCAAAGGAGGCTGATTTGGGATGGTTGGTGCACATCCCACCCGACACGTGCAGTGTGCCCGGCGCTGCGCCATGTCCCACCTCCTGCACATGTCACAGCCCAGCAGCTCCTCTCCCAGGAGCCAGGACCTTCCTGTCACACCATAAATCAGCTGCAAATCCATGCGAGAGGACACAGCTCACCCAGGGGGTCTGGTCTGTGCTCTCTGCCCTAAAGCTCCCTCTCTGTTGCGTGGCCCAGTTCTGACCTAGAAAGCGCCACTGCCCCAGCCAGCTCCCTCAGGAGTGCAGCCTCCAAGAAAGGGGAACCCCACCCTGAATCTGCTCTGCAAGCCCTGGCAGCCCCCAGCCTTGGGACCACGAGTGGCTGGGGGCACCAACCGAGGCACCAGCTCACCGGGATGCCCTGGAGCTGCGGCTTGTCAAGCAGGTTGTGCAGTTCATTCTTGGAGGCCTCGATCTTCTCCTGGTCAGCAGCATCCACCATGTATCTGCAAGGGAAGGGACAGCCCTGAGCACAGGTACCCGGGTCTTCATGCCCTCGTGCTGTGCTGAGGCCCTTCCACCCCCAAACCTCCTCCCATGGCAGCTCAGTGTCCCCACTGGACACTGTGCCAGCACGTGGAGGTGGTTGATAACAGGATCCTTCCACCAGGCTGCCTCTTTCCAAGGATGCCTGTGGAGCTGAGAGCCCTTCATGTCTCCCAGGGGAGTGGGGGACCACCTTGTCCTTGTCCCTGCAGGTGTCCAGCTGCTAACAGCACGGACAGGCTGGGCCAGGGAAGCCCAGGCAGGAGAAGCTGCAGGCCACATGTTGTCCCCAAGTGCCCAAATGAGACTCCTGTGCCCATGGCATCTCCCATGGAAACACCTAGGAGAGAGGACAATCAGAGAAGGCAAGAGGAGCTGATCATGAAGAGGTGACAATGACTCAAGAAGGGGAAGGACCTCCTCATCCTATTGATGGGGTAATTTGGGAGGGGCCATGGAGCACATGGACATGAAGCCAGTGGC
Source organism: Dasyornis broadbenti (assembly GCA_013397935.1). Taxonomy (NCBI): domain Eukaryota; kingdom Metazoa; phylum Chordata; class Aves; order Passeriformes; family Dasyornithidae; genus Dasyornis; species Dasyornis broadbenti. The sequence goes on along the minus strand of VZRN01006745.1, from coordinate 12,444 downwards.
CAGCAATGCTGCTCTGAGCAGAAAGGGAGATTTGGGAAAGGATTTCCTTCTTACACGCCAACTTTCATCCTGCAAAGGGTGTCAGTGAAGCCAAAACTTGGGTGAGGAACTGATCAAAGCAGCCTTGATTTCAAAGATCAAGAAGCCAGGAAAGAAGGAGTGAGAAACACCATCCAGCTCATCGGGCTTTTGGGAGTTATTATAAAATAGGGAAAGAGCTACTAAAGTCCTTAACACAGGAAAACAACAATGCTGCGCTGAGAGGGAAAACACCCCCAGGGACAGCCCCAGGCCTTGGTATGTTGGGTGGTGGAGAGAGCTGGGAGAAAAGGAAAAGGGACATGACACAGGTGATGAGGGCAGACTGGAGCGTGACCTGAATGCTGACAGGTCCTTTTGTTTCCTGACAATCACGTAGGCCAAAATTATGACATTACTGAAGGAGGCAGCAAAAGGAGTGATAAGACAGAGATTTTGTCATTTCCAGCAAGCTTATTGTAATAAAAAGTGTAATAAAAAACCCCCATGCAGGTCCAAGGCCATGTCCCACCATGGTGACAATACAAGGGTAGGAGCAGACACCACTGTCCCAACATGCGGGACAAGCGGTCCCACACTGCTCCCCACCTGCCAAGGCTTAGAGTTGGGAAGGGCAGCACAGACATCAGCCCTCCAAGTTTCAGGGTATGGTCACTTGGGCAAGATCCCATAAATCTCATTTTCTGACTGGGTTTAAGTAACCCTGACATGGTCTCCTGGGGTAAGTATTTGAGCATATTTGAGCATGTTTGAGCATATTTGGAGCATGATTGGGTTAAAGTAACCCCAGTGTGGTGTCCCAGGATCAGTGTTTGTCCTCTGGAATAGGCAACCTGCTTCCCACGAGCGCCTTGCCACGCTCACCTCGAGCCTGGACTCCTGGGGTTGCTTTCCCTTCACTGTTTGCAGCAGGGGACACTCCGATTTGCTGACTCAGCAGTAGGTGTTGCATTGAGACTCCTGCTCTCAGCACAAGATTTATCTGGCAGCACAGAAACATCCTGACCCAGAAAGAAGCCTCTGGGAAGGGCTGAGCCCCACCACTGTGCTTTGCTCAGCCCCTGCAGGGAGCAGCCAGCATAGAGGAGCCTGGAAGGGAAAGATCTGAGGAACAGAACTGGACTGAGTGATGCGGGAAGGGAAGAGAAGGGTCTGCCACAGATGGAGGGACCTGGCTATGGAAGTATCTGGGAAAAAAGAGGCTCAGGGGGGACCTTCCCGGTCTCTCCAATTCCCTGACAGGAGGGTGGAGCCACGTGGGGGTAAGGCTCTGCTCCCAGGGAACAAGCGACAGGACCAGAGGAAATGGCCTCAAGCTGCACCAGGGGAAGTTTAGGTTGGATATTAGGGAGAATTTCTTCCCTGAAAGGATGGTCAGGCCCTGGCACAGCTGCCCAGGGCAGTGGTAGAGTCAGCATCCCTGGAGGTATTCAAAAACCATCTGGGGACACGACAGTCTACTGGTGAATATGGTGTTTGGTTAAAGGTTGGACTTAATGATCTTAGAGGCCTTTTCCAACCTTAATGATCCCATGAGGATTCAGTGATTCTAACTCCTGACACAGGACCCCAGGCCCGCAGGGTGGGATGGTGCCCCCACCACCCACTGGCACGGCTCAGCACCAGCACTGGATGCCAGGAGGGCTCTGGCCCCGGGATACTCACACGATGGCACTGACTCCACGGCAGTATCGCTCCCACATGCTGCGGAACCGGGGCTGCCCACCGATGTCCCAGAGCTGTGACAGGGACATGGCAGCGTTACCCCAGCATGGTGCCCATCATCCCACAGCCTGCCCAACACTCTTCCTCCCCCATGTGGCCACCTGGGGCATTTTGGCCACGCACCAAACCCACCCTCATCCCCTCCTCTTCAGCTCAAACCTCAGCGAGAGGCTCCTGACTTGATAAAGAAAGAAGAAACCTCAGGAAGGGCAGCTGGAGGATGCTGAATCCCCTTGTGGTGTGCCTCTGCTGGCATGGAGGGACACCCTGGCCCAAGCTAGGTGCTCCTCCCCATGCCCATCACACCTCCTGGCACTTCCCTGAGGCGTTTCCCATTTCAGAACATTCAGCACGCTCTCAGAAGTGTTCCTGCAGCAGCCAGAGATCCCCCAGCCAGCTTTTCAAGCCCATCCAACAGCTATTTGCCAGTACAACCCAGGGCCCTTGAAAGATGCAGATCAGGTAGAACCCTCCTGTTTCTTTGTTCCCAAGGCAGAGACCACCACTGCAAGCCATGACCTGTTTTTCCCAGCACTACCACCCTCAGCAAGGTGACCACATCCATAAGTCCCTACCAGCAAGCCAGGAGACCTCCAGCTTTGCAGCCTGGACTGGCTCTTACTGCACAAGTCTGGATCTCCTACTCCCCTTCCCACCATCTCCTCTGCTGGGTACCTGCAGGACCCTAACAGGGCAAATCTTCCACTTCCACATGGTGGAATCACAATCCCTGGAAACGTTAACAAAACATGTGGATGTGGCACTTGGAGACATGGTTTAGTGGTGACCATGGCACTCCTGGGGGAATGGTTAGACTCAATCTTAAAGGGATTTTCCAGCCTTAATGATGCTATGCTTCTATTCTATGAGCTCCAGCTGGGCTCCCTGGAATTCTACCTCCAGCAGAAGAACCACCAATCTCTCACCTGCACCTCTCATCCCAAGAGCCATCACTGGCAGGAACAACTGCATCTTACCTTTATGGTCACGTTCCCTTTGGTGATCTTCCTCATGTTGAAGCCCACCGTTGGGATCATGTCCTCATTGAACTGTCCTGACTGCAAGGAACAAGGGTGAGATAGCATTAGGGGGCAGAGGAAAGGGCCAGCCTGGCCTGGCAGGGCAGCAAGGCTGACAGCCTGGGATAACACCCAACGATCTGCCAGTCCTGCTGTGGGCACGGTGCAACTCTCCTGCAGGTCCATGCCAGCAGCACAGAGCCCAGGTGCCACCAGCATGAGGGAATGCTGCCTGTCCTGGTTCTGGCCCAGACGGATGGGGTGTGACCAAGACATTGTGTTATTCAGTACCACCTTACATCACTGCCATGGCCAGGGAAAAGGAACTCTCACCCTCTTCCAGGAAGAACCGGTGCTCTTTTCCAGTTGGGAGAAAGCCTGGTGGGTGGAGGGAAGCCATTGTTTCATTGTCCCAGGCTTGGTGAGCATTTTGCATATAAATCACCCTCTCTTTGTATACTTTTGTTATTAGTCTTGTTGCTCTTACTGTTTCCTTACCTCCTTGTTCTTATCTCAACCTGTGTTCTTTGCCTTTTGTGCTTCCAGTTGGAGGGGGAAGGGGAAGCAAGCAGCAAACGCCTGGGAGCACTGAATTGGGGAATACCATTCCTAAACCATGACACTGCGGCTGCTGCACTGGGCACAGGTGCCCTGGGTGCCCCAGTGCAGTCCCCAGCCCTGCAGCGAGCTGCCAGCCTCAGCCCTGGACACACTGCTGTCCCAGTGGCCTGGGAGCTTGCCCATCCCAGCTCTTTCAAGGTGAGATTCACAAGCCCTTTGTGGGAGGAGGCTGAGACCTTAGTCGTGTGCAGTGACCTCTGGTGAGGCAGCCCTGCAAGGACCCCTGGCGTTTCAGGCTGGGCTTCCCACCCAGGGAACCACCTCCTGCTCCAGCTCTGTTCCGGCTGCAAGTCCTGGGGTCTCCAGTATGTTCCATGCTTTGGATCATTCATGGCCCAGCTCAAACCAGACTGATTGTGGCTTTCCTGCAAGTGCTGTCTGCACTGGTCCCCCAGTCCTGCATCCTGCCTGTGCTGGGTGACTTGGGGGTCACAAAGGGTCCCTGTCCCCCTCCCCAGGAGCTGCTCTCAGTGCAGCTCTGGTGTCTGTTGAGTTTATGCATCAGATGCATGAGATCCCTGTGGGCTGCAGCATCCCACTGCCGCTGTGGAACGGGTTAGGCTTGTTGGAGCAGTGAGCAGGAGCCATCCCTCTGTCGATGCTGGCTCATTAGCCCACATGCCCAGAACCACATCAAAGGCTCTGGTAAAGCCCAGCCCACCTTGCAGTTTGCTGCTCAAAGCCCAGCACTGCAGGATGGTCTCAGTGGAGCAGCATAGAGGGACGTCAGGCAGTCCCAGCAGTGATGTGGCGTCTCTGGGGCAGGAGACAGGAGCTGGCACAGCTGCCTCCAGCAGCTTCCCTGGGACTCAAATCAGGCTTATTGTCTGTAAATGCATCCTGGGAGGAGGCTGTGCTGTGGAATGCTGAGGAGACAGCAGGGAAGACTGTTTGATAACCAGGATAATGCAGCTGTGGGGATTTTGGCCACCAGTGCCAGGAACCTGCAGGAACCACCAGCCTCATCCTAGCAGCTCTCTACTACCTTAAAACCTCAGTTTCTTGAGGACCTTTCTCTTAGTTAACACAAATCTCAAAACAGGAAGTCAGTTTATGCTATTTTCTCATAAGCAGATTTCTGTGCCTGGTTGAGCCTGTGGCTCCTCCAGATGCACCACATCAGCAAGTCCCCAGGGTTTCCCTGATCTCTTCTAAAGGCTCTGCAATACACAATGCTTCCCTTTTTCATATCCCTTTTGCATTCAGCAGCAAAACCCGGCAGCCAAGGGGTGTTCAGGCCATGCTACACCCAGAAACCACTGTGGGGAAGGGCACAGGGAGAGGAGGGGAAGCAGGCAGGGATCCACAGGGGATGTCTCCTGTGGATTGAGGTTCAACACACAACTGAGCTTTATGAAACTAAGAAATTCTCAGGCTTTGATTGGTCAGCATGGAGAGCAGTTGCTGAAGAGCTCTTGGAAGCTGCAGGCACCTCCCTCAGGGATCCCAGACCACATCATGGGATCTGCTGGTTGTGCAAAAGCCACTCAAGATATGGTTCCTGTGTGATAGAAGGTTCTGCCAGGAAGGGGTGGGCTGCAGGAGCCAGGAGTCACCTCTCCTTTCCTCCATGGGGAGAGAGTGCATGTCCCTGTGAGTGAGGCACAGCCTTGCTCCCTGCCCCAAACCCCTCTCCCACTGTGGCACCTGCCCCCAGGCTGCCCATGGCCAAGGGGCCAACACAAAACCACCTGAGCTGTCCAAAACAGGCCAAGCTGGGAATGCAATGCATGGTGGTCCAGCATTTTCTCATAAGAAAAGCATACAGAAGCATCTTACATGTGCTCCTGCTCCATCAGCTCCTCCTACATCAGCTGCTCTGCAAAAGCAACTCTCAGTGGTGGAAGCACAGTGAACCCTCTTCCTTCTACAACCACTCCTGACGCTGGTGCCTTCAACTCATCTTCAACTCCCTGCAGGGTCCAGCCATGCATAGCTCCACTGCCAGGGAAGCAGAGAGCACCCAGCTGGAGACATGCAAAAGCTTCACAGGACACATTCTTCCCCCAAATTTTGGTTACGGATGGTCATCCATGCTGACCCTGAAGATGATGCCAAGCCATGCCAATTGCTTACGAATGTGATTTCACTGAGAAGCACAAAAATCCTTACAGGTAAGATGCATTTTCGGCTACAAATGGCAGATCAGGTCTTTACAGACTCCAGGTCATTGCTGGTTTTGCCAGGATACCCCACTGCTCTGCCCAAACCACTCTGCCTTGCTGCCCTGCCTGGAAGGCAAGTGACCTTTCTGCCCAGCCACAACACTTTCCAGTTGGGTTACTGGGAGAGGTGGCCAGAATTCAGCTTTGCCAGGGCAAGCGGTGCCCCCAGCTCATGCAGAGCCCCCTCCCCTGACACATGAACATGGACACCACATTTCCTGACACTTCAGCCATCACGCCTTGCTCAGACAGTGCCCAGGACCTCGGCTCACTGGCACACACAGAGAAGCCACATCAGCCTCCAGCAGCTCTGCCGAGCAGCGTGCAGGGCTGAGGTGGCCAGGCCCTGCTCCTCACTGTGGCCAAGCAGCTGTCACCTGACCCAGCACAGGATGACACCAAACTGATGCAACCTGCTCTCGATAAATCCCTGCTGGCTGTTCTGCAGCCCTGTTCCCCAGAGAGCAGACATGGCAGTGCTGCAGGCCTGGCCCCTGGGCCTATGCAGTTGTGCCTCCCTGAGCATGGCCCTCTGTGGGACAGAGGTAGGAGCTCAAAGCTCCTCGGGTACAGTGTCTACCACCACTGCCTGGACCATCCCCAAAGCTGCCCAGCCTGCCCTTCCTGCAGGCATCTCCTGCCATGTGGCACTTGAGTCCCTGCCAAACCCTGTCCAAGCTCCAACATGAAGGGAAACTTTTATATATAAAAGATAAAAGGAAGAAATTTTTTATGATGTGAGAGGTGAGGCCCTGACACAGGTTGCCTGGAGAAGCTGCATCTGCCCCATCCCTGGAAATGTTCAAGACCAGGTTGCATGAGGCTTGGAGCAAACTGGTCTAGTGGAAGGTGTCCCTGTATGTGCCTGTCAATGGCTGGGGTGTTGGACAAGGTGATCTTTAAAGGTCCCTTCCAACTCAAATCCCTCTATGATCCTATGATCTCAGGAAAGACACGCTGCCCATTTTTCTTGGCTCATGTTGACAGAGCTTGCAACAGCAAGACAAGACCATGCCCCAGTCAGATGCTCCTCCTCTTCCAGAAATATGGAGGAAACCCCCAGAAAACCTACCACCTTTTGCATTATGAAGCTAAGGCGCAAAGACACACCTGTGGAGGGCCCAGGTGCTGCATCTGGAGGCAGAGCGACCATGAGGCAGCATGAGGGCCCATGGCCACCTCCCACCCACCCTGGCCCTGCCAGACCCCATGCAAGAGACACGTCCGGAGTTCCTGGGAGAGGTGAATGTCAAGACAGAGCAGTGCAAGTGCACCAGAACAACACCTCCCTGCTTCTCCCTCAGCACCTCTCTCCTCTACCTCCCCAGCACACCCTGGGGACCTTGCAGACCTGGAGTTCCCTCCCAGGCAGGCTCAGGCACCAAAGCACATCCTGCCAAGATGGGTCACCTGGCTCATGAAGGGGTTGGTGTCTCTCTGGGGATGGGTGGGAGCAGGCACTGAGCTCTGCAGTCCTCTGAGCCCCTATGGGGCCATGCCTCTCCTGGCAGTGCTGTGGAGAGCTGGCTACCTGCCACACCAGCCACCATCCCACCTGCTGCCAAACACAAGGCTGGTGTGGTTTCACAGGATGGGTCAGGCTGGAAGGACCGCAGTGGGTCATCTGATCCAACCTCCCTGCTCAACCAGGACCATCCCAGAGCACATGGCACAGCATTATTCCCAGACAGTTCTAGAATATCTCCAGTGAGGGGGACTCCACATCTTCTCTGTGCAGCCTGTTCAGTGCACAGTCACCACACAGGAAAGTTCTTTATGTTCACGTGGAACTTCCTGGCCATCAGTTCCTGCCTGGTGCCTCTTGTCCCATTGCTAGGCCCCATGGAGCAGAGCCTGGTGCACCCTCTGTCCCCTCCCTGCAGACACTGATGAGAGCCCCTCTCAGCCATCTCTTTCGGGCTGTTTGGCTGAACAGCCCCAGCTCCCTCAGCCTGTCCTCGTAAGAGAGATGCTCCAGTCCTCTCACCATCTTCACAGCCTCCACTGAACTCACTCCAGGAGCTCCATGCTTCCTCTTGCAGCACTGGTCTGAATCACTTTCCAAGAAAAGCTGAAGCACAGCATGGTGCCCCAGAGTTCCCACCACACATGTCCAACACCCTGGCACTTGTGGCTTCACTCTCCTGGAAGGCTCTAGCACAGGTGGAATGTGTGTGATGTTAAAAAGCAGCAACACTCTCTTGTTCTAACCATGGCCTGCACTGACAGGTTTTGGGCCACAGCACCCGCTGAGGAGCTCTCAACACCCTCGAGTCACCCGAGTCACCAGTCTGGGGAAACGGCAGCTAAAAGTCCACTGGCTTCAGGTTAAACCAGGACCAGGTGTATTTGCAGCTTTCACTTCTCCTTGCAGGCAAGACTTCAAGCCTTAGCTCCCAACAGCCAGGAAAATTCAAAATAAGTCCTGGAAAATCAAAGTCTCCAGGCAGGTGACCCAGGAGGAGTCACCCTGATCATAGCTGCCTTCAGCAAAGCCCTTGATGGGCACAACCACAGCCTGGCTGCTGGAGGGAAACACGCACCTTCCAGGGAACCAGAGCCCACTTTTCAATCAGGTGCAGCTACAAATCCTGGAAGAAAAGGACAGTGCCCACACCCCCCAGAGCAGCTCCAGCCCCAGAAAGGCTTCTTCTGACATTTCTTCAACAACACCAAAATTCCATACTTCTTCAGTTCAGTTTTCTTCCCCCTGCAAAGCCAAATCACAGCTATTTCCCCTTCCTACGACCCCATTGCAACACCCTAAAGCCAGGTGCCTCCAGCCCTTCTCAGGGAGTTCCTGTTGAGTTGGCATTTTCCCTGTCGTGCTTCTATTTCACTGACCCCAACAAGTCCTTCTTTCCAGGACATCTTCGCATAAGTTGGTGCCCCTTCTTTTGTGCATCTGCCACAAAACCTGAATTTCCCAAATAACTTGAGAGGCCAAACTCAACACCCTGACCCCGACTGCCCTGTGAGGGTCTCTAATACCCCACCACAGACTTGATAGACCAGCAGGCCACAGCGCCAACTTCACCCCCATTTCAAGAACTGCTATAATTCCTCAAAGTCCCTTTTCCCTACACCAGCAATCCTGCCTAAGCAGAGAGTCCTGGTGTACGGGTCTTGCCGGTTGGGTCTTGCCCACAGTAAAACTGCCAGGTCCAAAGCATTTACTGGCAGAAACAAACCCCACAAAGCCCACGCTGAGCCCTGTCTGCTGGGGAGAGGAGGAGGCATATGGGGAACAGGGAGCCGAGTAACACCAACCCCTGGGATTTCCAGCCCTGTGCAGGCAGAACAGCATAGCAGGTGTGGGATAAGGCTTCATCACCCTCCACAGCTTATCTGGGTGATTAAAACCAACATTAAAATACTTTGCCATGTTTAAGGCAGCCTGGGTTGCTGTTAACAGGCAGCAGCAGTGGATCCGGATCAGTCCACAAGTGTCACCGCTGTGTCCCACCCTGGCACAGGACTGCAAAAATTGACTATTGAACATGCAAATGGCAGGGAGAGGTTCTCCAAAAATAGGATTGCTGCTCAGGGTCACTGGCCCAGAGCCAAAAAGCTCCCTATCCCCAGAGGCTGATGTTGATTTACAGTGGGATCCAGTAGGAGACTGGAGCACTGAGCAGTGACTTCCAGCAAAACAGCTCGAGAGCAGGAGCGCCATCGTCTCCAGGATGAAAAGCATTTTAGGGTGTCTTCTCTCTGCCCCCAGACACTTCAGGAAGGACATTTTCATCCCTCAGCACCTCCCAAAGAGCATGGCTCCAGTGCAACGAAGCCTCCATATGAGCTGAAAATCCCCTCTGGAACTTCCAGCACCCTGAACGAGCAGCAACAACTCACTCTGCTTTGGAGCTGTGGCAAGTACAGACTGCGGAACGAGCAGTGACCAGGGGGCAGTGGGGGAACCAGGGCAACTGGAGGATCTGCATCCACCTCCCTCCCTAAAACCCCTGGGAACAGCAGCCCAAACTTGCCCCTTCAGGATCCTCTCGCCTCACAGCATCATGTCTGGAGGGCGAGAACAACCCAAAAAGCAAGAAGGGAAACTCCACCGAGCATCCCCAAGGGTGAAACCACGCCCTGGGCCTTGGGATCCAGGACATCCAGCTCCTGATCCACTGCTGAATCCAGGGACCCCAAAGAAGAGGCAGCACAGCCAGGGAGAGGCCAGGGTTGGAGGGGCCTAAGGCGGGTGTCGCTGCCCCTTTCGGGTGCGGAGCGTGTGCTGCTGCAGGAGCAGCCGGCACCCACAGGACGCTGCTGCTGGTGGATGCTTCCCGAGGAAGGTCGCCGGGAAAATACCTCCCACACCGGCCCCCGGCAAGGAGCCCCGGCGGCACCGAGCCCGGCAGGGTCGTCATGAGGCCCCACCTGCGCGTCCCGGCGGCGGCAGGGACGATGACAAAGCGCCTGCTGCTACGGGAACGAGAGCAGGAGCTTCCCGGCTCCCAGGGCCCAGGCTCCCGCAATCTCGGGCAGCAGAGCCCGCCCAGGGCACCGGCACTGGCTGCTGCCCACTGGCGGAGCCCCGGCCGGGAAGGGCAGCGGGGTGCCAGGAGCCTTCCCCAGGGCCTGCTCCGCCTGTGGCCCCGACCACCGCGCTCGGCTCCGGGGATGCGGGGTGCAAACGCTGCGGTTTGCCTGGGCCTCCCGGACCTGCACCCCACACTGTACCCCACTGCTGCATCCCGCACCCCACACTGAACCTCAGTGCTGCATCCCGCACCCCCAGCCCGCATCTCGCACTCCACCCTGCATCCCGCCCCACCCTACACCCCTCCCCAAAGGCATCCTCAGGCTGGGGTGCGATAGGGCGGAGACATTCTGAGCAGTACCCAGGAGGTGCAATGGAGGCATGCAATGGGGCTGAAATAGGGGTGCAATGGGGGGTCCAAGGCGCAGGGGTGAAGCCCTGAGGTGGGTGCGTGACTCCGCCGGTCCTCGGGGCTGCTCGGGGATGGGGGGATGCGGGGCGCCCCCCGGGCTCACCGCGATAACGTTGACGAACGTGGTCTTGCCCGAGTACTGCAGCCCCACCAGGGTCAGCTCCATCTCCTCCTTCCAGAACAGCGCCCGGAACCAGTCCAGCAGCTTGTTGAAGAGCGCCAGCATGGTGCCGGCCGGGCC
>VZRN01006682.1:0-12724 GCA_013397935.1 Dasyornis broadbenti | reverse complement strand
AGAGGAGAGGAGAGGGAGGGAAGAGAAGACCTCATCAGTGTGTATTTGAAGGGTTAAGAGGACGCAGCCAGGTTCTTTCTAGTGATGCCTAGAGACAACACCAGAGGCTATGGGCCCAAACGAAAACACAGGAGGTTCTCTCTGAACATCAGAAAACAGGTTTATTTACTGTGAGGGCGACCATTCACTGGCACAGGTTGTGCAGGGAGGTTGTGGATTGTTCCTCCTTGGAGGTAGTAAAAAGCTGACTGGACATGGTCCTGGGCAGCCTGCTGTGGGTGGCCCTTCTTTAGCAGGTGGGTTGGAGCAGATGAGCTCCAAAGGTCCCTTCCAAACTCAACCCCTCTGTGATTCCGCAATGAGTAGAAGAGACTCAAGATTGTAGCTGAGAAGAGCACATGTAGCCTCAACAAGACATCGTTCCATTGGTTGTGACTTCAAATCACAATGGGACAGGTAATAAAATATACAGCAAGGGTGAAGGACAAGCAAACCTAGCCATGACTGCTCAGAAACTGTTATATTCAGTAAGTTTTTATTAGTATTGGTGTGGAATAAGTGTCAACTGGGTGGACTTGTGTGTGTCCTGTGAATTAGTCATTGAGGTTAAAGAAAATGAAAGCTTTCCCTTATTTTTTTTTTTTTTCCTGAGGAGAAATGGTTTTCTTCTACATCAGTAAGATAAATAAAATCCTCATCCTTAATTTTTAAAGAATGCAAGATTAAAAACCTAGGAAAAAACCCACTATGAACTGTGAACACACACACAATTAGTGGCAATTCAAGACCAAGGCAATGAATACCTTCATAAAGTGCTTCTCTAAAAAACTTAAAATCTTGCTAGTTTTGCAGAATTCCATCATATGGTTACTTTACGGTTTAGACAAAAAGGTTAAGAAATATGAATTAGGTCTTAGCAAGCTAAAGGACTTACCAGACCATGGGCAGTTACTTTTTAAAATTCTGACAGCACTGAGAAATTACTGGAATGAAAACAGAAGGACACTAGTAATCCTCAAAACCAGAATATTTTTAGTAATTACAATTTTTAAAAGTACTTTAATCCAAAGTTCAGCATCTGATAAGGAAAACAATTTTTGAGTATCTAGAAGACAATAAAATTATGATCAATAACCTGCACTGTTTCGTCAAGACTAAATGTTGCCAGACAAACCATTTTTATAGCCTAGACTAATTAGTGGATGAAGAAAATGAGGTAAATGTTATACGGAAGGTCAGAGTCTCAGCTGGAGAAAGGAAACATAACTATATTGACTTCATCATATTTATTAAAGCAAGCTGAAGAACAGCATTTATACTTTAGAACTGCATTTCTCTAAATCTAATAAAGTTTTACCTGAAAAATTAAATCAAAATTTTAAAAAACATTTCACATAACATGAAATCTGGGTAAATATCCACAAAATGGAGCAATTTGGAATGCCTTTAGGTGTTGCAAAGATTGTTTCTAAAGCAAATCTATTTTACTGGCATTGATAATATTTCAGGGAAGATCCAAATTTTATTAATGCAGCCTGGTATGGGCTGTAAACATTTGGGAAAAAAAAATAATAAAAAATAAACACTGAGTTAGGGAGAAAAGCTGGGTGATAATACGAAGATGGTATTTTTAAGGATATAAGTTAAAAAATACTGATATTCAGAATGAAGAAGAAACATGACAGCAGTAGTACCACATTTATTGCACAAAGATCTAAGCCTAGTTTTAGTATGTGTGTATTTTCTCATAAATTCTGTGTCTTCTATGTATGTGTTTTCATTTGAATTAAATAAGTTCAGTGGAAAGGATTTCCATTCCTTTCCTTGTGTAATTATCTACTAAAAGAATTACTTGGTGTTGACATTACATAGTTACTGATGTATTTGTTAATATTCATAACTGAAAATATTTTAGTACATAGAATAATAAAGAACAGTCTTTTACTGCAAGAGAAGAGGTAGGATTTAGATGTGGGCAATCAAAGAGAAAATGAAAGAGCAGCGACACAATACTGGCCAGCCTGATAAGCAATGATTTTGGTGGAAGTGTTGTGGATCTGTTCCTTATTAACTCTGTCTTGAGGATATGCCTCTGCTCTCAGGTCAGTGTTGGTCAGAGTTTACTCCCAAGATTAGATTTTCCAACCACATGCTGCATGAGCATTCAGTCGTATCTTGGACATTACTTCAGCCCAAGGTCTGGAGCTCTGTAGAGAAAAATCCAAGTACAGTCATCATATCATGTTGATATGATGCAATCATACAGGCTAAATCAGTTTACAAGGATCCTTTGGTTCAGGACAATTTAGAGTTATATTAGGTTGCTCTAGGTCTTAACACTGTGTGCAAGGCCACAAAGTAACACAGGTGGAAAGGGTGCAGACTGTGCCACCTCTGATACTTCAGAGCTCTCTTGGTTTCTCAGGTAGGTAGCATGTTAGATTCCCAGGTGCTCCCATAAAACCAATGCTTTTTGACACAAGGTGGTTACTTTTTTGGCTGCACCGACAGGAACATCAGAAGAAGGAATTGCTGTTATTGTGCTGCAGGCATAGCTAAGCGTAAACAAAGAAGGATGGGCCAGCTTCATCTGCCTGGATGTTTGTGAGAAAATAATCAGAAATACTTACTGCTGGAAACTCATGTGTCCAGACTTGCATAAAGGTTATGTGCAGTATTACTGTTCACATGCTACAGTTTGTAGTGGGAATGTGGGGCAATTATGAAAGTGAAATTTGCTTTTTCTGCAATGTGTGCAACATTTATTTAAAGTGAATTGTTCCAGGGAACATATTTGCCAAGAAACTCTTTCAGGAGATAATTTAAGGAAAATGAGCACCAAAGAATGGAAATTATGGGATTGAATTCGCTTAATTCAAATGGAAAATGTCTTCATGGTTTTTACCCAGCAGGTAATGCATATGTTTATTGCATTATAGAAATTACAGAGCTAGTTAAATTATTTCACTATTTTTGACATTCTGAAGATCTTTCCACTCCTTATGACCTGAAATTGATACTTTTTCTCCTTATTTTTACAATGTATTTCCAGAGGGTTTTGCCAACATTTTTATGATACAATTTTAGAAAATTCATGTTTACTAATAATCTATTTTCTTCCTGAAAGTAGGGGAAATAAGGAAAGCGACAATGGTCAAATACATTTAAAAAATATTGACATATGCATTTGCCAAAATTTTTAAAAGAAGTGCTGATACTGCTTGAAACATTCCCCTTGTAAAAGTATAGACCATTTTTTCAACAACATAATGGCACGGGATTTGCTGAGAGCTGTCATAAATCACAGAATTGTGGAAAAATTCAGGCTGGAGGGGATCTCTGAAGGTCTTCTAGTCCAGCCTTCAGCTGAAAGCAGGGCTAGCTTTGAAGTTAGATCAGGTTGCTCAGTCTTGTCCAGTTGCATTTGGAGTACCTCTAGGGATGGAGATGTCACGGTTTCTGTGGGCAACTTGTGCCAGTGCTCAACCTGCCATCATTGTAAAAATTTTTCCTTACTTTTGATCAGGGCCCAAATCGGGACACACTATTCCAGATGTATCTTCACAGGTCCTGAGAAGAGAGGAATAACCGCTTTCCTCAGAATGATGCCTACACTTCTGCTATTACAGCTCAATATGTGCTTAGCTCTCATTCCCACAGGTGAGATCAGCAGGATCCATATCCACGAAGCATCTACCCAGCTGGCTGACCCCAGTCTGTGCTGAACACTGCAGGTAGATCAGGACTTTGCAGGACCAGGTCATGACTTTGCATTCGTCTTTGCTGCATTTCATGACGCTCCTTCTGATCCATTTCTCCAGTTCTGAGTCCCTGGGTGACATCCAGTGTATTAGCCACTCCTCCAGTTTGGTGTCACCAAAGGACTCGCTGAGGGCTCATTATGTTCGCCTGTCCACGTTATTGATGAGCTCAACACTTGTTAATCTGTGCTGGCTGTTCACAGTTGCTGTCTTTCCCTTCACGTGCAGTTAAATGTCCTGCATAAAGACTTGCTCCTTAATTTTTCCAAGAACCAGGGAAAGAATGACTATCTTTTAGTTGCCTGAATCCTCTTTGTCACTTGTTTTTAAAAATACATTTTTCTCTTACTGCAGACGCAAAGGGGAAGTCCTCCACAAGGACATCTCTTCTCCATGAAGGCATTTGGGCAGAGGAATCACATATCATGTAAATAATCAAGTCTGTCCTCTCCAACCTAAAAATATTCTATTTCCTTGGAGGGAACAGAGACTTCATGGGGCATAACTCTTCGATGTCTCCAGACAGGTCAGTGTTGTCTATTAATTATGAGTCTTTCCTTTTCCTGATCCAGGCTTCTCTGTTTGCATGCAAACATATGCTCAGGTGTAGCACAGGCTGAGTTTTGGAGCTGTTTATGAGAGCCTAAACATGTCTGGCACCTTTGCCCAGGACAAAGACCTTGTTCACTGAAGCAGACTGTGTAGAGGAAGGACCAAACATTCCTGCTAGGTCTGCTGATCCATGCACCAAGCATGACTATTCCTCAGCACTTCATATAAGCCTCAAGTTTAGGCCACATTTGAAGAAATACCCAGTGAGAAAGACAGAAATTATGAGGGTGATGGGCCCCCACCCACTGCGAGGGGGATGGGGTGAGTGGGATGGGCAGTTTCTCATTCCTCTCCATTCCAGGGGGATGTGATGGGCTTGCTGTGTTGTGTGAAGTTGAAGAAAAGGTTGTGGGATTAGTCAGGCTTTGCTTGTTCCATGTGCTCACTATGAAAGAAATGCTAAAATAACAACCAACGGGTCTAGTAAAAGAAAACATGTTGTTTGCTTTCCCTGAGACTCTAGGTGACTTTAGGCAAAATCTGCGGAGAGGGGTTAGCAATCAGCCCATAAAAATGTTACAGCTCTAGCTTTATTCCATGCTTCTCTATGGCTGATCTCAGCCAGTCTGATCCATGAACTATTCAGATAACAAACGTTTTATCTCCCCAAATTAGAATTACAACAACTCCTCTCTTTGTCAAATGATCATTCAGAAATGAAGGGCACTTTCACATCAGAGGGGTGTTGTTTTACTATGACAGCCTGTCTGGGCTCTGGGAACTCCTGTTTCCCTGTGAAAATGAAGGTGGATGAGTGCTTGCTCCTAACACACTGCTGACGGCAGGGCTCAGCCTAGCAGCTCCCAATGGAGCCTGAGTAGAAAGTGGCATTACCTCATATGTCACTGTGATATTTTAAAAGGTTGCATAATTACTTTGACTGTTGCACTCGGACTGGGTGACAAGACTATGAAAACTGAAATGTTTTCCAGAAACTGTTTGGATTTCTTTTCTCTTTTTTTTCTTTCCTCTTTTTTTTCTTTCTTTCTTTTTTTTTTTCTCCCCCTTGTAGTCTGGGGGTGCAGAGCAGCCTGAATAGTTACACTGCGAAGGAAAGTCAGTGAGGTAAGGGAGAAATTGGTGATTCCAGACCTGCGCGTTCCTCTGCTGCTCAAAGCTCAAAGGAAGGGCATGCACCCACCTGACTTCCATAACCATGATGATTCTCACAGTGGTGCCCAGCACATTTGCAGGTACTGTTTCGGCACAAGACAGCCGTCTCCCAGCTGTGGTGCCACAGGAGGAAAGACCAAGCCTTACCAAAAACCACTGTGCCCTTGAGGCAGCTCCTGCCAAACATGTCATGACGAGAGAGGGCAGCAAACTTTACCGTGTTAGGAACCGCTTTGCCCTTTTTGAGGCAATGCCTATTCATATTTCCCTGAGAAGGCACTTTTTGGAGTGTAATTGTGCCTGTCCTGCCCCTGAGGACTGCAGTCTGTGTTTGGAGGCACACAAAGACCTGGTCCTACCTGACCCCCGCAAGCTTGGTATCTGCCGAGGACATGTAGCAGTCTCACTGAGTGATGTCCCCCAAATTAAAATACAATGAAGTTGCCCTGTGAAAAGTAAAATCCGTTCAGTGTAAAGCAGATGTCCTTGACTTTAAAGGGAATAAGGAGAAAAAGAAGTGTTTTGTTACCTTCATAACAGATATTTGCATTCAGCCTTTAGACTGCGACCTTCGTTATCTGATCCAGACTGAACTTCTGTTGGTTTTGGGACCTCACAGGACCATGGTTAAGATGAGCACACATTGAAGCATGTGAGGATCTACTGAGTGGTCTCAGCTTTTGCACAGGTTTTGTAGAGCAGAGATGAAAAATGAATTTCAAGAAAGGCATTTCTCACAGGCACATAGAAAGCCCTTTAAGTGTGGACTGCACTCCACACAGGAAAGAGACCACATTAAAAAGGCATTTAAACCCCTGAAAGTCTTTTTAACTTCTGACTTCAAAAGAGTTCCCTTACAGAACTGTACCCGCAGTAGCTGCCTCCTGATCATATGGTCAGGCATGAGGGAAATTCAGCTGATTTCTCTCTCAGCTATACAATGATGTTTTAAAAACATGAAATTGGAAAAATGATGTTGGGTTCTTAATCTTCTTATGCCAAACAAATGGGTTCTTTATTTTCTACTCTATCTACTGGAAATATGGATGGTGATGAATGAAATGAATTTGGATGCTAGATGTTAGCAAGGTTAAGTTCTAAATTTTTTTTAATGGATGGGGTGACCAATTAGGCCTCCTTTGTTCCTTTTCCAAAGTAAAATGACAGCTGCTCCTGGGATAATTTGGAAAAAATCCAATCTGTTTCAACCAGACATTTAAATAAAAGAGAAGTGGGTCAAATGAGGGCAGCAAGAAGGGATTGGGTAAATAAGCAAGTTACACATTTGTTGCTGATCTGTAAAGTAATTGAAATAAATAATTGAAATGCAGATTGTGTTCTACTCTCCCAATGTCAGGATTTTAATTTCCCTAAGTGAGAAGAGGTTAAAAAAAACCCAAAACTTTGGGTTAAAAAGGCACTGAAAGTTTGTTGCTTGGAGTTCTGAGGTAAAAGTCAAGAAAATTAAATGCTAAATTAGTAAAGTTGGTAGCAGCTTGTACATCTCTTTGACTTGAAAGGAACCCCTGGGTACTCCTCTGCCCAGGTTGCAAGGGAATGTAAGATGTGCTGATGCAGGCAGCTCTGCCAGCTGTGCTCCTGGCTAGAACTCCCTCCTTTGCATCAGTCATCCTCACCTCCCGGCACTGCTCTCCTCCTTGGAGCATCCTGAGCCTCATATGTGGGGTACTGGCAGATCATTAGGAAAAACTGAGAGGGACCAACAAGTGGCTAAGTGACTACTGTCCTCCAAAGGGGTAGAAGGCTTTAGTTCAAGCCAGTCCTTTTATTCAGAAAGAACACTTGCAGACTCTGCAGCACCATCCACAAGGATCCACGAGAGCAGAAACACACCAGCACTGAATGATGGCCAGTGGAGTTTTCTGGAATGTGAGTACAGCTCCTTGAGCCACAGGAAGAAATCAAACTTACATCTTTCATTTTTCAGCTGGGGGTATAAATTTTATCTAATTGGATAGAAAGTTAACTACCATCAATTTTATTTACATTTACATGACCTTCATTGTAAGTAGACAGAAAGTTAAATATTTCAAAATGGGAAGGGCTTATATTCAGAAAGTGTCTAAACAAACTGCTTCTGATAGATAAATGCCTGCCCCAGTCTTCATTTGTTTTTGCAAAAACCAGTTTATTGAATTTATTCAAACTTCAGAGAATGATCAGCCAACCTGAAACATGTTTTGTGACTAATGATTTACCAAAAGAAATATACTGTCTTATACCCAGGAGGCATATCATTCATTGAGGAGTTCATGGTAAATTTTCCTTTATTCCTTTCTCTCCTTTACAGGAGATTTGAGCTTCCCCAGGAGACAGGTTGACTGCTTTTGTATTGCCTATGTTTTGGCCTTTCAAAGAGGGAGATTGCTTAGCCTCCTGCTTTGGATGGGATCAGTAGACCATCCTTTTTGCTCTGCCTCATGCAGAAAAGGGGGCTACTTTCAGCACTGGTGGGCTGTGAGTGCAGTCAAAGGGAGCCTGAATCTGAGGGCTGCAAAATCAGTGTTGAGTTGGTGTCTTGCCTGACTTTGCATGCTGTGTTTGGGTAGATTTAAAAGCAGGCAAAGGGGATTTGATTACCCTGTTTGATTCACACCATCCTCAAGCACGTTAGGTAGCTGACAGAACCAGTTTGGATCCATGGCTCCTTGCTGGGGAAGTTTTAGGGAATGGGCTGAGAAAATATGAAGTGAAGTTGCTCAAGACTCAGTCCTTCTTGGTGCTCCTCTAAAACTGCCCTACAGTGTGTTTAAATTAACCCCCTCCGGGCGTCACCGCAAACTTTCAGTGTTGTCACAGTGCTGATGGAACTGCAAGAGGATATTCTTCCACGAGAGTTTGCAATGATGGAGAATTCAAGACAAAGCAAAGCTGAAAAGTTTCCTGGGTTGCTTCCCTCACAGCTGAAGTGGAGCCCAGCCCAGGCAAGGGGCTAGCAAAGGGAAGACAGCCTAAGCATAACATGGAGTGCTGTGGGGAGCTGGGGAAAACACCATCTCCTGATGTGGTAGTTTCGCCACGTCCCATGTAACACGAGGGCAGGGATCTTGCCAGTCACATGCTGAGCACCATATGTGAGCCCGGTTACATCCACTCGGAGTCATTCAGCTGTTGATTGCAGAAAGCCTCCCAGGAAAGTGGGTGGTTATCTATAAAATGATCTTCAACCAGCAGAGCGAGGCTTTGGTTCAGTTTTGCTAGTATGGAATACTCCCACAAATTTGAATTATATCAGGATTTGATTGTGAGTTTAAATACATGTAGTGAACATTTAAGTCCTGTGCAGACAAAGACCGGACAGAGGCCAAGAGACGCTGACGCATAAGCAGCCATGTTGTTCCCTCTCCGGTCCAAGAACTGGATTCCTTCACAAAACCTTCTGTGTTGCAGTGATAAAAGGACATAGTTAAATTTGGCATAGTTAAATAGATAACACCCTGACACCCTAGTAAACAAAAGAAAATGAATGGTTATGAGGAGATCTTACAATGGGGTTGCTTGCAATATCAGTGAGTTGGACATGGTGCCCCAGAGAGCACCTTCCAGCTTAATTTTATTGTTTGCTGGTACAGATCTGTGAGGAGATATTCACTGGGATTTGGGTTACTATTTCGTTTATAGAAAATCTTGTCTACCCCATGCTGTATAATGCACTCAATATGTTGGAACTATGCTTGAAAAAACAGGGTCATAGTATCTGGGTCACAGTCTTTGCCATCAGACCAAACTGTCATGCCCCTGTTTGAACTGACTGGATTAACAATCCCCCCCAAAGTCAGTGCAGCTACTTGTGGAACAACAGCACTGAGTTGGCTGCATTTGGCTCCCGAGACAACCTGAAACAGTGCTGCAGCTCAGTGGTGGTGATGATGCAGCAGCCGCTGACACTGGTGCACTCACCAGCCGAGCCCAAGGGCCAACCAGAAAAGCCATACTGGTGTTCACTGGGATGCAAGACACTGAAAGCTGATGAGGCTTTGGTCCTCTGCAGGCTGTGTAGTTCTTACAATATAAATTAAAAGCTCAGATAGGAAAGTTTGCCAGTGTAAGTCCAGTTTAAAAATTGGAAGAGATGGAATGTCTGCAAATTAGCATATCAGACTCTTACAGCAGCTCCCAGAGTCCTTGTCCCTCCTGCAGGATAGCTGGTTTTTATTCCATGAACTTGTTAGCATGTCTGCTATCAGAAGGTCTGTTTCTTATTTTTGTTGAGTTATACCTTAAATGTGTCTTTTTTTGGCTACTTATGTTCTCGTTCCTGCACAGCGGCAGCCAAGCAGGGGCCCAATTCCTGGCCCTTGGATTTATTCCCATTGCTTTGCTAGGTTGAGTCTGGTGCAGCCTCTATCGCAGAGCACCTGGATGGGCTGATTGCAGACATTTGCTGGCACTGCAGTCTCAGCTGTGGAAACAATTTTGCTGGCAGTGGAAGCCCAGTTTTGCTGGGGAGGGGCCCATATTTCTAGTCTGAAATGTGTGAAGCCTCATCAGAGCTTTGCTATCAGACCTGCTGGAACCTTTACCTCTCTCTCTCTTGGTCCGCCTTCTCTCACCCCTCCAGATCTTACTTCTGCTTCTTCTCAAAGTCTCTAATATATGTTTTCTGGCTTCTTTTGCTGTAATCTCTCCCCTCATTTTTTCTTCATGCATTAGTTCTTCCTTCACTGTGTTTCTCCATTGCCTCCTCCATTTTCCCTGCCCTTCCTCTTAATTTCTCAGGACCGTCCTGATTTTCTCCTCATGTCCACATTTTCACCTCTTCTCCAGAAGCTCCATGAATGACAACTCCATTAATGGAGCATATCCCTTGAAAAGGCCGCTCTCTCAGACCTCAGAAAGGCTCTGAGATGCAGGTCCAGATGTCATCGATGCTGTTAGTATTTTATTAACGAGTGAGCTGGGGACCCACAGTGCCAAGCGCTGTGTAGCTGGGCAGGGAAACACAGCTCTTGTACTACAGGTCCTCATGTCATCCACAGGCATAACAGGGTTACAGCCTCAACCTTATACACTGGCAACTGACGCACATGGAAAATATGGATAAATTTACTAAACTGTTTAGGCACATAAAGTTCTGAAAACAGTTTTTGTTCCCCTTGTAAGTCTGACATCCTTATGCATGTTAACTGTATTAATTCCCTTCAACTTATAGATTTTACTGGGTTATAGAAGTGACACCCATGTAGAAAACAGAAAAACTTGCTCTTGATGTCTGAGTCAAGACCACTTGGAGAATTCAAGACCATCCATTTCTCTCACAGTGTCATGGTGGGGAATTAAAACTCAGCACAATTTAAGGCACGGACAAAGAACAGTGGGAGAAAAAACAAGGACACTTTGTAGTCTGTGCTGATCATCTGACTCTGGCTCAAGGGCCTGGACTGAAAAGCCTGTTTTCCTGAGGCACAGCTAGAGCTGAAAAATGCAGCAAAGTCCTTGTATTCTGTGGTATTCCAGTACAGTGTTCATTAAATGCTGTGTCAGCTTCAAAAATGTATTGAGGCAGCAGACTGTAAAGATCAAAGCATGAAAGCCATGATTTGCATTCTTTCCTTTTGCGTCACTAATGTTTAGACTTCAGGTTTCATGTCATCTCCTGGTTAGTAGGTTTTGATGTGCCACAGATTTCTCTATCAATATAGGGTTGTATTGCTTCCTGTAACTTCGAGGTCACTTGGCCAAGGGATAAGCAGACCTGTTAAGTTTGAGAGCAGTGAAATGGTTAATTTCATGATCTTTTACTTGCCTCATCCTTCATATGCACAGGTATCATGCTCAGGAGTGGGGCAGGGCGGTGTGATCTCCCTCAGCTGTCATTTCAGGATGCCTGCAGAACCAGGAACGCTGTGTATCAGTTTACACTCGGCTTGGTAATCTTGCATGGGGCCTGTTTGTGTCTCTTGCGCTGAAGGCTGAACGTAAAATGAACATTGTTAGCCAAGAAAGCAAATAAAGGGAGCTATTTCCCAAGGCATTTTACTCTGTTTATTTAATGCCTCTGAACAAACCCCTTTCCACATCCTCTGAACCTACTGGCCACTTCAGATAGCTCCATTTCCTGCTGGGTGAGTTTTTTCTAAAATGTTTATTCAGCTCCAGGAAATGATGATTTCCTGAATATTCTGAAACTTCATATTTTTGTTGTATCCCTGTTTATTTAATAGTCTTATTTATTGTGCAAGTGTGCAAGGCACAGTAACACCTCTTGAAATGTAACCGTAGGACGAAGTGAAACTAGACATAGGTACAACACAAAATAGTTAGGGTGAAACTAAATCTGGTTTTGCTAATTTATACACAAGTGTATTTCCATTAGCATGAGCTGTAACTCCTTATTTATACTGGCCTTAATGAGTTCAGAAGCAGGTTTTTAAATTTATCCTGCTCTGTGGAAAAGTGCCTAAAAATTCAAGTTAGTGAAGGAGAATTAATTAACTTAAAGATTTTGTATTTCACAGTTTACATTAATGTCTTTTAGTTTTATTTAAGCAGCAAACTAACGGAAGGGACTATATGTTTTCTTCACCCTACTCCGGGACTGAAAATAAGCAATGCTTACTTTGTGAGGTTGAAGTTAACCTGCCGCCAGCACTCCAACCTGACATGAATTTCACTACAGAGAGTGAAATTTGTGCACATTCTTAATGAAAAGCCCATAATACTTTATGCATAAGGATGGGAACCAGAAGTAACTACTCTGAAATGAAAAGAGCTTCTTTAAAGTAAATTAATTAATTTCCCAGAGGAAATTAAGGAATTGCATAGCCTTTCCATTTACCCTGGACTGAGCCACGTGTCCTGCTCATGCTTTCCTCTCTCTCTATGTTTACTTGTTCTTAACCTTCTTCTCCTGTCACTACTGGCTGTGATTCCGTTTGGCTTTTTACAGGCAGAACAAAGAGTTCACATCTCCACTGAGTCTGAAGAGAAATGCAATGTGAGCATGATGCTTGCCCCATGCTTACCTGGAACTTCCACTCTCGCAGAAACCACATCCTTCAATGACTGTCCATTTGGAAAGATTTTGAAGGAGAAAAGACTGAAGATTAGACTTTCCTTTTCTGAGACATCCTTTAATCCTTGATCAAGAAACCAGCCTCTTACTCTTCTTTGAGTCCTTTGTTGCCACTCCTATGCTGTGTATGATGAGGAGACTGGTTATTTTCCCTTGCTTTTAAATATTCTTTCCAGAGTTTGTTTCCTTCCTTCCTTCCTTC